>SJYQ01002298.1:554059-584856 GCA_006410935.1 Redunca redunca
ATATATATATATATATATATATATATATATATGAGTAAAAGGTAGTGAGGGAACATCTCTCTTGGCAAAGAGAAGTTTGGTTAGTTGAGCGATATGGAGAACGTCTGTTATGAAGATCACCACAATGAAGAGAAACTAACCTTCTCTATACTGTAGTACACTTGATGCTTACCATAATATTTCTCCAAATCATAGATGAAGTTTTGAAATTAGAGTCTCATTTTTTTTTTTCTTCATATAATGCAATATGCAAAGTGGTTACCTCGAGGCCAGACTTCTATGTTTTAATCCCATCTCTGTCACTTCTTCTCCATGAAAACTTGAGTAGGTTACCTTACTTATGTTCATGTATGTATAAAATGAGAATAATACTGCCTATGAATAAGATTTCTATGTCTCTATCCTATGAATTAATAAATATGATGGACTTAGATGTCCTGGAAGAGAGTAAATTCTCAACAAATATTTACTAATTTCCTTCTGCTTCCCAAATTAGTAAATAACAGAAAAGAAGAGGAAGTTCAAAAAATATTTGTTGTTGAATGGATGTACTCACAGAATCAAGATTAGAAATCATCCAGATATGCATGGTATGTCTTGCTCTGGAATGGCTGATTCATGATAGCTTAAATAACTCCAGAAAGAATGAAGAGGCTGAGCCAAAGTGAAAACAATGTCTAGTTGTGGATGTGACTGCTGATGGAAGTCAAGTCTGATGCTGTAAAGAACAATATTGCCTAGGAAACTGGAATGTTAGGTCCATGAATCAAGGTAATTTGCAAGTGACCAAACAGGAGATTTTGAAAAACCGCTTAGTTGAGTAAATTCTCAAAGTTATGACAATACAAAAAGTTATGACCATTATAGACCGTTTATTAAAAGTTGGAGACATTACTTTGCCAACAAAGGTCCATCTACTCAAAGCTATGGTTTTTTCAGTAGTCATGTATGGATTTGAGAGTTGGACTCTAAAGAAAGCTGAGCACTGAATAATTGATACTTTTGACTTGTGGTGTTGGAGAAGTCTTGAGAATCTCTTGGACTGAAGGAGATCCAACCAGTCCATCCTGAAGGAGATCAGTTCTGGGTGTTCATTGGAGGTACTGATGTTGAAGCTAAAACTCCAATAATTTGGCCACTTGATGCAAAGAACTGACTCATTTGAAAAAAACGCTAATGCTGGGAAAGATTGAAGGCAGGAGGAGATGGGAACGACAGAGGATGAGATGGTTGGATGGCATCTCCAACTCAATGAACATGAGTTTGAGTGAGCTCTGGGAGTTGGAGATGGACAGGGAGGCCTGGTGTGCTGCAGTCCATGGGGTTGCAAAAGAGTCGGGCATGACTGAGCAACTGAACTGAACTGAAACAGGAGATAGCAAGAGTGAACATTGACATTTCAGGAATCAGTGTATTAAAATGGAGCAGAATGAGTGAATACAATTCAGATGACCATTGTATCTATTGTGGACAAGAATTCCTTTTAAGAAATGGAAAAGCCTTCATAGTCAAGAAAAGAGTCTGAAATGCAATACTTGGATACAATCTCAAAAATGACAGAAGGATCTCTGTTTGATTCCAAAACAAATTATTCAATATCATAGCAATCCAAGTATATGCCCCAACCACTAATGCCAAAGAAGCTGAATTTGAATGGTTCTCTGAAGACCTACAAGATCTTCTAGAACTAACATCAAAAAATATGTCTTTTTCATGATAGGGGGCTGAAATGCAAAAGTAGGAAGTCAAGAGATACCTGGAGTAACAGGCAAATATGGCTTTGGAGTACAAAAATGAAGTGGGGCAAAGACTAACAGAGTTTTGCCAAGAGAACACTCTGGTCATAACAAATACCCTCTTCCAACAACACCAGAGAAGATTCTACACTGGACATCACCAGATGATGGTCAATACCAAAATCCGATTGATTATATTTTTTGCAGCCAAAGTGGAAGAAGCTTTATACCGTCAGCAAAGAAAAGATTGGGAGATGACTGTGGCTCATATCATGAACTCCGTATTGCCAAATTCAACTTGAATTGAAGAAAGTAGGGAAAACTACTAGACCATTCAGGTATGACCTAAATCAAATCCCTTACGATTATACAGTGGTAGTGACAAATAGATTCAAGGGATTAGATCTGTAGATAAAGTGCATGAAGAATCATGAACAGAGGTTCATAACATTGTAGAGGAGGCCATGATCAAAACCATTCTCCCCAAAAGAAATGCAAAACAGCAAAATGGTTGTCTGAGGAGGCCTTACAAATAGCTGAGAAAAGAATAGAAGCTACAGGCAAAGGAGAAAAGGCAAGATATATCCATTTGAATGCAGAGTTACAAAGAAGAGCAAGGAGAGATAAGAAAATCTTCCTAAGTGATCAATCCCAAGAAATAGAGAAAGCATTAAAAAGGGAAAGACTAGAGGTTTACTTAGTAAATGATATTTAATCCATTGAGAGGGAAGGAGTAATGCTAGATAATTCCCAGAGAAATTCATCCACAACTAAGCAATTTTTCTTCTCAATAGAGATACTAGATGATGGAGATGTTAGAGAGATTAAAATAATAGAAGAATTGAATCTAGATGGAGAAGTCAGGAACTTTGATTCTGAAAGCTAAACGGAACCTCAGCTATGAGTTCATAGAAATGTCTAATTTTAAAGACAGGTAAACACAAAGTTTATACAAAATATCAGATTGCTTTAGACATAGATTTTTTTTTTTTTTTTTTTACTGATCCAGGTTTAAAAAGATATTTCCTCATGACTAAACTTCATTTGATTTTTAAATATAGTTAATGAAATTTCTTACTATAGCATATCAAAAATGGCTAATACTCTTTGTAACTCCTCCTATTAAGAGGTGGAGGCTATTTCTTCACCCTTTGAATCTGGGCTTTCCTCCTGACCTGTTTTACCAATAGAAGGTGGCAGAAGTGATTTTGTGTGACTTCCAAATCTAGTCTAAAATTTTCATGCAACCTATTCTAGAATTCTGCTATCATCTAAAAAGGTCCAAGGTGTTCTGTTGGAGAGGTCACGTGGAGGAGATAATCAAAGTATCCTGATAACCTGCCAAACCCCAGCCAGCTGAGTGACACTTTCTTGGACTGTTCCACTTCTGCCAAACCTGGTAACTAACATTAGCATAAAGATTAAGCCCAGGCAAAACCCACTGAAGAGACATTTTCCTAAGCCCAGACCAAATTTCTGATTCATAGGATCATGTGCAAACAGTATGGTTTCTTTTTTAAACCCTGAGTTTTAGGATAGCTATTTTACAGCAATAAATAACAGACATTATGATTTATGAAAAGCAGAGTGCATATGTAGCTTTCAAAATAAATAAGCCTCAAGAATATTCACATATTGGATTATTATTGTCAAACTGAGGAACATCTCCAGTGTCACAGAGTTCTAGACTACTTTGCACACTCTCCTGAATAGCTGATACCTTTTGACTAAGAAGTTGTTATATTTCCATTTTGACATTAAACATAAGAAAACACAAATTATACCACTTTAACCCATAGAAGGAAAGTAAGATTTCTTTTCATCTACTGGAGGGAAAATGTAATAAACCAGACTTACCTATACTTCACTGTAAAATTTATCCCAATTATTGTTAAAACTCTCATGCAAAGTCAAAATATAAGTCATACACCATATTTGTCACTTTCTCTATAAGTGCCATTTTGTCACTTAGTTCAAATATTATAATAGATATGTAGGAAGGAGGAGAGCCCTTCCTACAGAGTTTTTCATATGTATTGCCTGTGGAGAATTGAAGACTATAAACCAAAGGTAGGGTAAGCAGTTTAACCAGCAGCTCAGCAAAAGGAGAAATTGCATCTCTAAGAACAACATCAAATCTGGCGTCTATCAGGTTTTTCATAAGTTTTTTGTTTAAAACTCCATCCACACAGAGCTTTTCACAGAATATTTGTGATTTTTTTTTTTGCATATTTGAATCACATTTCCTTATGTACTTTTTGGTAATTCATATGCCCACATCCTTATTACCAAATTCAGACTTAAATTGAGGAAAGTAGGGAAAATGGTTAGACCATTCAGGTATGACTTAAGTCAAATCCCTTATGATTATACAGTGGAAGTCAGAAATAGATTTAAGGGCCTATATCTGATAGATAGAGTGCCTGATGAACTATGGAATGAGGTCATGACATTGTACAGGAGACAGGAATGAAGGCCATCCCCATGGAAAAGAAATGCAAAAAAGCAAAATGGCTGTCTGGGGAGGCCTTACAAATAGCTGTGAAAAGAAGACAAGCGAAAAGCAAAGGAGAAAAGGAAGGTATAAGCATCTGAATGCAGAGTTCCAAAGAATAGCAAGAAGATATAAGAAAGCCTTCTTCAGCGATCAATGCAAGAAAATAGAGGAAAAGAACAGAATGGGAAAGACTAGAGATCTCTTCAAGAAAATTAGATACCAAGGGAATATTTCATTCAAAGATGGGCTCGATAAAGGACAGATGGTACGGACCTAACAGAAGCAGAAAATATTAAGAAGAGGTGGCAAAAATACACAGAAGAACTGTACAAAAAAGATCTTCATGACCTGGATAATCATAATGGTGTGATCACTCACCTAGAGCCAGACATCCTGGAATGTGAAGTCAAGTGGGCCTTAGAAAGCATCACTATGAACAAAGCTAGTGGAGGTGATGGAATTCCAGTTGAGCTGTTTCAAATCCTGAAAGGTGATGCTATGAATGTGCTGCACTCAATATGCCAGTAAATTTGGAAAACTCAGCAGTGGCCACAGGACTGGAAAAGGTCAGTTTTCATTCCAATCCCAAAGAAAGGCAATGCCAAAGAATGCTCAAACTACCACACAATTGCACTCATCTCACATGCTAGTAAAGTAATGCTCAAAATTCTGCAAGCCAGGCTTCAGCAATACGTGAACTGTGAACTCCCTGATGTTCAAGCTGGTTTTAGAAAAGGCAGAGGAAGCAGAGATCAAATTGTCAACATTCTCTGGATCATGGAAAAAGCAAGAGAGTTCCAGAAACACATCTATTTCTTCTTTATTGACTATGCCAAAGCCTTTGACTGTGTGGATCACAATAAACTGTGGAAAATTCTGAGAGAGATGGGAATACCAGACCACCTGACCTGCCTCTTGAGAAATCTGTATGCAGGTCAGGAAGCAGCAGTTAGAACTGGACATGGAACAACAGACTGGTTCCAAATAGGAAAAGGAGTACGTCAAGGCTGTTTATTGTCAACCTGCTTATTTAACTTATATGCAGAGTACATCATGGAAGAAACACAAGCTGGAATCAAGATTGCCGGGAGAAATATCAATAACCTCAGATATGCAGATGACACCATCCTTATGGCAGAAAGTGAAGAGCAGCTAAAAAGCCTCTTGATGAAAGTGAAAGAGGAGAGCGAAAAAGTTGGCTTAAAGCTCAACATTCAGAAAACGAAGATCATGGATCTGGTCCCATCACTTCATGAGAAATAGATGGGGAAACAGTGGAAACAGTGTCAGACTTCATTTTGGGGGGCTCAAAAATCACTTCAGATGGTGACTGCAGCCATGAAATTAAAAGACGCTTACTCCTTGGAAGAAAACTTATGACCAACGTAGGTAGCATATTCAAAAGCAGAGACGTGACTTTGCCGACTAAGGTCCATCTAGTCAAGGCCATGATTTTCCCAGGGTCATGTATGGATGTGAGTTGGACTGTGAAGAAGGCTGAGTGCCGAAGAATTGATGCATTTGAACTGTGGTGTTGGAGAAGACTCTTGAGAGTCCCTTGGACTGCAAGGAGATCCAACCAGTCCATTTAAGGAGTCTCTGAAGGAGATCAGCTCTGGGACTTCTTTGGAAGGAATGATGCTAAAGCTGAAACTCCAGTACTTTGGCCACCTCATGCAAAGAGTTGACTCGTTGGAAAAGACTCTTTTGCTGGGAGGGATTGGGGGCAGGAGGAGAAGGGGACGACAGAGGATGAGACGGCTGGATGGCATCACTGACTCGATGGACGTGAATCTGAGTGAATTCTGGGAGTTGGTGATGGACAGGGAGGCCTGGCGTGCTGCGATTCATGGGGTCACAAAGAGTCGGACACAACTGAGCGACTGAATTGAACTGATATCTTGATCTATTTCATAAAATGTGAATCAGGCTCATTCTTAGTGAAGGATATAAGATAAGACACAAATTTAAGAGCAGAGGGTTTACTGGGATCCACCAGGGTGGAAGCTGAAGATGCTAGCACAGTCACTTCAAGATCTCTCTGAGCAAGTTCATCCAAAATTGTCTTGAAATTGATCCAGTGACTCTATTCCATTGGCTAAACCAGCACCTTTTCACGGAAGTCACAGCTGAAATAAAAAGAAAGCACAAGAAGAAAAGCCCATCACTTAGACATCTTAATAAAATCCAAACCTTCATAAACTTCCTTAACTTCAGAGGTAGCTCTCCCTCATATCTGGGACAGAATCAATTAAGTAGTTAAAATATAACTGCAACTTGGTAAGGTCACAATGACTATGAGCTAAAACCTATTTCCAAGAGTCTGCCTTAGCAATTTCTCTGCAAGCTAATCTCCAGTTCAGAGGCTTTGGAAAGCAAATAGATAAAGAAAAGCATAGACGATTTCGTGCTTCTCTGTACAATAAATCCCAATATCACTGTAAATGCTCTGGCTCTAGGGTAAGAGGAAATTACCTAGGATGTAGGGAATTTGCAGATAAGGAAGCAGCATGTGTCAACACAGATACAGATACAGATACAGATTCTGATTTATTTGAGCATTCTAAGCATTTCTTTCTGCATATTTTTACACCTATTTTATTAACTCCATTTCATTTAGCTTACCTTTGTTCTTTTGACTGAAGTTATTCCTTCCTTTTTTCTTCTTTATATGAACATGAGCATCCTTTGAGTATAACTTCAGTCAGTTTAGTATAGCTTTAGTCACCTTCCTTTGAGAATATTGCTTCTGAATTATGATCATTTCCTTTTCTGAATATTTGTAACCTTCCTTCTATTCCTCTGACTTCTTCAATACTTTCTCAAAACTTACTCTTCGAAAGAGTTTATCCTCTAAGTACCTTCTTCTGAACTTCATTTTGTATCCTACTTTTTTAATTGAGGTATGTTATATTAAAACTCTTACCAGAAATTCTCATCAAATTAGAAGCAGGAAGGGGAAGATGCATGTAATGGGATAGATTTGTTTTCATGATATCAATAATCTATTGACCTGAAATGAGAGGAGAATCTCTCTTAAGGAGGATTTGGATATAGATTCTAATCAAAACATTCATTCTGCCAGTGAAATAAGCTTTGATTTCCTGGCCACTGAGGAAAGAATTAAAGGGAAAATATAGATTTGAAAATCTAGAAAAGGAAAGGGAAATGGATAGTGCATGCCTATGATGGAGGCATTACCTTTAGTTATGACTATTTTGGTTATGAAGCCCCTTGTAAGTCCCTTTAGAACACAGAACAAGTCTCCCTGGGAGACTAAAGAAGTGATGTTCACAAAGTGATGTTTGTGCAGAGAGTGAGTACTGACTAGTGTTTTTTCAAGTATAAAATTTATGCGGGGGGCAATTTAGATTTAGAGAGCAATGTGAAAAAGCATGCAAGCCTGAAGGAACACAGTTTCCTCCGAGTATGAGGAGAAATTTACTGTAGTTATATAAACATTTGCTCTGTAAGCTGTGAAGAGCATTGGAAAGCTTCAAGATCTGGAGAGATATTTCCTTATTTCATTCCTGAAAATTTCTTTATGGTAGGTTGTGAGAATGTAGATATGAGATGAAAGAACCCCACAAAAAGGGGGCTAATCTGGAAGATTAATCTGGGGCTAATCTGGGGGCTAATTTCCAGAGGAGAGGTAATTAGCACTTGAAAGAGCATGAAAGTGAAAGTGCTAGTTACTCAGCCATGTCCAACTCTCTGTGACCCCATGGACTGTGGCCCACCAGGCTCCTCTGTTCATAGAATTCTCCAGGCAAGAGTACTGGAGTGGCTTGCCATTCCCTCCTCCAGGGAATCTTCCTGACCCAGGGATTGAACCCTGCTTGGAGTCAGTGTTTGAGTTGCAAATCAAATGGTTTCTTGTTGAATTATCATTTCTCAGATTGATTTTATTTTAGCTTTCAGTATTTGTGTCTATGAGCTATAACAAGAAGATCATTCCAGTGATCCATTTACAAAATGAGTATTGGGTCTTAAGGTGTTCTGTTTCTTATCACCATGTCTCTGTAGAAGCTGTTAATACAAAGAAATATTTTCCTTCCATGATGGGAAGGACAGAATCATATAATTTAATTTTCTATTACTTTATTAGTTCTTTTTTAAAATTACTGGTGTAACAACTTACTACACACTCAGAACTTTAAACTTTATAAATTTACTTCTTAGATCAGAAGTCTAATAAACTAAACTCCAGGTGCTGGTACAGCTAAGCATATCTTTCTGGAGGCTTAGGGGAAGAATCTGTTTCTTTTTCTTTCTCAGCTTCAGGAGGCTGCCTGCATTCCCTGGTGCATTTTTCCCTTAGTTTCTGCATTCCAACCCCTTCCTCCATTCCAAATTCAGCATCAGCAGATTGATTTCTTCTCATCTTGTTATGTTTCTGGTTTTCTGAATCTAGGTAAAGTTCTCTGCTTTTAAGAAAATTTGGTTGTGATTAGATGGGATAGACCTGGATAATGCAAGATATTCTCTTCATCTCAAAGTTTTTAATTTTATAATAACATCTGCAAAGTTCACTAAAATTCACCATGTGTGCTGGCATTTCACAGTGTCTGGGGATTAGGGTTTAGATGTCTTTGTTGGCCATTATTCTGCTAACCACAGTCTATCCTCTGGGCCCCAGAGTTTCATGTTCATCACCCGCAAAATATATTCACCTCATCCTTAGGTTTCTAAAAGTCTCCACACATTACAACATGATCTCAAAATCCTAAATCTCATCCTTTATATCATCTCAATTAGGTATTGGAGAAGCTCTGGATATGATCCATTATGGAGCATAACCCCTCTCCTTTGAGTGTAAGGAACAAGTTATCTGCTCCCCAAATATAATGATGACAGATCTAGCATAACACTATAGACACTGTGTTTCAAAGGAGGACGAAATGGGGATAAAGTGGAACTTCCACCACTCCCTGTGATTCACACCTTCAGTGTCTCCAAAGAGTCTTTTGTGTGACTGTATACCTTGATCTTTTGATCTTTCTGCTGCTGCTGCTGGGGTCCAACTCTGTGCGACCCCATGGACGGCAGCCCACCAGGCTCCCCTGTCCCTGGGATTCTCCAGGCAAGAACACTGGAGTGGGTTGCCATTTCCTTTTCCAATGCATGAAAGTAAAAAGTGAAAGTGAAGTCGCTCAGTCATGCCCGACTCTTCCCCATGGACTGCATGCAGCCTCCCAGGTTCCTCTGTCCATGGGATTTTCCAAGCAAGAATACTGGAGTGAATTGCCATTCCCTTCTCTGGATCTTTCTGAAGTATTAGCAAAAGATTTGATAACCACACACTTGACTCTTTCTCCAGAGCATTTTTTTTTTTTTACAGTGAATCTCTTAATACTAGTTTCCTTTGCAATCCGGACAGACTGAATTTCACAAGCCATCAAGTCCAGGTTACTTTATAACAGTTCTTTCATCACTTTACTGCCTCTCCTGTCATATTTTACTATAATCAGCAGAAGAAACCAGTCAGTATCTTGAAGCTTTTCTTGCAAATCTCAGCTAGATATACAAGCATGTCACTTACAAATCCTTCATTTCATGTAGGCATAAGACACAATTTCTTTAAGCTTTCTGATAAATACTTTAAGCTTTCTGATAAAAGATTTACCTTTCCTCTAGTTTCCAATCATATGGTTTTCACTTCCTTTTGAGCACTCACTGGCAACAAATTTAATGTCGATATTTATATTAACAGTTTACTTTTTAAAGTATTCTCTAAGCCAGTTTGTTTTTTCATTTATTTTTACTATAATCATTTTTTTTGTTGTTGTTGTTGTTTTTTTTTTTTGGAGTCTGTATGTAGTGACTTGCTTATGTTTCCTACCCATAAGATATTTCTCAGGCAATTTATATCTTTCTATATTGTGTACTGACTAATATTATCGCCATTGATGTGGGTGTATGAATAAAATTTATTCTTCTTAAAGAGGCAATATAACTGATTTTTTATTATATAGTAGTGGGAAAACCCATTTTCTAGAATATCATAGACAGAAATCATTGACCTGCATCTAATGTGTTTGGTCACTGAGGGCCTAGTCAGTAGTTTTGATATAGAAATATCAGGGGAGTTTGTAATTCCCTTGGTTCTGTCTCATCACAACAAAAATTTGAAGCGATGGATGGATCAGCATTACAGCCCTTAGACTAACCAGCTGCAGCTCCGTGTACAGGTCAGTTTTATTTAGCAAGTAAAGGAAAATACATCCTCGAGACATGACAGCATGCTGACCCAAAAGACACGAAGGGAAGAGAGGCCCCCAGCCCAATTTTGGCTCCTCTTTTTACGTTTCTTTCTCCTGCCCTTGGGCCTGCCCTGTGTAAATTGGGTTAGCCAGAAGTGCTGCTTCTTTTACCTGAGGTCCTCACTTCAGTCCTCGGACCTTTCTTTGTTCTATTTTCGCAGGCTTTTCCCTTCCTTATCTTTTAGCCACCACCATTCTGGACTCCTTTTTCCTATCTTAACTACCTAATAGACATAAAGAAGCCCATAGGAATGACAGAAATAATAATGTTATTATTCACGTAGCCACAAGAATAATCACCCATATTATAGTCAGTTTATCATTATTAGAGAAAATATGAAAATTATCAGGATGTTCTCTCAGGTGATATAATTTACATCTATAAAACATCATAAACATCTAAAACAATCTGTAAAACATCATAAATCTAACTAAAGCCTGATTATGCAACCAAATCAATNTAGTATCATTTACCTTGTTCCTCTAGACTGCCTTTCCTATAAACTGAAATATATATATATATATATATATATATATTTTTTTTTTTTTTAAGGACAAATTGTTATGAAGTACATGTAAGACCAGTTCTAAAATAACACTTTGTGTAGGTGGTTTGGAAAGAATTCAGAACAAGAAAGAACCTAGCCTGTAGTTCAAAAAAAAAAAAAATTGAGAAAACTCAGACTGATCTTACAATTTTAAAGAAGATTTTAAAGAAAAGGGCTTATTTATTTTTTTCTAGGATAGACCTGACTCTGCCACTTTTTCCCCAAGTTTATACATGTTCAGTCCTAGCTGAGAAAGTTAGAATTGTTTATCTGATTATTCAGAAGCAATTAAATTGATTAAGTCACATTCTGACTGGGCAGGGGAGGTGGTCCAGTGGCTAAGACTCCATACTCCCAAAGCAGAGGGCCTGGGCTTGATCCGTGGTAAGAGAGTTAGATCTCACATGCTGCAGCAACTAAAGAGTTCACATGCTACAACTAAAGACCCTGCATGTCACAACCTAAAAAAAAATAAAATCCTGCATGCTGTGACTGAGACTGCATGGTCAAATAAATAAATTGGGAAATGAACGGGCAAGTGAAGAGACAGTAAGTAAATTCAGGAACCTATGGCTTAACATTTCTCTTGCCTCTTCCACTTAAAACCAGAGAGGAACTATCCATCTTTAGACTGACTTTTGGTCTCTAATCTCTATTTCACAATTTAAAAGGATTCATAGTGGCCCATGCCATCTGTCTTAGGTGACACACCAAGTATGCTATTCTCTACTTTACATGGTACTCAATTGGAAAAATGGAATATGGGCAGAGACAGAGTTGAAAATCATTTTGAACCTGGAATCAGAGCTTTTCAATTCAGCCTTTTACCAAACTCTGCACTGAGAAACAAGTGCAGGACTTCTTGGAATAAGAGCAGGACTCCCTCTAGTGCTGCTTGCAGGCTTGACATTTTATTAGAAACCATTGGAATAAATGGGTTTCCCAGGTGGCACTAGTGGTAAAGAACCCACCTGCCAATGCAGGTGACATAAGAGACATAGGTTCGATCTCTGGGTCAGAGAGATCTCCTGGAGGAGGGCATGGCAACCCACTCCAGTATTCTTGAGTGGAGAATCCCATGGACAGAGTTGCCCATCAGGCTACAGTCCACAGAGTAGCAAAAAGTCAAACACTATTGAAGTGACATAGCACACAGCACATTGGGATGAAGTCTGGTTGATGGATGAGTCTAGCCATTCTTTTGCTCTTGGTCACAATACTAAAATCTCCTTCTTAATTTATATTCATATAATTTTCTGAACACAAAGCAAAATTTGCAAAACTAAGATGATTTTATAAAAATATGGAACTGACTGCAAAGACTGAAAGTGAAAGTCACTCAGTAGTGTCTGAGTCTTGGAACCACATGGACTATACAGTCCATGGAATTCTACAAGTCCGAATACTGGAGTGGGTAGCCCTTCCCTTCTCCAGGGGATCTTCTCAACCCAGGGATTGAACCTAGGTCTCCTGCATTCAGGCAGTTTCTTTACTAGCTGAGCTACCAGGGAAGCCCAAAAGATACTTGATTACACATGCATTTTGAAATGTTACCTCCTTTTACAGTGTTGACTGGAAAAAATATGCACAACCTGAAAGCTGAGAGTTAGGTTTTACTTGGTGGGTATATCAGGACGGAGAAGGCAATGGCACCCCACTCCAGTACTCTTGCCTGGAGGATCCCATGGACGAAGGTCCATGGGGTTGTTTAGAGTTGGACATGACTGAGCGACTTCACGTTCACTTTCATGCATTGGAGAAGAAATGGCAACCCACCCCAGTGTTCTTGCCAGGAAAATCCCAGGGACAGAGAGCCTGGTGGGCTACTGTCTATGGGGTCTCATAAAATCAGACACAACTGAAGTGACTTAGCAGCAGCATCAGGATTTGAGCCAAGAGGCGGTATCTTTGGTGACCATGGAGAAAGCTGACTCCAACGAGGTAAGAGACAAGCTAGGCTATATAACAAGTATTACAAAGAGGGACAGGTGATCTGAATATTAAAAGACTACTGTTAAAAGCTAAACTTCTCACATGAAAAGATTTAGAGATCATCTATGTAATGGAAGTTGTAAACCTCTGGGCTTGCTGAAATCATTTCATCCATATGCATCTAGCTATCAGAGACCTCACAGAGACTGAACCAGACCTGCCTTTGAGTGTTTGAGTGTCTCCTGTGGAGCATGGGTCAGCAGTGGCCTGCCTTGGGGACAGGCACCCTGGCTTCAGCAGATCTGGTACACACAGTGTGTGGCATAAGCCCTCTTGGGGGAGGTCGCCACTAGCCCCACGACAGAGCCACTGAGCAGAAGACCCACAAACTGCAGGACAATTATACCAAAGAAATTCTCACACTGCTAAGAAAGTTCTAGGACCCACAACAGATTTCCCAACCTGGGAATTTGGCTAAGGGACTGAGAACTCCCAGGGAATTTGACTTTGGAGGCCAGTGGGGCATGACTTCCACAGGACTGGGGAAACAGACTTTTGGAGGGCACAAAAAATAACCTTGTGCACACCAGGACCCAGGAGAAAGGAGCAGTGACCCCACAAGAGACTGACCTAGACTTGCCTCTGAGTGTCCAGGAGTCTCTGGTGGAGGCATGGGAGGACAGTGGCCTGCTGTGAGGTCAGGGCCATTAAAAACAGCAGTGAGGGTGTAAGTCCTTTTGAAGGAGGTTGCCTGGAAAGGAGACAAGAATTTACTGAAGCATATTAATTGTGGTAAAGGCTCTCTAGGATAATGAGGTGGCTTCCCTTGATACAAAAATCATAATGTTATTATCTGACAAATCCTTTAAGGGTGAAAGGTGCTTTCATTTCATGTTGCCATATGGGTTACTGATATCATATATGATTTTATCTGAGAGTATTAAAGACTGTCTCTGTGGGGAAAGAACTGAGAATGACATATTAGGATCTCAGTCTCCTTGGTTAAGTTTGGAGTCAGAAACTAGAACCTTGGTAGAATTGGAGTGGATTCAGAAGCAAAGAACTTGGGGAGGAAATAAAATTGAGAAGCAGAAGGTTGATAGTAATTCAACGTGCACTGCAGAACTTGTAGTTCCCTATTTTACAAGTAGCAGACCTTTCTAAGTACCGATTATATTACCATTTAAAATACAGTTGATAATCTCATAAATGTAAGCAGTGTGATAAATCTGAAACACAGAAAATCATTATTTTTGGTAAAATAGATAAAACATGACAGAAAAAAATGGTTTCCTCATTTTAAAAAGCAAGCAAGTTTGAAATTAAAAACAGAAAATATGAGTATTTCTTAATAACGTATAGAAGGTGACTTTGTGTTCACATATGTGTACATATACACTTTATTGTTCAGTCACTCAGTCATATCCAACTCTATGCGACCTCATGGACTACAGCACACCAGGCTTCCCTGACCTTCACCAACTCCTGGAGCTTGCCCAAACTCATGTCTCTTGAGTCAGTGATGCCATCTAAACATCTCAGTCTCTGTTGACCCCTTCTCCTTCTGCCTTAAATCTTTCTCAGCATCAGGATCTTTTCTAATGATTTCACTCTTTTCATCAGGTGGCCAAAGTATTGGAGCTTCACTTAAGCATCAGTCCTTCCAACGAATAGTCAGGATTGATTTCCTTTAGGATTGACTAGTTTAAACTTCTTGCAGTCTAAATGGTTCTCAAGAGTCTTCTCCAACACCACAGCTCAAATACATCAATCCTTTTGTGTTCAGGCTTCTTTATTAGGCAACTCTCACATCCATACATGACTACTGGAAACACCATGGCTTTCACTATATGGATCTTTGTTAGCAGAGTAATGTTTCTGCATTTAAACACACTGTCTGGATTTGTTATAGCTTTACTTCCAAGGAGTAAGCATTTTTTAATTTCATGGTTGCAGTCACCATCTGCAGTGATTTTGGAGTCCAAGAAAATAAAGTCTCTCACTGTTTCCATTGTTTCCCCATCTATTTACTATAGACAACCTTTGTCGGCAAGATAATGTCTCTGCTTTTTAATATGCTATCTAGGTTGGTCATAGCTTTTCTTCCAAAGAGCAAGTGTCTTTTAATATCATGGCTGCAGTCATCATCTGCAGTGATTTTGGAGCCCCCCAAAATAAAGTCTGTCATGGTATCCTTTGTTTCCCCATCTATTTACCATGAAGTGGTGGAACCAGGTGCCATGATCTTCATTTTTTGAATGTTGAGTTTTAAGCCACCTTTTTCACTCTCTTCTTTCACTTTCACCAAGAGGATCTTTAGCTCCTCTTCACTTTCTGCCATAAGGGTGGTATCATCTGCTTATCTGAGATTATTGATATCTATCCTGGCAAACTTGTTTCCAGCTTATGCTCCATCCAGCCAGGCATTTCACATGATGTACTCTGCATATAAGCTAAATAAGCAAGGTAACAATATACAGCCTGTACATACTCATTTCCTAATTCGGAACCAGTGTGTGTTCCATGTCAGGTTATAACTCTTGCTTCTTAATCTACATACAGATTTCTCAGGAGGTAGGTAAGGTGCCTCAATTCATCTGTTGAAGAATTCTCCACTTTGTAGTGACCCACACAGTCAAAGGCTTTAGCATAGTCATGAAGCAGAAGTAGATGTTTTTCTGGAACTCTTTCTTTTTTGATGATTGAAAGGTGTCTGGAAATTTGATCTCTGGTTCCTCTGCCTCTTCTAAATCCAGCTTGAACATCTAAAAGTTCTTGGTTCTCATCGTATTGAAGCCTTACTTGGAGAATTATGAGCACTGCTTTGATAGCAATCTAACACACAGTTGCACTCATCTCACATGCTATGCCAAAGCCTTTGACTGTGTGGATCACAGTAAACTGTGGAAAATTCTGAAAGAGATGGGAATACCAGACCACCTGACCTGCCTCTTGAGAAATCTGTATGCAGGTCAGGAAGCATCAGTTAGAACTGGACATGGAACAACAGACTGGTTCCAAATAGGAAAAGGAGTACATCAAGACTGTACATTGTCACCCTGCTTATTTAACTTATATGCAGAGTACATCATGAGAAATGCTGGGCTGGAGGAAGCACAAGCTGGAATCAAGATTGCCAGGAGAAATATCAATAACCTCAGATATACAGATGATACCATCCTTATGGCAGAAATGAAGAGGAACTAAAGATCCTCTTGATGAAAGTGAAAAAGGATAGTGAAAAAGTTGGCTTAAAGCTCAACATTCAGAAAACGAAGATCATGGCATCTGATCCCATCACTTCATGGTAAATAGATGGGGAAACAGTGGCAACAGTGGCAGACTTTATTTTGGGGGGCTCCAAAATTACTGCAGATGGTGATTGCAGCCATGAAATGAAAAGATACTTACTCCTTGGAAGGAAAGCTATGACCAAACTAGACAGCATGTTAAAAAGCAGAGACATTTACTTTGTCAGCAAAAGTCCATCTAGTCAAGGCTACGGTTTTTCCAGTGGCCATGTACAGATGTGAGAGTTGGACTATAAAGAAAGCTGAGTGCTGAAGAATTGATGCTTTTGAACTGTGGTGTTGGAGAAGACTCTTGAGAGTCCCTTGACCTGCAAGGAGATCCAACCAGTGCATCCTGAAGGAGATCAGTCCTGGGTGTTCATTGGAAGGACTGATGCTAAAGCTGAAACTCAGATACTTTGGCCACCTGATTGAAGAGCTGACTCAATGAAAAAGACCCTGATGCTGCGAAAGATTGAAGGCTGGAGGAGAAGGGGACAACAAAGGATGAGATGGTTGGATGGCATCACTGACTCAGTGGACATGGGTTTGGGTGGACTCCGGGAGTTGGTGATGGAAAGGGAGGCCTGGAGTGCTGCGGTTCATGGTGTTGCAAAGAGTCAGACACGGCTGAGCAACTGAACTGAACTGAACACACACTAGTAAAGTAATGCTCAAAATTCTCCAAGACAGGCTTCAGTAAGACACAAACCGTGAACTTCCATATTTTTAGCTGGTTTTAGAAAAGATAAAGGAACCAGAAATCAAATTGCCAACATCTGCTGGATAATTGAAAAAGCAACAGAGTTCCAGAAAAACATCTATTTGTGCTTTATTGACTATGCCAAAGCCTTTGACTCTGTGGATCACAATAAACTGTGGAAAATTCTGAAAGATATGGGAATACCAGACCACCTGACTTGCCTCTTGAGAAACCTGTATGCAGGTCAGGAAGCATCAGTTAGAACTGGACATGGAACAACAGACTGGTTTCAAATAGGAAAAGGAGTACATCAAGGCTATATATTGTCACCCTGCTTATTTAACTTATATACAGAGCACTTCATGAGAAATGCTGAGCAGGAAGAAAAGCAAGCTGGAATCAAGATTGCCGGGAGAAATATCAATAACCTCAGATATGTAGATGACACCACCCTTATGGCAGAAAGTGAAGAACAACTAAGGAGCCTCTTGATTTAAATGAAAGAGGAGAGTGAAAAAGTTGGCTANTTAATTCCACATCTAAAGTTACATTTATCTTTACCTTGTTCTTATTTATGCCACTGTTGTTGTAAAAGCAGATAACTGCCCAAGTGATTTATAATTATTCTAAGATACAGACACAAGCTTGGGTTATAAATACCAAAAGCTGTGGTAGATCATTTAATGAACTTGATTAGAAGTGAAGTCACTCAGTCGTGTCCAACTCTTTGCAACTCCGTGGACTGTAGCCTGCCAGGCTCCTCTGTCCATGGGATTCTCCAGGCAAGAATACTGTAATGGGTTACCATTTCCTTCTGCAGAGGATCTTCCCGACCCAGGGATCGAACCCGGGTCTCCTGCATTGGAGGCAGATGCTTTAACCTCTGAGCCACCAGGGAAGCCCAATGAACTTGATTACTACTGTGTAATGGTATCACAGTAAGACTGAATAATTGTTTGATCTCAAGGTCAAAACACACCGGAGGATAGACCTCAAGGGCAACATACTGGAAGATAGATTTTTTAGAAAAGAAAGGAAAGACATCTTTATTTTTATTAAAAATCAACTTGTATGCTCACGCTACTGCAGATTTCTGGCTGACACTAGTCAATAAGACGCTTAGGTACTTGTGCTTAGTTTAGTGGTCACAGTACAGTTCATGAGAGGACCAGGAAAAGTGATGAGACAAAGGAAAAGGAAGAAATATGCAAACTCCTGGGTTTCCATTTATTGGAGAAATTATCCACAAAGCAATAGCATTTCTGAGAAATACATACTCCTCCAAAAGTATTTGCAATGTAGCTTTTTAGTAGTTTGCTTCTTCTTTTTCACATATGTACTTTGTAAGTAAAATTAATGTAGAAAAAATTAAATAGAGTTTTAAGTTAATTTAAAAGGATAGGTATTAAATTCTAATCATTACTTTTGCTTCATTGTACCATCAACCTTGCTAACATATGATAATCAGCTATTTCTCTGAAGCCAGGAAGGGTTATTAATATAATACAAATGAAGTATTATCACTATTAATACCCAAATGAAGGGGAATCTTGAAATGAAAGACAAAATAGTGTTTACAAATGGGAAAAAGTCTGATGTGTCATCTGAAAGAAAATTGACGGTGTAAAATGTGCTTTAGGGCTTCCCAGGTGGCACTAGTGGTAAAGAACTTGCCTGTGTATACAGGAGACATAAGAGATGCAGGTTCGATCTTTGGGTTGAGAAGATCCCCTGGAGAAGGGAATGGCAACCCACTCCAGTATTCTTGCCTGGAGAATTCCATGGACAGTGGAGCCAGGGAGGCTACAGTCCAGGTGTCGCAAAGAGTCGGACACAACTGAAGTGACTTAGGCAGCAGGCAGCAAAATGTGTTGTATAGCAGAGTAGAAACTCTGAGTCTCCTGATCTTCCTGACTGGAATGGAAGCTCTGGCTAAAGTGTACTCTACACTACTCCTTGTCCAGTTTCTTTAGAGAATGAGTAATAATGAGATATACTGAACCCAAAATCATGTTAGATTTTCAGGAAATATTCAACATATTCAGTACTGAAAATAGAATTAATCATTACATTCCTAAGACCTCAAACAGCAGCTCAACTGGTTGAGCTGAAATTGATAAATGAAACACTGAGACTTTAATGGTAGTAACTTCCATTTGTTTAATTGCTTATATTCTCCATTTCAAGGGTAGATTATTTTAAAACATTTCTGAATCATGTGGCATATTTTGGGAGTAAGTCTTTGATCTTTGGCTTGATAAACTGAGGAATGGACAAGACTCCAGTGGAGTAGGAGAGGAGTCTATACTAATCAATAGCTGGTTACTTCAATGAACCATTCCAAGGATTCCAGGCCAACTGCTAAAAAAAAAAAAAAAAAAAATACTACTCTCTCTTTTTCTTCTTTGCAGTTTTACCAAACTTCCAGCAAAAAAACAGGCAACATTTAGTGACCAGGAATGTAACAGTTGCCACACAAGCTAGCAGGAAACCAATCACATCCAAAGAGTGGTGCTGGTACCAGGTGAGGTCATGAAAGGCTGGTCGAAGGTGCTTGGCTCCTTTGTGGCGCATGACAAACTCGACCCAGAAGACTGCTCGGTCCAGGGGTTTCACGGGCTGATCATGATGAATTCTTGATAACTTCATAGCATTCTCTCTATAGCTAAAATTGAATATATAAATAACAACTTGAAAAGTTTATTAAGGACACCATATACTTAAAACTGTTGTATATTATTTAAAGTATATTCCATAATTATAAGATGTGATAAATGAGATCACTGAGACTACAGAAAGCACATGACAGTTTGTTTCCTCTTGAGATATTTCTAGATATGATGGCCTATCAGTTGGAACGTGTTGGATGCTTTATAGTCTCAGTAATTATTAGAGGTAGGAGAGAAAATAATTGCCAGTTGGAAATAGCATTCTGAAAGTACAGAAATAAAGAATGGATTAATATGTAACTTGAGAATATAGAATTTTGATCTCACTTGCTGAGTGTGCATTGGGAACATGATAGTGTCAGGAAGCAGCATTGAGGGCAGATCTATGAAAAAGGAATCCTTCTCTCACCCCTTCACTCTTCCCCAGGTTTGATATGGAATATCAATGTTAATAAGACTTCAACAGTAACAGGAAATGGTTTTGGTCTGTGATCTTCATGGTCCTGAAATTCCAGATGCAAATAAAAAGCTTGATGTGACTCTCTGGGCAAGAAGTAGGGCTTGAGACTGAATAGATGCTGCAAGTTTTGCTTCAGGCTACCGAGGGCTGCACATGCAGTGGTGAGATGGAAGGATGGCAATTGTTAGAACATTAGTCCTTCTAACTTCTGTCAAGAACAGACCAGGGTTTTGGTTTAAGGCTTTGAATGGCTGACTTAGAAGCAAGATTTCCTTGGGTTTGTGAAGGAGGGGGATTATTCACCCACGCTGAAGTGCGGTCATCATTGATAGAAAATACGGAACATTACCTTGTAGAAAATGGTGGAACAGCATGTAAAAGTTCTGAGGAAGAGAACTATAAACCAGAAAAACTTAAACAAAACCCTTTTCCCCTTTGGTTTTAAAAAACCAGGGAGGTCTTTCTAAATACACAAGAATATAATGAATAAGTATCTCTGAATACATCTCAGGAAAACAAACAGTATCAACAGAAGTTCCAAGACAGACACAGTAACAAAATATTTATCAGATAAAAGTTAATAAAATGAATTGAAAAACTATGAAAAAAAACACAAATTACATCATTAAATCAATATAAATCTGAAACTAATGCTAAATGATATTGGAAATTGTGGTCATGGAAAAGATGTGCACGTTATCAACTTTGATAACATTACACTGATAATATAGCAAACAAAGCTAAGATGTGATGTTTAAAGCACACTGATGGAACCTGGGGCCTGTTGTACAGAGTGATGTAAGTCAGAAAGAGAAAAACAAATATGTATTAATATTGGAACATAGAAAAAATTGTACTGATAACCCCAGTTGTACAATCGGAATAGAAATGCAGACATAGAGAACACACTTGTGAATACAGCCAGGGTAGGAGGGAGTGGGATGAACTGAAAGAGTAGCACTGACGTGTATACACACCATGTGTAAATTAGATAAAGCCAGTTAGAAGTTGCTGTATAACACAGGGAGCTCAGTGTCTGGGGCTTCCTAGGTGGCTCAGTGTTAAAAAAAGAAAAAATTGCCTGACAATGCAGGAGATGCAGGAGACTGAGGTTTGATCCCTGGGTTGGAAGATCCCCTGGAGAAGGAAATGGCAACCCACTCCAGCAATCTTACCTGGAGATTTCCATGGACAGAGGAGCCTGAAGGGCTGCAGTCCATGGGGTCACAAAGACTCAGACATGACTGAGCAACACACACAGACACAGAGATGGGATGGGATGGGGGTCAGAGGGAGACTCAAGAGGGAGGGAATATATGTATACTTAAGGATAATTCACATTCTTGTATGGTACTAACCAATATGACATTGTAAAGCAATTATTCTCCAATTAAAAATAAGTTAAATCAAGAAGAGAGATACTGATAGGATGTTAATTGACTTCATAGTGAAAAGTCGTTCAATACTGAAAAAAATGAAATATTTTAAAAATTATTTTAATCTTTAATTTCAATACTTATTTATAGATTTATGTAAAATTTTTAGTATGAATTTTCTGGTATTAAAGAAATATTTATCCAAGCCTGGCAATTCTTTTAATTTTAATATAGTTTCCTTTTCCAAAGAATATATTTGTTTTATTTATATGAAAATATAAAATATAAATAAAATGTAATCTTCCATTATTGAGAATTTATTTGTTTATGATCACAGCTAATCACCATGTTGTAAAAAGTTCCCCCAGAACTTATTTTATTACTCAAACCTGTGCCTTATTATTCAAAGCTTGTCTCACCAATCTCCCAATTTCTAGACCCTGAAAAGACCACTATCCTCTCAGTTTGAATTTCTAGATTACATGTATAATTGACATTGAAAAATATTTGTCATTCACTGTCTGACTTACTTCACTTGGCACAATGCCATGGTTTCACAAATGACAGTATTTCCTTTGTCCTATTTGCTAAATAATGTTCCTTTACATACGTATACCACATCTTCTTTATTCATCCACTGACAAACACTTAGGTTTTAGTCATATCTTCATTATTGTGAATCATGCTGCAATTAGCACTGGGGTGAAGATATCTCTTCCACATTCTGTTTTCATTTCCTTAGATATATATCCAGAGTGAGATTACTCAGTCTCAGTGAGTGAAAGTCGCTGAAAGTAGTTCAGTCATGTCCAACTCTTTGCTACCCCATGGTCTATATAGTCCATGGAATTCTTCAGGCTGGAATAATGGAGTGGGTAGTCTTTTCCTTCTCCAGGGGATCTTCTCAACCCAGGGACTGGACCCAGCTCTGCCACACTGCAGGCAGATTCTTTACTAGCTGTGCCACAGGGGAAGCCCAAGAATACTGGAGTGGGTAGCCTATCCCTTCTCCAGTGGATCGTCTAGTAGTTCTATTGTTAATCTTTTGAGGAGTTCCCATACTAATTTCCATAAAGGCTGTATTAAATTACATTCTCACCTGAAGTGCACTGGAGTTTCTCTTATCCAACATCCTCACGAATACCTCTTAGACCTTGTATTTTGATGATGGCCATTCTAACAGTTTCAAGCTGGTTTGAAACTCAATATTCAAAAAACTAAGATCATGGCATCCGGTTCCATCACTTCATGTCAAATAGAAGGGGAACACTTGGAAGCAGTGGTAAATTTAATTTTCTTGGGCTCCAAAATCACTGCAGACAGTGGCTGCAGCCATGAAATTAAAAGAAGCTTGTTCCTTGGAAGGAAAACTATGATAAACCTAGACAGTGTATTACAAAGCAGACATATCACTTTGCCAACAAAGGTCCACATTGTCAAAGCTATGATTTTTCCAGTAGTCATGCATGAATGTTATTTTGTACATGTGTGCTCAGTCAAGTCTGGCTCTTTGAGACTCCATGAACTGCAGCCCTCCGGGCTCCATTGTCCAAGGAATTTTCCAATCAAGATAATGGAGTGGGTTGCCATTTTCTACTCCAAGGAATCTTCTCAACTCAAGGATTGAACCTTCATCTCCTGTGGCACCTGCATTGACACATGGATTCTTTACCACTGGACCATAAAGAAGGCTGAACACCAAAGATTTGATGCTTTTAATTGTGGTGCTGGAGAAGACTCTTGAGAGTCTCTTGGACCACAAGGAGATCAAACCAGTCAATCTTAAGGAAATCAACTCTGAATATTCAGTGAAAGGGCTGATGCTGAAGCTGAAGCTCCAATACTGTGGTCACCTGATGCAAAGAGCTGACTCATTAGAAGAAAGCCTGATACTGGCACGGATTGAAGGCAAAAGGAGAAGGGGGTGGCAGAGGATGAGATGGTTAGTTAGCATCACCAACTCAATGGACATGAATTTGAGCAAACTTTGGGAGATAGTGGAGGACAGAGGAGCCTGGCATGCCACAGTCCGTAGGGTCATAGAGTTGGACACAACTTAGTGAATGAACAGCATCAACAATAATTGTAACAGGTATGATCTGGGATTTTGTTTTGTATTTCCTTATGCTTAGTGACATGAAGCCCCTTTTCATGTACCTGTTGGCCATTTACGTCTTCTTTGGGAAAATCTCTATTCAGTACATCTACTCATTAAATTTTTTTCTTTTTTTTTTTGCTATTGAGTAATGATTTCCTTTGGAGAAGGCAATGGCAACCCACTCCCGTACTCTTGCCTGGAAAATCCCAGGGGCAGAGGAGCCTGGTAGGCTGCAGTCCATGGGGTCAGGAAGAGTTGGACATGACTGAGCGACTTGACTTTTCACTTTTCACTTTCATGCATTGGAGAAGGAAATGGCAACCCACTCCAGTGTTCTTGTCTGGAGAATCCCAGGGACAGGGGAGCCTGGTGGGCTGCTGTCTATAGGGTCGCACAGAGTCAGACATGATTGACGTGACTTAGCAGCAGCAGCAGCAATGAGTTCCTTATATCATTTGTATATTAATCTCTTATCAGATGTATACTTTTCAAATTGTTCTCCAATTTTGTAGATTCTCTTTCATTTTATAGATCATTTATTTTGCTGTGCAGAAGTTTTTGAGCTTGATATAGCCCCACCTGTTGAGCTTTGCATTGGTTCCTTGTATTTTTGGTGTTATATCCCAAAGTTTGTTTCCAAGACCCTTGTCAAGTAACTTTTCCTCCTGTTTTAAGATAGCAGCTTTATGGTTTCAGATATTTTTCTTAAGTCTTTAGTTTATTTCTAGTCAATTTTTATAGGTAATGCAATATGGGGGTCCAAATTTCATTCTCCTGCATATAATTATTTAGTTTCCCCAGTACTACTTATTGAATAGATAACACTTTTCCTATTGAGTATTCTTCACTTTTTTTTCAAATATTTTTCAACTTTACATATGAGGGTTCATTTCAGGGTTCCCAATCCTTTCCATTGGTCTGTATGCCTATTTTTATTCTAATGACATTTTTAAAAAATTACTATAGCTTTGTAGTACAGTTTGAAATAAGAAGTGGGATGCCTCCAACTTCATTATTTCTTGGGATTGCTTTGGATGTTTGTGATCTCTTGTGGCTTCACACAAATTTGGAATTTGTTTTTCTATTTCTGTGCCCCAGAAGGCCTTAGAAATTGGTCACTCAACCCATTCTTCATTTTCTGCCAAGGAATTCTTTCTAGCTGAAAGTTCTCTCTTAGCGATGTGTAATGCTGGCTTGGGGATGATGCTGGTAAAATAAAACTGTCATCATACTGTTCTTGTGTGATTTATCTCAGTTTTTTTGTTCTACTGTTTTGCTAAAATTTCTTACATGGCCTTTTAGGGTACTCCCAGAAATGATTTTGTTCATGAATAGTGTCTAATTGTTCTTTGTCAGGGAATGAGGAGGCTGGGGTCTTCTCTACCTCCCTTGGATCTCTCAATTTTCCTTCATTCTCTTTCTCTGGTTTTAATTTAAAATATACCAATATGAGAAATTTTTAACAAATATAGTCCTATTTTTAAACAAAATTCTTTATATTATTTTCTATTTATAAATTAGCACAAGGAAATAGAAGTTTCTAAACTGTCATTGATTATAGCCACATGAGGAGAGTAGATGAGTTTTTATCTTTATTTACCTTTGTTTTTGTCATATTGCCTAAACTCTTTATAGTGATAATATCTGCAATTTTGAAGAAATAAAAATATTGTTATTAATAAAAGTTTGTATCAACAATAGCTTATTGTCTTTAAATAAATGTATTTCTTCAAGATTGTAGTCTATCAGTCATTAGTGGTAGGTGACAAAGTACTTTCACAAAATTTAGGAAACATAAAATAACTTGCTATTAGGTATGTGCTGGTGATTATATAAAAGCTGTCAATTTAAAAATTTATGAAACTGATTATTCTTCAAGAAACAAGATGTTTCTTCTTAGAAAAGAATATATTCTTTACTCACAAAGGGTTGTTAATAACTGCTTTCAAAGCATTAAGCAGATCTGCACTTGTCATTCTTTGCAAGTCTACTTCAACAGCTGCCCCTTTGGCTTTCATACGAGCAATATTATCATGCTGATCACCAAACATAGGAATTCCAACCATAGGGACTCCGTGGTAAATAGCTTCATAGATCCCATTGGTTCCACAGTGAGTGATAAAAGCTCTGGTTTTGGGATGACCTAAAGATTAAAATTAAAAAAAATATATTATACTAAGTTGTAAGAGGGTCGAAACAGAAAATCATGATACCTTCATAAATCATTAATTATATTAAGTGACATCTTCTATATAATTCTATGCCATGAGGCCTCATATAAATTCTTATATGCTCCAAAGAAAGCAGCAATTAATTACTCCAGGCTAAGTATGCAATACGTGAACCATGAACTCCCTGATGTTCAAGCTGGTTTTAGAAAAGGCAGAGGAACCAGAGATCAAATTGCCAACATCTGCTGGATCATGGAAAAAGCAAGAGACTTCCAGAAAAACATCTATTTCTGCTTTATTGACTATGCCAAAGCCTTTGACTGTGTGGATCACAATAAACTGTGGAAAATCCTGAAAGAGATGGGAATACCACACCACCTGACCTGCCTCTTGAGAAATCTGTATGCAGGTCAGGAAGCAATAGTTAGAACTGGACATGGAACAACAGACTGGTTCCAAATAGGAAAAGGAGTACGTCAAGGCTGTATATTGTCACCCTGCTTATTTAACTTCTATGCAGAGTACATCATGAGAAATGCTGGACTGGAAGAAACACAAGCTGGAATTAAGATTGCCGGGAGAAATATCAATAACCTCAGATATGGAGATGACACCACGCTTATGGCAGAAAGTGAAGAGGAACAAAAAAGCCTCTTGATGAAAGTGAAAGAGGAGGCCGAAAAAGTTGGCTTAAAGCTCACCATTCAGAAAACAAAAATCATGGCATCCGGTCCCATCACTTCATGGCAAATAGATGGGTAAACAGTGGAAACAGTGTCAGACTATTTTTTTGGGCTCCAAAATCACTACAGATGGTGACTTCAGCCATGAAATTAAAAGACGCTTACTCCTTGGAACAAATGTTATGACCAACGTAGATAGTATATTCAAAAGCAGAGACATTACCTTGCCGACTAAGATCCGTCTAGTCAAGGCTATGGTTTTTCCTGTGGTCATGTATGGATGTGAGAGTTGGACTGTGAAGAAGGCTGAGCACTGAAGAATTGATGCTTTTGAACTGTGGTGTTGGAGAAGACTCTTGAGAGACCCTTGGACTGCAAGGAGATCCCACCAGTCCATTCTGAAGGAGATCGATCCTGGGATTTCTTTGGAAGGAATGATGCTAAAGCTGAAGCTCCAGTACTTTGGACACCTGATGAGAAGAGTTGATTCATTGGAAAAGACTCTGATGCTGGGAGGGATTGGGGGCAGGAGGAGAAGGGGACGACCCAAGATGAGACGGCTGGAAGGCATCACAGACTCGATGGACGTGGGTCTGAGTGAACTCCGGGAGATGATGATGGACAGGGAGGCCTGGCGTGCTACGATTCATAGGGTCACAAAGAGTCGGACACGACTGAGCGACTGAACTGAACTGAACTGAAGTATAGTTAGTGATTCCAGCAAGTAAGTCATTCTAGAGACAACTGAGAATTTTCCTGCAGAATAAATGATGAAGAGTACTTGTCATTTGACAAGTTATTAGAAGGAGAACACATCAACAAAAAAGATGGAGGGACTGAAGAAAACAAATACTTTTGTTAGTGGGTAAATACTTTTGTTGATGGGAAAGGGGTGATGAGATGTGCAGGGTTTCCATACCAGAATGTTAGCATCAGTTAAGTTCAGTTCAGTTCAGTTGCTTATTCATGTCCGACTCTTTGTGACTCCAAGGACTGTAGCTCGCTAGGCTTCCCTGTCCATCACCAACTCCCAGAGTTTACTCAAACTCATGTCCATTGAGTCAGTGATGCCATTCAAACATCATCCTGTGTCATCCCCTTCTCCTCCTGCTTTCAATCTTTCCCATCATCAAGTCTTTTCAAATGAGTCAGTTCTTCGCATCAGGTGGCCAAAATATTGGAGTTTCAGCTTCAGCATCAGTCCTACCAATTAATATTCAGGACTTATTTCCTTTAGGATTGACTGGTTGGATATCCTTGCAGTCCAAGGGACTCACAAGAGTCTTCTCCAACACCACAATTCAAAAGCATCAATTCTTCAGTGCTCCGCTTTCTTTATAGTCAAGCTCTCACATCTGTACATGACTACTGGAAAAACCATAGCCTTGACTAGATGGACCTTTGTCAGCAAAGTCATGTCTCTGCTTTTAATATGCTGTCTAGGTTGGTCATAAGTTTTCTTTCAAGGAGTATGCATCTTTTAATTTCATGGCTACAATCATCATCTGCAATGATTTTGGAGACCCCAAAAATAAAGTCTGACACTGTTTACACTGTTTCCGCATCTATTTTCCATGAAGTGATGGGATCAGATGCCATGATCTTAGTTTTCTAAATGTTGAGTTTTAGGTCAACTTTTTCACTCTCTTCTTTCACTTTCATCAGAAGGCTCTTAAGTTCTTTTTCACTTTCTGCCATAAGGGTGGTATCATTTGCATATCTGAGATTATTGATATTTCTCCCAGCAATCTTGATTCCAGCTTGTGCTTCATCTGTTCCAGCATTTCTCATGATGTATTATGAATATAAGTTAAATAAGCAGGGTGACAACATACAGCCTTGACGTACTCCTTTCCATATTTGGAAACAGTCTGTTGTTCCATGTCTCATTTTAACTGTTGATTCCTAACCTGTATACAGATTTCTCAAGAGGCAGGTTGGGTGGTCTGGTATTCCCATCTTTTCCAGAATTTTCCACAGTTTATTGTGATCCACACAGTCAAAGGTTTTGTCATAGTTAATAAAGCAGAAATAGGTGTTTTTCTGGAACTCTCTTGCTTTTTTGATGATCCAACAGATGTTGGCATTCGATCTTTGATTCCTCTGCCTTTTCTTTAACCAGTTTAAATATCTGGAAGTTCGCAGTTCACGTATTGTTGAAGCCTGGCTTGTAGAAGACTTGGAGAATTTTGAGCATTATTTTACCAGCATGTGAGATGAGTGCAATTGTGTGATAGTTTGAGCCTTCTTGAAGAAGGAAATGGCAACCCACTCCAGCACTCTTGCCTAGAAAATCCCATGGATGGAGGAACCTGGTGTCCATGGGGTCGCAAAGAGTCGGACACAACTGAGCAACTTCACTTTCACTTGAGCATTCTTTGGCATTGCCTTTCTTTGGGATTGGAATGAAAACTGGCCTTTTCCAGTCCTGTGGCCACTGCTGCATTTTCCAAATTTGCTGGCATATTGAGTGCATCATACAAAAAGACTACAGCAATTACATGTGTATTCTGTTTAAGCATTTAACTCTATAGTAATAGAGAGCCATTTGTATTATGGATGGTGAAATGGTTTGACAGATTTTTTTTTTTTTTCCATATGGTTGTAGTAGGCAAAAGAGAAGAGAAGTGGGATAAAATGGATAAAGAGAATCAGGAGGTTTCTGCAATATTCTATACAAAAGTTAATGGGAGCCTGATATAAAGATACTTTATTTGACTTTGATTCTCAGGAGGGAGAGACTATATCATAAATGAGAGAATTATAAATTTGATATTTGTGTTACAGTTTGACAAAGATCCTTGACCAAAGTCTAGTCAGACTTCCCTGAACTCTTCTCCACTAGAATTTGATTTTGATTCTACTTTATCTCTGCATTGCCCAATTTTAGCAAGCACTCTACTAGGTCAGTTTAACAGATCAGTCTTGATGTCTGATTATATTTTATAGCTGTCACTTCTTCTTTCACTATCCCCCAAGTGATATGTGATGACCTTAGCATGCCTTCAGTAAGAATCTAATTAGGTTAGTTTTGCTGGACTGTTCATTTGCACCTGACATTTCCTCTTTCTAATTTTCTGTACAGTGAACTTCCACTCACTACGCTCTTTTGTGATAAATTCTCCTATTTTCCTTTCTGCTGCTGCTGCTGCTGCTAAATCACTTCAGTCATGTCCGACTGTGTGACCCCATAGACGGCAGCCCACCAGGCTCCCCCATCCCTGGGATTCTCCAGGCAAGAACACTGGAGTGGGTTGCCATTTCTTTCTCTAATACATGAAAGTGAAAAGTGAAAGGGAAGTTGCTCAGTCATGTCCGACTCTTCTCAACCCCATGGACCGCAGCCTACGAGGCTCCTCTGTCCATGGGATTTTCCAGGCAAGCATACTGCATGCAGCGTTTAATCCAGGCTCTCTGTCATATTATAAAAGTCCATTGCACTAATAACTATACTTATCATGATGGTTTTGAATAAAGTTTGCCTTAGTCTTTAAAAAAGATTCAGGAATAATCTTTTCTTTTACAAACTCTAGAAGAAATGTGAAGAAAACATTAAAGCTTTTTTTTGTTGTTGTTATTTTAAATACAAATTTGTTGGATTTATCTGTTATTGAGCAATAATTCACATTATCCCTCATTCAGCTCTGTTTATTTTTCTTTCTTTGGTCTTACCAAGAAGATCATTCTGTGGAATCCATTTATATAGTCGGGTATTGGCTCCTAATGTTTCTGGTTTCTTTCCTGTGTATCTCCACAGAACCTATTAAGGTAAATTTCTTTATTAGAAGATTTTTAGAATCACTTCCCATCAAAAGAAAGCATTTAACCTAGGATTAATCAGGTCTGATGCCTCCAGGTACTAAACAAGCAAGCTGAGGCCCTAAGTGATTAGGTAATGAGTGTTTTTAAGCCATTGACACTACAACCATATTTTCTAAGGCTTGAAACAATCCTAGTCAATAGGTTATCATCCTTGGATTAAATCTAACTTGTAGATGAAGAAACATGACAATCTGTATCTGAAACAACAACATACTGGTATTACTAGGCTACTCTGGTAAAGGGGATTTTTGAAACAAAATTTTCAGAGGCAAAGGGAAGGGATATTATTTACCTCTTTTGATCTTTTTAAAATATAGTTACCAGTAACAGAAACTCATATAGTAAAATATTGGTAATGATATTTTTCATTTTAAAGTATTGTAACTATTGAGTCTGGTGGCATTAAAAGCATCCACAATGGTGTGTAACCATCAACTCTATCTGCACACTGAATATTTTCATCATCATTCATGTCAGTTCTGTATCATTAAATAACTTCCTATTCCTCTCACTCCCTAGCCCCTGATAACTTCTGTTCTACTTTCTGTC
>SJYQ01002299.1:0-120472 GCA_006410935.1 Redunca redunca
AAAGCATCAATTCTTCGGCACTCAGCCTTCTTCATAGTCCAACTCTCACATCCATACATGACCACAGGAAAAACCATAGCCTTGACTAGACGGACCTTAGTTGCCAAAGTAATGTCTCTGCTTTTGAATATGTTATCTAGATTGGTCATAACTTTTCTTCCAAGGAGTAAGCGTCTTTTAATTTCATGGCTGCAATCACCATCTGCAATGATTTTAGAGCCCCCCAAAATAAAGTCTGACACTGGAAGCAACAGTTAGAACTGGACATGGAACAACAGACTGGTTCNAAGGAGTACGTCAAGGCTGTATATTGTCACCCTGCTTATTTAACTTATATGCAGAGTACATCATGAGAAATGCTGGACTGGAAGAAACACAAGCTAGAATCAAGATTGCCAGGAGAAATATCAATAACCTCAGATATGCAGATGACACCACCCTTAGGGCAGAAAGTGAAGAGGAGCTAAAAAGCCTCTTGATGAAAATGAAAGAGAAGAGTGAAAAAGTTGGCTTAAAACTCAACATTCAGAAAACGAAGATCATGGCATCAGGTCCCATCACTTCATGGGAAATAGATGGGGAAACAGGGGAAACTTATTATAGCCAATGCCAAATAAAGTCTCAGGATTGCCTGGCAAGCCTATCACATTTCCCTCCTCAATTCACTTTTCTGCTTTAAGTATCCTTTTTTCTTAAATATCTTCCACCCTCTAGCCACTTCCTCAACCTCTGTCTTAGAATGGAGGAAATATGCCTACCTTTTCATTGGCCATAGGTCCTAGTCAGACTTCTTTGATCTCTCTTTCTCCTGCGTTATCAATCTCTCTGTTCCTACTTTTCAATCCTATCAACAAGAAATGCATACCACAATCTTTTCCTTTCCTCATATGTCTTCAGTATCTGCACCATTTTTATGTTCTCCATCACAAAACACTTGTCAAGAGATATCTTCATGCATGGTATCCACTGCCTCGTTTCTCATTTGCATTGAAAAATCGTATTTTTAAAAATCTAAGTAGGGGCTTCCCTGGTGTCTCAGTGGTAAAAGAATCTGCCCACCACTGCAGGAGACATGGGTTCAGTCCCTAGGTCTGGAGAATCCCACAGTCTGAGGAGCAACTGAGCCTGTTCACCACCTGTTTATCCTGTGCTCTCGAGCCTGGGAGCTGCAATGACGAAAGCCCATGGGTCCTAGAGCCCAAGCTCCAGAAGTGAAGCCGCTGCAATGAGCGACGCACGGACAACTAGAGGGTAGGCCCCACTCACTGCAACTACAGAAACACCCGCACTGCAACGAAGACAGCACGGCCAAAATAAATAAACGAAACCAAAGTAAAATCGTCATAAAGTTAAGAATATACTTCTATATTTAAAACTTTCTCCCCTTAGGCAGCCACTTGAAACTCTTAACTGAATCTCCTGTGATTCACTTTAAAGGACATACTTAAAAAGCACTTCTCTATTTCTCAATTTTAGACACTTATAGTGGCTCCCTGTAGTGAACACGTCAGCTTATTCTTTTATACAACACCCTACAAACACACATACACACACATCTCCTTTCCTTATCCTCCCAAATATGTCAAACTTTTGGATAAATCAGCATTCAGTGGTATGGGAACACCATTTGTAAACAAGACTGTGGTTTACCACCACTATCTTTTTTTCTTTGAACGACTTTAAAGTTTTTCTATAGTTATCAATTGATTCAATTTTCTGATTATTTTTCCACATATCACAAACTCAATCACCACAGGAGCTATAGAATTTGTCTCAATATATTCAAGCGTAAGAGGCATACTATCAGTTCCATTTCTACCAGATAAGTCCTTCTGGAATTCTCTGTCCTCTGACTCAGATTTGACCACAGTCACAAAGGGGAGAGATATAATAAAAGAGACCCCCTGGCACCACTGTTATAACCATATGTTCTTAGAAACAGAGCCTGGCCAACAAGTTTAAGGAGGTGATAATGAGATCATGAATAGCAACAGCTTCAGGATAAATGGAATCAGAGCACTACTTTTTACAGCCAAAAGGAACTTTTGCACCAGAAAGAAAGACTAGAATTTTCGTCACTTTTTGGTGTAGTGTGGCAGAGCCAAACTCAGCTTCTGCTGCTGCTGCTAAGTCACTTCAGTCGTGTCCGACTGTGCGACCCCATAGTTGGCAGCCCACCAGGCTCTGCCATCCCTGGGATTCTCCAGGCAAGAACACTGGAGTGGGTTAACTCAGCTTCACTAGTGCTCAAATATCTGACTTAAGGACAGTTCTTGTTCCTTCATGTGCCTATACTAAATTCCAGTCCATCCATCCCTACACTAAATTCTTCAGCATATTAAAACTGTATTAATATAGATTCATTGAAGAGCAAAGTTTTATGAAAAGCCTTAACAGAAAAATCATTTTCCTCTGTTGTATAATAGCCCTAATCACAATTCTCAGAATGTCTTCTGCATCTTTTATAAACATATAGAACTCCTGACCCCTACTTTAGAGGTGCTCATTGAATGAACAATACGGCCATGTCAACCTTTTAAAACTCCTTCCTACCTCTCAGTAACTCTGAAATTAGTTTATGGGGCTAATGTACTTAACAATTTATTTTCTCTCTTAGAAAATAAAACAAGTAATCTTTGGTTAATTCCAATTCAAATTACGATACATTTTGAATTATTGGAATTCAGATGACTTGCAATGTTAAAATATATATGACAAATATAAAAATAAATTAAAAATATAAACACATTTTACATCTATCTATACATGTATCCCTTCACCCCTGGATTATACCTAAGATTCCTTCCAATAACACAAATATGACCTCCTTTGATTCAGTAAATGGAAACAGGTTATCACATGAATCTGAGCAAATTCTGGGAGACAGTGAAGGAAAAGGGAGCCTGGCGGGCTACAGTCCACGGGTCTGCAGAGGTGGACACAATTTAGTGACAAAAACAGGTTACCAGAGCTCACCTTTAGCTTTTTACTTTGGATGAGTGATTAGAGACTGAATATTAACCATTAATCTTGCTGCTTATTTAGTGAAATCAACTATGATTTGATTTTCAACAAAGAAATACAGATACAGTCATGGAGAGTAGAACCCAGTTACTCCCTCTCCCCCTAAGCTTCTTGGCAGATCCAGGCTCCCTTTACCCCTCATGTTCCAGAAGACAACTGGCCACAGAGAAATCATTTATTTAATTTGATACCCACATGATGTGGCAATTAGTTTTCAAGTACATTTTTGAAAAACACAAGTAGGACATCTGGAATGAGGTTGGGATGATTAGGTTTGGAGAGAGAAGACCAATAAATGGAAATTTCAGAAATCTTTACCGAAGAAACAAATATTCCAAGAGTAAGTGGTTCTGTCTTTAAAATAAAATTGCCGTTGGAAATAAGAAGATGCTTACTGAGTTGTGCTACAGAACAAATCAATTTTTCATGATGATTCTTGGGTAAGAGCCATAAATCAAATCTTAAGCACTTTTGAAGAAGACCACGCCAATGTCTATTGTTTAAATTTACTGTATCGCTATTAATTTGCTGAATGTAACTAAAAGGCTTGAAAATGCTCAGAAACACATAGTGACACTGATTTTGGATGAATTATGATTAAAATACTCAAAATCATTTCAATCCATGTAAAATTTTATCTCAGTGCTATAAAGCACTTTTAAAAAATGAGCCATAGATAATTTTCCTTAGAACACAGGATGGCAGGAAACCAGCAATTGGGAACCACATTTCCTAAAAAGGCACTCATTTTGACAGACAAAAGGATAATTGCTCCCAAACCACTCTTTTCCATTTTTCATGACATGGCTTTTCCAATCTGTTCTAGATGTGGTAAGAAGACCCACCGTAAGTGTACATGTTGTCAACTGCACTGACAAATCTTAATAAATAGGGATTTTACTCACTAGTTAAGAAAAAAAAAAAAGTCCATTAAAAGTAATCTCTCAGCGTGAACTTTATATCACATATATTTAGCAGGAAGACATTTGACCTTGAGAAGAGGGCTGCAGTTGTAAGATATGACCCTTAGTGAGATCATCCCTTCTTTTGTTATCTTAGGGCATAATCAATGTTTATTTCTGGCTAAAGTCTCTTCTGGTTTCTTTGGCTTTTGGAAATATGATTTTCCTCTTTTTTAAAAAAAATATTTTATTTATTTATTTGGCTGTGTCAGGTCTGAGATGCCTCATGTGGGATCTTTCCATGTGGTGCACAGACTCTCTAGTTGTGGCCCATGGGCTCAGGAGTCGCGGCATGTGGTCTTACTTGCCCTGTAGCATACAGGGTCTTGGTTCTCCAACCAAAGATTGAACTCATGTCCCCTGCATTTCAAGAGGATTTGCTTTTACCACTGGACCACCAGGCAAGTCCTGAAGTATGACTTTCTGAAGCCATTTCAAGCATATTAGAAAGCTGACTGAGCTATTAAAAATAATGCATTTAAATCAGTTCTAATGAGGTGGATGAAACTGGGGCCTATTATACAGAGTGAAGTAAGTCAGAAAGAAAAACACCAATACAGTATACTAATGCATATATATAGAATTTAGAAAGATGGTAACGATGACCCTATATGTGAGACAGCAAAAGAGACACAGATGTATAGAACAGACTTTTGGACTCTGTGGGAGAAGGCTAGGGTGGGATGATTTGAGAGAATAGCACTGAAACATGTATATTATCATATATGAAATAGATCGCCAGTCCAGGTTTGATGCATGAGACAGGGTGCTCAGGGCTGGTGCACTTGGATGACCCAGAGGGATGGGATGGGGAGGGAGGTGGGAGGGAGGTTCAGGATGGGGAACACATGTACCCCCATGGCTGATTCATGGCAATGTATGGCAAAAACCACTACAATATTATAATTAGCCTCCAATTAAAATAAATTAATTTTAAAAAAGAAGCATCCATAGATAGCCATACATTCTGTGGATGGGAATAGAGGTTCAGAAATTCACTCTACCTACAAAGAATCTTGGAATCATTTGAGGGGAGGTATGGAACTGAGTGGCTTAGTGGGATAAGGAAAATGGACCACTGGAGAAGACTAATGGACCTTAGAAAGAGAGGTGATTCAGGAAGCAGTGCTCCTGAGGAAGCACCACTAGTGAAAACCTGGATTTAACAAGGAAGTTTCTTCTCTGAGCAAAGATTAGGTAAGTGGTTCTCAGTCCAGAGTCTCAACTAATCAGTCTAGACTGGGTACACAGAAGGGCTCTCCAGGTGATTGTAATGTGCATCCAGGGTTGAGAAATACTGAATATTAAAGAGACAGAAAAGCCAAAATACAAGGAGGTGTTGAGAAGGAGAGTAACTAAGATGGAAAGGCAGAGACCACTCTCTCAGTAAAGTGAGAGATGGAGTCAGCTCTTAATACAGAACATGGGTTAGAGGTTCGGAGGGAATGGGAATTATATGAAGAGGATGGGGCAATGCAACAGGACTTTAACCAGAAATAACCTCTGAGTGACCTAAAACATAGTGTGTCAAGTTATACAATGACCCCTTATGGAATGACCTAAAATACATTACAGTATGTGAAAGTTATATAATGACCCCTTATTGTTGAGAAAGAATAAATAAATTTGCTAAGCATCTGAGATATTGTGTACCACTATTTCTTCAACTAATTAGGTATATTTAAATTCTTTGTTGACTGCACTGGCAAATTTTGACTCGAATAAATTTAGAGTCAAAATACTACATCTTGCTAAAGATATTTTTATGCAGGTTTATTTTGTTGGCTAGCTGTTGATGTGCATATAGGGGAGGTAAGGTAACATTTCCCGCACTTCTCCAGCACGGCCACAGAGAAGATAACCAGTGTTGTTCTAGAGCAGACAACGCTTCTTGCACGGCTGAGCTCTAGGCCAATAAAGAAAAAGGTTACTAAACCTTTGAATTTATTTTCTTTTCCTCCTCTTTCCTTTTTTAAAAGTGAAATAGAGGTCTGTACAGTATGTGTAGCCCATTTCCTTAAAGGGAAATGCTTGGGTGTCTCCTAGGACCCACATATTCTATGGACCAAGCTTTAAAATTTTGATTCAACTTCTCTTTTATTATTCAAAACTGGGTCATGTGTATTGTAATTTTTTAAGTCTGACATTCTCATGCTAAGACGATTTAAACACTGCAGCTGTTTACATTTTCAGCCTAATTGAATATGATTCCCATCACTGTCAGTTTTACTCTTCTTCCTTTCAATTGCTAAACTATAATTAAAAGAAAGACAGGTAGAGAACAGGGAATACATTATCCGTATGTTACTCATTGATGAGTCTCAACTATAAACATTTTTTGGAAGGAAGATTAAAGAACTACATTATTTGATTTACTCAAGGTTAATATACAGGTGCACTGAATTTTAAGTTAGCAGAGGAGCCATACTGTGGAGGGAAGATAATGTTAGGTCCTGGGGTACAAGGCTGGCATTTGCGCCTAGGTCCACTTACTAACTGGGGCTTCTCAGGTGTTCCAGTGGGTAAAGAATCTACCTGCAATGCAGGCGAGGCAGGAGACACGAGTTCGACCCCCAAGTCAGGAACATCCCCTGGAGGAGGGCATTACAACCCACTCCAGTATTCTTGCTGGAAAAATCCTATGGATAGAGGAGCCTCGTGGGCTACAGTCCATAGACTCGCAAAGAGTCAGTCACTACAAAGAGACCTCACGTGCACATATATACTATTACTACTAACTATAAACCATAACTTTAAATAAGTCTCTGAAACTTTTATGTTTCAGTTTTTATATGCAAAATGGCAATGAAAACATCTTCCCTCATTAGGTTCTTAATAAAATGAATGAAATAATGTGTGTGAAATATATTTTAATGTGACTTACTTTGAATTTAATTCTCTGTTTTGGGGATGTGTTATAGTTGCAAATTGAACTCCCCCCAAATAAAGCAAAATAATATTGGTGGCTTATGTATTTTAAGTTCTATAATTATTAGCTTTACAAATATTAGCATTATACAAAACAATGTACAATGTTATGTATAACATAGGGGTATTTAAAATAGAACTTACGGGTACACTTCTGAACATAGAAAGGGGCTAGCCCAGTTACAGTTCTTTTCTTTCTCTACGCTGGTGTTGGTGCCATGAAATTATAAGAAACATATGAGAGAAATTATACTGAAAAATGTGAGAATTTTTTCCTGCCTCACCATCACATATGTTGAGCCCCAGATGCAATTATCCTTTTAGAATGTATTACAGATGTGGCACTTAGCAAATGGGTACAAGATGTTTGTTCAGATAGAAACTTGTGGGCCAATGCTAGGGGAAGCTGGCAAAACATTTCGGCAGGCAATGTTTCTTGTAGGTTGCCAACCCAGATGACTTTTTTTTTCCCTGAGAGTTTTGGCAGCTGTCTTCCATGTCTTCAGGTTGCACTTCTAATTGGTTGTTTCCATGGCAACGTGGACTTTCAACCATACTCTTCTTTATTAACTGGCTATAAAATGGAGGTGTGCCCTAAGCAAAATGGGATTTGAGGTGGGGACAACAATTAGGATAAAACCTACCACACTTTTCTGTATGATGGTAATCATGTAACCAAGAGTAGTACACTCACAGTTTATTAACCCAAGGTTGGCAGGTATCGATCCTGACTTCTTCTTGGAATGTTTCACTTAACAAAAGGCTCTGGAATCAGATTAATGCGTTTATTGTCATTATTACCATTATTATTATTATTATCATAATATAAGAATAAAAACAGTGGCTCACATTTTGCATTAAGGAAACTCACAATATGTTGCACTGAGAAATAATAAAAACTGAAATCTGTTTTATGCTTTACAATTTAAAACTTAGCAGTTTTAGGTGGAAGTTACATAGTCAGAGTGTTGTTGCACCTGCAAGACCAGAATCTCTGCTATGTCCAAAGTCAGTGTTGATGATGAATGGAGTATGGAAGATCAGCTAGGATGTTTTGATAACATAACTGCAATGGGGGTATATTGGCCTTATCAACATGTTTAAGACTGCTGTTGTTCTTAATTATCATGAAGTATGTGCTGCAATTCATGGGGTCGCAAAGAGTCAGACATGGCTGAGTGACTGAACTGAACTGAACTGAACTGATGTGCAGCAGACAGGCCTGAGCCAATTTCCGTTCTGTGCCTCACTGAAGTTCTTAATTAGCTGAAGCAAAGGTTTAAGCACTAGCTTTGTGAAATCCATAGTTTTTCTTACAAATAATGTGAATCACAGACATTGAGTACCCAAATTTGTTCCTGATTCCCATGCTAGCCCATCCTTAAAGAATGGAGGCTTGAAAGGTGAGGAACCAATGTAAAATGAATATCACAGATATGGTAAGGAGTCAAATCATTTTGCAATATACTTTTAACATTGTAAATCAACTATACTAAAAAATACAGGTTNCACAAGGTAGTGTTTTCCATCAAATTACAAACAAAAAATTTTGAAGTTTTGTTTTTGCAATTCAACTAACAATCATTACATTTTTACCAAACATTGACATATGAACCCTTTACCTTCTTCAGTGCACAAAATGTCCTACTTCCCTTTGGTTACTTGATACTTATATAATGTTTAATTGTGGTATCTTTTCTGTAGCTGCAATTATTTAAACATTATCTCAGAAAATGTTTCTGTATTTTCTACCTGGCAACCTGAAAAGAGGTACAGATGTCCAACAGCCTCTGACCATCTTATACTCTCTCTCTAAGCTCCCTTCACAACCCTGACTACTTCTTTCTTCATCAATTCAGAATTTCTGGGAGAATAAAGAAACTGGACGGGAGTCCCCGCATGTCCCAAGGGTCAAGAGGAAGAACTCAACCCTAGCATGGAGTATGGTTCAGGACCATGGACAACAACTGCAGAGCCATCTGCTTCCACCTTCAAACTTGATAGCCAGCATCAGAGAAGGCCAAGAAAAATTGTTGCTCATGCTACTTTGGTAATTAGTTAGGAATTAGTATTATGCTATTATTTTTAAATTGTTCAGTTCAGTCACTTACAGTCGTGTCTGACTCTGCAACTCCATGGACTGCAGCACACCTGGCTTCCCTGTCCAATCACCAACTCCTAGAGCTTGCTCAGACTCATGTCCATCAGGCCACCAATGCCATCCAACCATCTCATCCTCTGTCATCCCCTTATCCTCCTGCCTTCAATACTTCCCAGCACCAGGATCTTTTCCAATGAGTCAGTTCTTCTCATATAGTGGTCAAAGTACTGGAGTTTCAGCTTCAGCATCATAGTAGCTTTTCTTTCAAGGAGCAAGCATCTTTTTATTTCATGGCTGTGGTCACCATCTACAGTGATTTTGGAGTCCAAGAAAATAAAGTCTGTCACTGTTTCCATTGTTTCTCCACCTATTTACCATGAAGTGATGGGACCGAATGCCATGATTTTCATTTTTTGAATGTTGAGTTTTAAGCCAGCTTTTTCACTCTCTTCTTCCATTTTCATCAAAAGGCTCTTTAGTTCCTCTTTGCTTTCTGCCAAAAGGGTAGTGTCACCTGCACATCTAAGGTTATAGATATTTCTCCCACCAGTCTTGATTCCAGCTGGTGTTTCATCCAGCCTGGCATTTCTCACCATGTACTCTGCATATAAGTTAAATAAGCAGAGTGAAAATATACATCCTTGATGTACCTCTTTCCCAATTTGGAATCAATCCTTTGTTCCATGTCCAGTTCTAACAGTTGCTTCTTCATCTACACACAGATTTCTCAGGAGGCAGGTAAGGTGATCTGGTATTTTCTTCTCTTAAAGAATTTTCCACAGTTTGTTGTGATCCACATAGTCAAAATCTTTAGCATAGACAATGAAGCAGAAGCAGATGTTTTTCTGGAATTCGCCGGCTTTTTCTATAAGCCAATGGATGTTAGCAATTTGATCTCTGGTTCCTCTGCCTTTTCTAAATCCCATTTGAACATCTGCAAGTTCTTGGTTCACATACTGTTGAAGCCTGGCTTGGAGAATTTTGAGCATTACTTTGCTAGCATGTGAGATGCGTGCAATTATGCGGTAGTTTTAACATTCTTTGGCATTGCCTTTCTTTGGGATTGGAATGAAAACTGACCTTTTCCAGTCCTGTGGCCACTGCTGAGTTTTCCAAATTTGCTGGCATATTGAGTGCAGCACTTTAATAGCATTTTAATTTTTAGGCTGCCAAAATTCTTCCTCTGGCCAGGTTTAATGGTTTCATTAAAATTCCATCCCCTTAGAAAAATAATGGTCTGGAAAAAGTTATCATGTCAGGCCAGAAATCTGGACTCCCCATTATGGCAAAGGCATGCCAAGCTCAGGGGTCAAATGTACAAGGATGAGAAGGTCTGGGGCCATAGCTAGACAGACTGAGAAAGAGAAAATCACAGGAATACAGCACAGTTGGAAAGAAAAACCACCACTAGGTCAATATGTATGGTAGGCTAAGTAATGGTCTTCATAAAAATGTTCAAGTTAAATTGAGGATACTGAGATGAGGACATTCTCATGCATTATCTGGGTGAGACAGTATAATTACAAAGATCCTTTTAAAAGTGAGGCAGGAGGGGGTCAGTTTGTGACAAAAGAGATGTGATGAAAAAGCAAGGAAAGGACCATAAGTCCAGGAACACAGGTGGTATCTAGAAGCTGAAAAAAATCAAGGAAAACAGATTCTTCCATCTGAGCCTCAAAGCAAGGCAGCCCTGCCAACACCTTGATTTAGATTTCTGACCTCCAGATTTCTAACAGAGTAAACTTGTATTTTTAAAAGCCATTAAATATGTGGTAATTTGCTACAGGAGCAACAAAAAATGAACACAGTGTCCACAAGGAGAACTCATGTGCAAAGAGAAAGAAAGGGAGTCAAGCAACATGGGAGTGTTTATGAGGAGAAGGACTTCAATCATCGCTTTCCTCTGTCCATTTCCTTTAAATGACTGGAATGTACAATAAATATGCTCTTTCTTTACTCACCCGGCCCTTTCCACATAGAATAGATTATACAGAACCATGTAAACCACACACTTCATTTTATGCCCTAACTCTGCTGTACGATAAACAATGACAATCATTACAAAATTCAGTAGATTATACTCTAGACCACTGGTAATTTCTTTCATTATTTAAAAATTTTAAAAGTTTTGGGGAAAATGTGCTTAAAATAAAGTATTTAAATTGAGGTCCACCTAAATAAAGTTGGGTGGAATCAAGTGAATGCAATGCAAAAAAGGGAGACTTTTCATTAATCTGTGCTTGCTTTCTTGTTTAAATTTCAGATACTCAGACCTTGATAAAAAGGGTCATATGCTGTTCATAGATTCTCTGATTTTCATAGGCCACTGAAGTCTTCAGAGAATTGAAGAGGTGCTAAAAGACTACTTGTCAAGCTAGAGACAGAAAGAACCAATGTGAAAATAAGAAGGTGGATAATGAAGTGTGTCAGGGTGGTGGAGGGGAATGGTGAAAAGAAGATTAGTGGGAACTAGCTCTTCCTCCCACTAGTTCCAATCATTTACTGAGTCAGGAATCTGTCCTAGAATATATGCCAATATTTTTTAAATTCATGCAATCACATCACTAAGAGGGTATTATTATTCTCATTTTAATAGACTTAGAGGTCTAACTAACTGTTCCAAGTTGACACAGCTCGAGTGGCTGAGGCAGGGGACCTAATTTTAAGATATCTGACTCCAAAGTCATGCTTTTTCAATCATGTCTTTCAGTGATGAGAGCATAGAAAGCTTTTGAGTTTGACTAATTTTCTTTACTTGATTTGTCTTTCATGCCTTGGGAATATGGGGTTTTCTTTGTTCCCTTGCCAAGAGAACAGAATTTTCACTCTAGTTGAACAGTGATTCAGAAGTCCACATTCTCACTGATACACCAGGTATTTATTCTTCAGCTCAGCTTCCAGAAAGATGTAACTTTCGTAATCATCTGTAAACCTGTGTACATAACATGTTCTTTGGGTTTAACTATCTTGTACCATTAAGTGGAACAGAAGAGGAAGTGGAAGATGCTAGAAAAATAGTAGAGAATATGTGCTAATATTTGAGGCTTCCCTGGTGGCTCAGATGGTAAAAAATCTGCCTGCAATGCAGGAGACCTGCATTCAATCGCTGGGTTGGGAAGACCCTTTAGAGAAGACAATGCCTACTTATTCCTGCCTGAGGAATTTCATGGACAGGGAGGCCTGGCAGACCACAGGCTACAGAGTCCACCACGACTGAGCTACTGTGGCACTAAGGGTAAAGAATTTGCCTGCAGTGCAGGAGACACAGGAGATGCCAGTTCGAACCCTGGGTTGGGAAGATTCCCTGGAAGAGGGCATGGCAACCCTCGCCAATATTCTTGCCTGGAGAATCCCATGGATTGAGGCTCCTGGCAGTCTTCAGTCTATGGGGTCTAATACTACTCCTGCAATTTTCATGAATAATTTATCAACTTTTATGAAACTTTTAGTTCACTTATGGATAGCATCTTTTTTAATGAGTTCATCCATTGACCATCCTCTATTAGTCCAAATAACCAGAGAGGGTCTGGTTAGGAGGGGAGGCAATTATTTTTGAATGATAATATCCCAGACTCATCCTCAATATTGACTCACGTGGTTACAGCAATCAGCTTTTTAGAAGCAGAGATGGCTTGTCATCCAGATCTCCTAATTCCCAGTTAAAGCTTCTCCATTTATAACATCCTGTTATCTGTTCTCTTCCCAAACCTCAATAAAAGCCCCAGAATACTGATGCTCACCTCTCAGATTTCCTATACAGATCCGCAGTGCAGCACAGACTCAGCAGGAAAGTTACATCACACAGGAAGACAGGCTGCACATTAATTTTCTAGTTCAAAAGAAAATGAACTAAAGTCCATCTGAAAATATCCAGAACTGTGTTCCACTGCTGCTTTGAGTCACTTGATCTCCACCTTTGGGCAGGCAAGGCTACATTCAGCAGCACAGTGAAGAATGAAAGTCTCCTTAAGATGAACTGTTTAGGGGAAAACTCAAAGGGATTACAGGCAAAAGCAAATGACATGCATTAGAGCCAACTAACAAGTGCCCAGAAGCCAATATCCTTCTAAGGTCCACTGATGATGTGACCCTGGACTGGTCACACAGCTTTTGGTGCAAGAAGACCTAAGTATAAATCACAGGGAAGAAAGCAAGTTTGTAACTGTTCCATAGGAGATAAGGATCACAGAAAGGTATCAGAGATGTGGAAGTTCCTTTATAAGGCTTAATTGCTTTTGCTGAGCTATACAGAAAGCCACTGACAGACTTTATTTTTGGGGGGTGGGGGGGGTGCTCCAAAATCACTGCAGATGGTGACTACAGCCATGAAATTAAAAGATGCTTGCTCCATGGAAGAAATTTATGACCAACCTAGACAGCATATTAAAAAAGCAGAGACTTTATTTTGCCAACAAAGGTCTATCTATGGAAAAAGCTATGGTTTTTTCAGTAGTTATGTATAGATGTGAGAGTTGGACTATAAAGAAAGCTGAGTGCCGAAGAATTGATGCTTTTGAACTGTGGTGTTGGAGAAGACTCTTGAGAGGTCCCTTGGACTGCAATCAAACCAGTCAATCCTAAAGGAAGTCAGTATTGAATATTCATTGGAAGGACTGATGCTCAAGTTGAAACTCCAATACTTTGGCTAGCTGATGCAAAGAATTGACTCATAGGAAAAGACCCTGATGCTGGGAAAGATTGAAGGCAGGAGGAGAAGGGGACGAGAGAGGATGAAATAGTTGGATGGAATCACTGAATTGATGGACATGAGTTTGAGTAAACTCTGAGAGTTGGTGATGGACAGGGAGGACTGGTGTGCTGCGGTTCATGGGGTCACAAAGAGTCAGACACGACTGAGCGACTGAACTGAACAGAAAGCCAAGCTTTGGAGAATCTGGTCTTGCCAGGATACAATCCCCACTACTTGGGTATCTCTGGGCAAATTTCCTAACCTAAAATTTTTACTGCCACACTGTGTATACCAATAACCATGCAGGGGCAGTGTAAAGTCATAGAAAAGGAAGGAGATTTACAGCCAGGCACACTTACAGTCCATTTACCTCCATAAACCTCAGTTTCATAATTTGTATAATGGATAGGATGATAATAACACCTATATCAAAGGGATGTTTGTATGGATGAAACGAAACGTTTCATGTGAAACTTTTGGATAAGTCAGACATATTTTCAAGTTCAAATTAAAAAAAAAAAATCAACAACAAAAAAACGACCGACAACATTGGCTTAAACTAATGAGCTTTTCTTCTCATATCCAAAAATCTAGAGGTGGGTAGCTGCTGACTGGTTTAGTGTCTCAGTGCTGGCATCACTGTAATTTTCTAGGGCTCTGCTCATAAGTTGGCTGCCAGAATTCAGTCCATCACAGTTGTATTAAAGGTAGGTAAAGAAAGCTGAGCACTGAAGAAATGAGGCTTTCAAATTGTGGTGTTAGAAAAGACTCTTGAGAATCCCTTGGACTGCAAGGAGATCAAACCAGTCAATTCTAAAGGAAATTAGTCCTGAATATTCATTGGAAGGACAGATGCTGAAGCTGAAGCTACAATACTCTGGCCACCAGATGCGAAAAGCCAACTCATTGGAAGAGTCCCTGATGCTGGGAAAGATTGAGGGCAGGAGGAGAGGGGGATGACAGAGGATGAGATGGATGGATGGCATCACTGACTCAATGGACATGAATTTGAACAAGCTCCAGGAGACAGAGGAAGTCAGAGGAGCCTGGAGCGCTATACTCCATGGGGTCACAAAGAGTCTGACACATCTTAGGGACTGAACAGCAATAACAAATGGGCAGGTAGGGAGGAATCTGATGTGTCAGGAAAGCCAAGTCTTCCTTGAGGTGTTTCCTGCGTCCCCTCGTTTTATCCTGTGGGCCAGAACTGCCTCACATGAACACTCTAGCTTCAAGGGACACTGGGAGCCCACAGCTGAGGATGACCTATCACACAGACTGGGCACATGTGGCCCTGAATAAAATCAGGCTTTGGGTGACAAGAAAGAACAGAAAAGGGAACACTGGGAGGCAATTAACTAGCTGGATGACAACCTAGCAATTAGTAAAAAGTGAAAATGTTAGTCACTCAGTCATGTTCTACTCTTTGCAACTCCATGGACTGCAGCCCACCAGGATCCTCTGTCCATGGGATTCTCCAGGCAGGAATACTGGAGTGGGTTGCCACTTGCTTCTCCAGGGGATCTTCCCCATCCAGGGATCAAACCCAGGTCTCCTGCATTGCAGGCAGATTCTTTACCATCTGAGCCACCAGGGAAGCAGCATTTAGTAACTAATCATTAAATTCAGTCTTTTTGATCCTTCTTCCACCAGTAAACTGAATAAATACATCCAGGTTTAATCTGCAATTCCAGAGGGATTATTAAATTATAATCAGAGATCAATACCATATAAAATTTTTTGAGTGGACTTATTTGAAGATGAGTAGGACAGTGAATGGAGAAGGCAATGGCGCCCCACTCCAGTACTCTTGCCTGGAAAATCCCATGGATGGAGGAGCCTGGTGGGCTGCAGTCCATGGGGTCGCTAAGAGTCGGGCATGACTGAGCGACTTCACTTTCCCTTTTCACTTTCATGCAATGGAGAAGGAAATGGCACCCCACTCCAGTGTTTTTGCCTGGAGAATCCCAAGGATGGGGGAGCCTGGTGGGCTGCCGTCTATGGGGTCGCACAGAGTCAGACACAACTGAAGTGACTTAGCAGCAGCAGCAGCAGCAGGACAGTGAAAAATCTGATTCATGGAATATTTTTAATTCTTTAGTCTGAGATGATTTCAGATTTACCAAAACTGTTATAAAAACAGCAGAGTTGGCTCTCACATACCCTTTGCTAGATTTCTGCAAATGTTAACACATTACATGACCATAATGTGATGATCAAAACCTAGAAAAGAGCACTGACACAGTGTTATTAACTAACCTGCGAGCCTTTATTCACGTCAATTCATGCCTTGCTAATGTTCTTTTCTTGTCCAGAATCCAATCGAAGATCCCACTGCATTTCATTTGTCATGTCTCCTCAGTTCCCTCGAATCAGGATGCAGAATATTTTCAAAACTACAAAGTTTTACTATTTTGATATAGTGACAGCAACAGGGCTATTTGTTCTGAAGTCTTCGGAATGCAGCGTATCGAATTTGAAAGTGACATGAACATGTGGTGGTCCCTAGCAGATGAAAAGGCTGATTTGTCACTGTTGATGTGCATAACATTCTTCTACACTGAAAATATGTGTACATCACAACAAAAAGTATAGATGATTAAGCTACAGATGAGTACAATCTGGATTAATGAGGGATTTCTGAATCTTGTCTGGGTAATGTTAAATTTCTCCTCTAGAGCATTTTCTTGCCCATGACACAAGCATCTATCACATCTGTAATGAGTCAACTTCGAAGGTTCCAGATGAGTATATTAAAGATATATGCTCAAACAGCGATAATAAGCTAGATAAGGACAGCATGACTCATTAGAGAATTCCAACACGGAGTGCTGGGCTCTCCCTGGAAGTGCGGTCTTTTTACATTCCCCCGTGAGGCGGCAGCTGGCATGTGCCGCAAGCCATATGGCAAGGCAGCAGAGACGGGAGCCAGGGCTCCCCACGCAGCCTCCTCGCCTCGATGCCCTGCTGTCTGCATGGTCATGGAATTACGATGATTTATGACCTTGGCAAAGGGACCTATGTGTAATGCCAATATTTTGGATCAATACGAGAGAGCATGTCTCTAAACGATGTATTTTGCCCCTGCTTGGTCTTTTGCTAAACTGAGCCTTGACTGCCCTGAAGTGGGAGCCGAATGAATCAAAATGTCCACCTTTCTGGGCTCTGAGGTATGTTTACCTCTCCAGTCCAAACCAGCCTCCTCCAGTTGATGTCTCAGGTACCACTGCAGCCATGGTACAGGGATGCAGCGGGAAACGGAACCCTGCCCAGCGCAGCGCTCATGGAAGAACTCATCATGCTCTGAGTACAGCACGATGACCGGGCTACTGCTGCTGACCGCACCACCTCAGAAAACAACAGGGTTTAGAATGCAGAGTGGAAGCGGTCTTCTTTGCTTTCCACTGGTGCCCTACAATATGTTTCTATTCTGGGGCTTGAGAATGAGCAAATCCGTGACAATGTTACTCTTTAAACAGATGACAGGATGATAGGTATTTGCTGTTAGAGTTTACACTACTACCCTTAGAATAGAAGAGTATCAAAGCACAAGAGAAAAGGATAACATAATGTAAAGGTATTTTAAATTTAAAGGTAATTTAAAGGTATTTCTTTTTCTCCACACTAGTAGCAAAACAGAAAACAACAGGTTTCTGATTCTGATACTGGTTAAACTAGGCACTTGTCAACCGAAGCAATGAGACATACTGCATCTTTGAATACTGTTATTACAACCATGAAGAGGTCATAAAAGGACATTTGTTCTTTAGGTAAACATGACAAAGCATAGTAAAAGCATATAGAAGTGACAAACTTTTTTGCCATATGTATGTATATTATTCCTTTCTTTATTTTTTTTTTAAAGTTTATTCTATTTATTTATTTATTTTTACATGTTTCAATGCCATTCTCCCATCTCATCCCACCCTCTCCCTCCTTTCTTAGGTTAAAAAATAGCTATGAACAATCATATAGTTAATGTAAGTAAAATCTATGTGTATGCTTTCCTCATGGCATCTGCTTTTGCTATCAAATATTCACCTTGTGTGCTGCATAATTTTGGAGCTTCATCATGTACATATAATAGAATAATGTTGAAAATAAATAGTGACTTAGCAATGGCGAGGAGTAACAAACAAAATTATGTCTCCAGGAAAATGTTTACATTTTTGGTATTGTAATGAACCTTCTGCAAATATTTCTTTATATATGTGCTTGCTTGTGTCCCAGTTTTTTCCTTATCCCTAGAGTAGCTCTAGACATTCACAACCAAGTGGTAGGGAAACATATGCAAAATATGCAGTGTGGCTCTGGGGCTTATAAAAGCAGGTCCCAGAGCTTAGCCTTCTGCACACGGAAAAGGCTGTGACTCTTGGAGGCAGACACAAACCCCACATTAGCAAATCTACGCCAGTCTATGTCCGTTGCAGGATGCAGGATGCTTGGGGCTGGTGCATGGGGAGGACCCAGAGAGATGTTATGGGGTGGGAGGTGGGAGGGGATTCATGTTTGGGAACGCATGTACACTTGTGGTGGATTCATGTCACTGTATGGCAAAACCAATACAGTATTGTAAAGTAAACTAAAGTTAAAATGAAAATTAAAAAATAAATAAATAAACTAATCTTAGTTTCAGTGCTGTGGTGTGCTATGGATATTATCATTAGAGTAAGAGTGATAGTAAACTGTTTCCTAGTAGTTTAAGACACTTTTAATGAAAACTCTGGATTCTGAAAATAGAATTATTTATCATTTGTGTGAAAGGGAAAAATGAGACTTTTCAGAGGAAAACTGTTCTCTTTTCAGACTATCCTATCTATCACGTTAGGGTATAGCAATGGCATCCCACTCCAGTACTCTTGCCTGGAAGATCCCATGGATGGAGGAGCCTGGTAGGCTGCAGTCCATGGGGTTGCTAAGAGTTGGACACGACTGAGCAACTTCACTTTCCCTTTTCACTTTCATGCAATGGAGAAGGAAATGGCAACCCACTCCAGTGTTCTTGCCTGGAGAATACCAGGGACGGGGGAGCCTGGTGGACTGCCATCTCTGGGGTCGCACAGAGTCGGACACGACTGAAACGACTTAGCAGCAGAAGCAGCAGCAGCAGCAGTGTTTACAATAGACTGAGTTTCTTTATCAACACCTAACAACTGTGTGTATGTGTGTTTGTGTGTGTGCGTGCGCGCTCAGATGTGTTCAACTCTTTGCTATCCCATGGACTGTAGCCCACCATGCTCCTCTGTCCATGGAATTACTTAGGCAAGAATACAGGAATGGGTTTCCATTTCCTTCTCCAGGGGATCTTCCAATCCAGGGATCAAACTCACACCTCTTGCATCTCCCGCACTGGCCACCAGCGCCCCCAGAAATGCAGTACCTAACCCTTAGAAAACTTCAGTTTTCTTCCCTACTATTTATTGGTTTGGTTGAAAAGTTCATTCAGGTTTTCCCATAAGATGCAATGGAAAGACCTGAGAGAACTTTTTGGCCAATCCAATATTTGGTGTGATGAAGGTGGAGGAAAAATAAAATAAGAGACAGAATAAGTTGATAAGGAAATTATTAATCCTGTTTTTTATTATTTTGGAAGAGCAAATATATTGTAACAAGACTCAACTTTAAAATAGGAACAGTTTTATTTCAAAACAATCATGGATTTGTATATGATAACAGAAGTGGAAACTTGGAAGTAGGCTTTTATATACTAGGTTCCTGAATCCTCACTTATATTTGCTCTTCCACCTTGTGGTGATGAAGACAAGATAAAGCCAGTGGCAGCAAGCCAGTTCCACACAGCTTAATTAAACTGTAAACGTTTACAGAGTGTCTACTTCATATAAGACTCCTCTCCAGGGATGCAAACATGAAGACATAGTTCTAGTTCTCAACTATGTCTGTGAGTAGTAAGGGAGCCTGATGTACCAAACACTGTTATAATTCAGTGTTACAGAAGCACACACGCCTAACAGGAGAATTCTTATTATAAGTTGTTTCTTGCCATAAACGTGTTTGCTGCAAGCTTTTTTGCTGCAGATATTTTTGCCACATAACTAATTCCTTTAAGACAATTTTACCATGAAAAATAAAAGAGCCAACTGACAGTTTTTGGATTACAGTCCATTTGAACTGGTTGAGTAACTCAGCTGGTAAAGAATCTGCCTATAATGCAGGAGACCCCGGTTTGCTTCCTGGGTCACAAAGGCATACCCAACACAGTATTTTGGGGCTTCCCTGGTGGCTCACATAGTAAAGAATCTTCCTGCAATGCAGGAGACCTGGGTTTGATCCATGGGTTGGGAAGATCCCCTAGAGGAGGGCAAGGCAACCCACGCCAGTATTCTTGCCTGAAGAATCCCCAAGGACAGAGGAGCCTGGCGGGCTACAGTCCATGGGGTCACACAGAGTCGGATATGACTGAGCGACTGAGCACAGCACAGCACGTCTTCCAGTTAGTGACATTAATGACCACGGCTTTATCCAGCTGACAGGTGAAGATGCTTTGCCCCAAGAGTGGCTGCTTCTTCTGACACACACTGTACTGGAGGAAAAAGAGACTCAGGGCCTCAAAGGTGCAGAGTGGAGGCCCCGCTTCCCATAGAACTCTGGCACATCTGTCAGGAGCCACATGACAGAAATAGTGGTACAGAGGCTTCCACAGGGCAATACAGAACTCGAATAGAACCGTGCAGCCTAGTGTTTGGGAACTAACATCTCTCTTAATGACACAAGAAATTTTAGTGACAAAAAAAGGATGAGAAGGCAAAACAACAAGCCAAAAACAAAAAAGGTTTAAAACACTATGCACAAAAGACTCAGAAGACAAGTGCTTAGGTACAACATGCAAATTAAACTATTTGTGCAGTCTTGCCATGAATCTACACACATTTTACATCTCCTTAAATGTTTGATAATTCACAACAGAGTCTTTTAAATTGTGTTATTTTTCATGGTTCACTATGTCCTCTTTAATGTTCCTCTTTTATTTATTTTTTACATGTGCATGTGTTTATTTATTTATTTAATATAAATTATTTATTTTAATTGGAGGTTAATTACTTTACAATATTGTATTGGTTTTGCCATACATCAACATGAATCCCCACAGGTATACACGTGTTCCCCATCCTGAACCCCCCTCCCTCCTCCCTCCCCGTACTATCCCTCTGGGTCGTCCCAGTGCACCAGCCCCAAGCATCCAGTATAATGGTAACATCTTTTATTTTTTGTTAGTTTGTCTTTTACAGTGAAATTTCTTCAGTTCAGTTCAGTCGCTCAGTCCTTTCTGACTCTGCAACCCCATGAATCGCAGCACGCCAGGCCTCCCTGTCCATCACCAACTCCTGGAGTTCACTCAGACTCATGCCCATCGAATCAGTGATGCCATCCAGCCATCTCATCCTCTGTTGTCCCCTTCTCCTCCTGTCCCCAATCCCTCCCAGCATCAGGGTCTTTTCCAGTGAGTCAACTCTTCGCATGAGGTGGCCAAAGTACTGGAGTTTCAGCTTTAGCATCATTCCTTCCAAAGAAATCCCAGGGCTGATCTCCTTCAGAATGGACTGGTTGGATCTCCTTGCAGTCCAAGGGACTCTCAAGAGTCTTCTCCAACACCACAGTTCAAAAGCATCAATTCTTTGGCGCTCCACTTTCTTTACAATCCAACTCACATCCATACATGACTATTGGAAAAACCATAGCCTTGACTAGATGGACCTTTGTTGGCAAAGTAATGTCTCCGCTTTTGAATATGCTATCTACGTTGGTCATAACTTTTCTTCCAAGGAGTAAGCGTCTTTTAATTTCATGGCTGCAGTCACCATCTGCAGTGATTTTGGAGCCCAGAAAAATAAAGTCTGACACTGTTTCCACTGTTTCCCCATCTATTTCCCACGGAGTGATGGGACCGGATGCCATGACCTTCGTTTTCTTAATGTTGAGCTTTAAGCCAACTTTTTCACTCTCCAGTTTGACTTTCATCAAGAAATTTCTTAACAGCCAATTAATAATGTAGCAAAAATGTTTGCAGCAGAAATGCTTAAGGGAAAAGCACTGAGAACTGCCTAAGACATTGTTAGGAATATGGGTATCCACATTTTTTCAAAAGTTCACTTTACACCACTTCACTTTCACCGAAGACCGACATTAGTACTTGTCTTTGATAACCAAAGAAATCCTAAGAGAATTTATGCTTTTACTAATACAGGTAACTGCTTACTATTTATCATTATTATTACTTTATCATTATTTATTTTTTCTTTATGCCATTTTGACTACAAAAGGCTTCACAAAAACTTTTTTTTTTTTTTTTTTGGTGAATCCTCTCCCTCCTTGCCCCCAAGTACGTTAGTAACCAATAGAATCCAGTAAATGTGAAGTAATGTCACTTTCGTGGTTTGGTTATAAATGACTGTGCCAGCTATCTTGTGAGCAGACCCTCTCTCCTGCTGGCTTTACGGAAGCAAGCTGTCATACTGCAGAGGCCCCCAAGGCAATGAACTGAAGACCATGCTTGACCAACATGGCAGAGAGGAACTGACAACAACTTGCAATGAACTGGGTCCTGACAAGCACGATATGAGTGCAGCAGCAGATTCTTTCCTGACCAATCCTTGAGGTGACCGTAATCCCAGCTGACATCCCGAGACCTTGAAGCTAAAAACCCAATTAAGCTGCATGTGAATTCTTTATCCATGGAAACTGTGAGATAATAAATATGCATTGCATTAAGCTGTTAAGTTTAGGGGTAAATCTGTTATGTGGCCATTGCTATTAGTGGGAGCCCACGTTTGTTAAAGGAATTGGGAGAAATTTTATTTTAAAAAGTGATTCAAACATATTTTAAAATAATTTCCAACTATAATTTGCTTTTAAATGATTTATAGGAAAAGAAGCAAATCATGGTGCAGTTGCAGAAACAAAGAGATTCAATGAACTAAAATTAATAAATCTTTTGTTTACACAGCTCAACAAGTTCAAGGTTGTGAACAACCAGGAAGCCCAGACACAGAGATTAAGCAGATTTCTCTGCAGGCCCAAAAGGGCAGAGATGAAATCTAAAGCCCTGTCCACGCATACAAACACCTTTGGGAGCCTAGAGTCCCTGTTTATGGCATTCTTCTACCTGAAAGCTAACTAACTTTTGGCACCAAGGTAGCCATAAACAATTATTTTTAAGGGAAAGAAAAGGAAATTACCCACTTAAAATATTAATGCTGTAGATTACTCAGAAAGCAATACTGAAGCAATGGAAAGGAAATGGAAGAAACAGATTGCTTCCAATGTCAACATAACTCTAGCTTTGAAACACTCCTGTTCCATGCACACACATGGTACCTGACCAAGACAATGGACAAAACAGCCAGGATAGGGAAGTGGCTGTCCAAAGGAAGAATGACTGTCACGTTTCTTACCTCTTTCATTTCCCCATTCATGCAAGAGTCTTCTCACTGTCCGAGGTCACTTTGAAACACAAATGACTGGTTACTTTTCTGCTTTATTCTCTAGCTATTTCTAGTTGCTAAGATGTTTCTCATTTGACCCTTTGCTATGTGGGGATTGATTATTTTGTTCAATAAACTCATTGATCCAGACCATCTATGACCTAAAAGTTAAGTTTATCTTCATTACCAGCAGATCGCCACCCCATTCCCTCTGGCATTTGATACCAAGAGAGACAGTACTTCCCACGGTAACCTCAGGCCTGGTGCCCTTCCTGGCTCTTATCTTGATTACTGGGATGACATCTCTGCTCTGCAAAATGTCCTGGGTCCAAAGTGCCTGGTCACTTATTATTTGATAAAGCAACAAAAAGTCAAAGGATTTAATTCCTATGTAAATTCCAGGCTATTTGGTGATGATCAGCTTGCTGTAAATCTGGGCAGCTTTCTAGCTAAAATAAGGTGGAAGATCTCATCTCAACTGATTTTTTGCTTCTCCAAAACACAGATCATTCAAATGTACTTTGTGTTATATACAGTGAAATTGTGACTGAAGATGAACGTACATGTATTACAGAATAATACATCTTTATTTCATATATGAGAATACCACAGTTGATCATTTTTATATGAGAAAATGACCATAATGATGACTAGGTGTGATACATGCATGCCTGGTCAATGTGTGTAACATGGTGTAAAACTATCCAGACAGTGTGGTGAGCAGCTGACCTTTGCCCCAGCAGGAGACTGAGAGTGTTCCCAACTTTGACCTTACATCTGCTTTGTGATTTTCTGGATCTTAGCTTTTTCTTCCTCTTTAAAAAACAGATGATGAAGGCAAAAATAATCACACAGATCTCTGGCTCTGCGATGATGTATGTCCACGCCAGTCACTGGTTCATTACTGACGCCACTTAGTCACGTACTGAGGACCTCGTTTTACTCATATTCCGTTTCCGAGAGAATGGTCGATTCTTGGGCAGCGCTTGCCTCTCTAATGCCAAGCTCCACCCTCTGGCACACTGCTCCCATGATCTACCCACTGGAAATGCCTACTTTTCCATCTGGGTGATCAGCTCCACCAGGCAGCCTTCGGCTCAGGTTCACTTGTCTTTGGTTGGGTTAGAGATCTCACTGCTGTGCTCTGATAGTCCCTTGTACAAACCTCAGTTACAGGAATGACTAAATTATACTGAAATAAAATAGTTTGTTTTATATCTGTCTTCTGCCCAACTAGACACTGAACTCCTCGTGATCAATCCTGAAGAGATTTAATCCCCACGAGGGCAGGGGTATTTTCTGTTTTGTTCCATGTCACACTCCCAATGTCCTGGAATATACAAGTGGCTAAATGAGGATTTAATAAACAGGAGAATGAGTGACTGTACGAATTAATGCCTACTGACATCAATGTCATGAGTTCAGCTCAGTTCAGTCGCTCAGTCGTATACAGCTCTTTGCGACCCCATGGACTGCAGCATGCCAGGCCTCTCTGTCCATCACCAGCTTGAGGAGTCTACTCAAACTCATGTCCATTGAGTCAGCGATGTCATGAGTACCTCCAGAGAATATCATAGTAAACATTCAGCAGGGCTTCCCTGATGATCCAGTTGTTAAGAATTCTCCTGCCAATGCAGGGGACACAAGTGTGATCTCTGGTCCCAGAAAATTCCACATGCTGCAGAGCAGTTAAGCCCGTGTGCCACAACTATTGAGCCTGCGCTCTAGAGCCTGGGAGGCACACTGCTGAAGCTTGCACTATAGAGCCTGCGCTGTCCAAACAAGAGAAGCCGCCACAATGAGAAGCCTGCGGACCACGACAAAGAGTAGCCCCCTCTAGCCGCATCTAGAGAAAGCCTGTGCATGGCAACAAAGATCCGGCACAGCAGAAATAAATAACTAATATAAAAAATTTAAAGATGACTGGAGTCATACCAAACCATTTACATTTCCAGAACATAAACTACTTAGTCTAGAAAGAAAAAAAAATGTATATATACATACATATATATGATGTGATGTGAAGTCGCTCAGTCATGTCCGACTCTTTGCGACCCCGTGGACTGAAACCTACTAGGCTTCTCCATCCATGGGATTCTCCAGGCAAGAATACTGGAGTGGGTTGCCATTTCCTTCTCCAGGGGGGATCTTCCCAACCCAGGGATCGAACCTGGGTCTCCCGCATTGGAGGCAGATGCTTTAACCTCTGAGCCACCAGGGAAGCTATGTATGTATATCTTCCCTTGTAGCTCAGCAGGTAAAAAGTCTGCCTGCAATGCAGGAGGCCTGGGTTCAGTCTCTGTGTCAGGAAGATTCCCTAGAGAAGGAAATGGCAACCCACTCCAGTATTCTTGCCTGGAGAATCCCATGGACAGAGGAGCCTGGCAGGTTACAGGCCATGGGGTCGCAAAAGTTGGACATGACTTACTGACTAAAGCACCACAATATATACACACACACATATATATACATATTGATTTTACAGCATGTGAAAGCATAATTATTTTTTAATAAGCACATGTAAAAATGTTCCCTCAAATTTAGAAACTTTTTAACAGTATGTAATAAGTTATCTCAGAGGTGGTCAACAGAAGTCTCAGAAAGACCACATATAAGAAAGATGAAGAGTACCTTCATTACCACCATCTCCCTTCAAGTCCATGGTTCAGTTTTAATAAAAATCGGTGATAAAACTTATTAAATTGTTTGGTAAGACTGGACTCCATGCTAGTCGTGGATTCCACACTAATAAACTTTAAGCTTTCATTTTTAACAGCTTTAAAAATGTGGCCTTCCATTAATACAACCACACTATTAATAACATAGGATGACAATAATAACTTCAGCATTCTGACACAATCTTATTTCAACTCTCTAAGTAGGAAAAGTGGTGGCTTCCCTGGTGGCTGAGACGGTAAAGCATCTGCCTACGATGCGAGAGACCTGGGTTCGATCCCTGGGTCGGGAAGATCCCCTGGAGAAGGAAATGGCAACCCACTCCAGTATTCTTGCCTGGAAAATCACATGGACTGAGGATCCTGGTAGGCTACAGTCCATGGGGTCGCAAAGAGTCGGAAACGACTGAGCGATTTCACTTTCAAGTAGGAAAAGTACATCATGAGAAACGCTGGACTGGAAGAAACACAAGCTGGAATCAAGATTGCTGGGAGAACTATCAATAACCTCAGATATGCAGATGACACCACCCTTATGGCAGAAAGTGAAAAGGAGCTAAAAAGCCTCTTGATGAAAGTGAAAGAGGAGAGCGAAAAAGTTGGCTTAAAGCTCAACATTCATAAAACGAAGATCATGGCATCAGGTCCCATCACTCCATGGGAAATAGATGGGGAAACAGTGGAAACAGGGTCAGACTTTGTTTTTTTTTGGCTCCAAAATCACTGCAGATGGTGACTGCAGCCATGAAATTAAAAGACACTTACTCCTTGGAAGAAAAGCTATGACCAACCTAGATAGCATATTCAAAAGTGGAGACATTACTTTGGCGACTAAGGTCCGTCTAGTCAAGGCTATGGTTTTTCCTGTGGTCATGTATGGATGTAAGAGTTGGACTGTGAAGAAGGCTGAGTGCCGAAGAATTGATGCTTTTGAACTGTGGTGTTGGAGAAGACTCTTGAGATTCCCTTGGACTGCAAGAAGATCCAACCAGTCCATTCTGAAGGAGATCAACCCTGGGATTTCTTTGGAAGGAATGATGCTAAAGCTGAAACTCCAGTACTTTGGCCACCTCGTGCAAAGAGTTGACTCACTGGAAAAGACTCTGATGCTGGGAGGGATTGGGGGCAGGAGGAGAAGGGGATGACAGAGGATGAGATGGCTGGATGGCATCACTTGCTCGATGGATGTGAGTCTGAGTGAACTCCGGGAGTTGTTGATGGACAGGGCGGCCTGGCGTGCTGCGATTCATGGGGTCGCAAAGAGTCGGACATGACTGAGCAACTGAATTGAACTGAACTGAAGTAGGAAAAGACTAAAAAATTAACTATTAGTGTTTAAAATATAAACACCTTTGTAAACACCTTATGAGATGATCGATAATTCATAACATCAGTTGGTGTTAGAGGTAAAGAACCTGCCTGCCAGTGCAGGAGACATAAGCAATGGGGTTAAATCCTGGGTTGGGAAGCTCCCCTGGAGGAGGGCATGGTAGCCCATGCTAGTATTCTTGCCTGGAGAATCCCATGGACAGAGGAGCATGACAGTCTGCAGTCCACAGGATCACAAAGAGTTGGACACAACTGAAGTGACTGAGCACAAACACAGCTCAAAGTTACCTGGGGGGCCTCAGTTCTAACAAATCCAGGGAAAGACAGAAACCTATTGGCTCAGACATACCTTTTGTGTATGCTCAGTGACTCAGTAGCCCACCAGGGTTCTGCCCATGGAATTTTCCAGGCAAAAATAGTGGAGTGAGTTTCCATTCCCTTCTTTAGGGGATCTTCTCAACCCAGATCAAACCCATGTCTCCTGCCTGTATTGGCAGGCAGATTCTTTACTACTGAGCCAGCTGGGAAGCCTCCAGACAAATGTGGGCTTATTTCAAATGCATGTAGCAACTATTCTGACAATAAACATATACTTTAAAGATCTAATAAAATTATATGGCTGTTTATCATATGTGCCTTCTCAATCAATATCTATTAAAATTGTAACTTGTAAAATCTGTCATATGATTTCCTTTGAAAATTCATTAGAATTAGTTTTATTAATTCTTTTATGAATATAAAAGCAATTCAATTTAATCAGGCTAAAAAGATAAATAAAAAGAACACCTATGATTACCCCTGTAAACACCTTGCTATGGGTATATTTAATCATATTTCATTAAGTCTATGCTTTATAATCAAAGATGGGATCATGCTATTTGAGGCCTGGCTTTAAAATGCAATATGTTGAAAAAATAAAATAAAATAAAATGCAATATGTTGAAAAAATAAAATAAAATAAAATGCAATATGTTGTCAAATTTTCTGTATCAGTACATATATTTCTATAACATTTTGACTGGTGTGAAATAGTCTATTACACAGAAACACCAAGATGTATTTGTTAGCCCTCTGTTTGGGGGTATTTTTCACTTTCATAAACATTCATGTACCTGGAGAAAGAAATGGCAAACCACTCCAGTATTCTTGCCTGGAGAATCCCATGGACAGAAGAGCCTGGAGGGCTACAATCCATAGGATCATGAAGAGTTGGACACGACTGAAGTGACTCAGTACAAACATTGATGTATACTAGGATTTGTCAACCTCAGTCCTATGAAGCCTTTGGACTGGATCATTCTTAGTTTCCTGCTGGTCTTCCTGCTCATTGAAGGATCCGCTTCCATCCATTGAAGGTAGTAGCATCCCCTCCCCCCAAGCTGAGACAACCAAAAGTTTCTGCAGATAGTGCCACATATCCCTTGGGGGGATAAAATAATTCCCAGCTGGGAACCCCTCCCGCAGACCCATCGTTGCATATATAATGGATTTTATCAGTTCAGTTCAGTCACTCAATCGTGTCTGATTCTTTGCGACCCTATGAACTGCAGCACGCCAGGCCTCCCTGTCCATCACCAATTCCGGGAGTCCACCTAAACCCATGTCCATCGAGTTGGTGATGCCATCCAACCATCTCATCCTCTGTCGTCCCCTTCTCCTCTTGCCCCCAATCCCTCGCAGCATCAAAGTCTTTTCCAATGAGTCAGCTCTTTGCATGAGGTGGCCAAAGTACTGGAGTTTCAGCTTCAACATCAGTCCTTCCAAAGAACACCCAAGACTGATCTCCTTTAGGATGGACTGGTTTTATCTCCTTGCAGTCCAAGGGACTCTCAAGAGTCTTCTCCAACACCACAGTTCAAAAGCATCAATTCTTTGGCACTTAGCTTTCTTTATAGTCTAACACTCACATCCATACATGACCACTGGAAAAACCATAGCCTTGACTAGACGGACCTTTGTTGGCAAAGTAATGTCTCTGCTTTTGAATATGCTATCTAGGTTGATCATAACTTTCCTTCCAAGGAGAAAGCGTCTTTTAATTTCATGGCTGCAATCACCATCTGAAGTGATTTTGGAGCCCTCAAAAATAAAGTAAGCCACTGTTTCCCCATCTATTTCCCATGAAGTGATGGGACCAGATGCCATGATCTTCGTTTTCTGAATGTTGAGCTTTAAGCCAACTTTTTCACTCTCCTCTTTCACTTTCATCAAGAGGCTCTTTAGTTCTTCTTCACTTTCTGTCATAAGGGTGGTGTCATCTGCATATCTGAGGTTGTTGATACTTCCCCCAGCAATCTTGATTCCCACTTGTGCTTCCTCTAGCCCAGCGTGTCTCATGATGTACTCTGCATATAATTTAAGTAAGCAGGGTGACAATATACAGCCTTGATGTACTCCTTTTCCTATTTGCAACCAGTCTGTTCTTCCATGTCCAGTTCTAACTGTTGCTTCCTGACCTGCATACAGGTTTCTCAAGAGGCAGGTCAGGTGGTCTGGTATTCCCATCTCTTTCAGATTATATATCCATTGAATATTTCCATTATATATCCGTTGAATATTTTCCCTGAAGTAGAACTGCTGGAACAAAGGGTTAAGTTCAAATGTCTGTGGCCACGTGGCTGCTCTTGAAGACAGTCCCTGTCAATTTCCCCTGAAACAGCATAGCCCTGAGATGGCCTGTTTCTCTTTTAGTTACCATAATCCAATAGTACTTAGTTCCCTTGTTTTTTTTTTTTTTTTTCCCTAATCAATACCCATTTGAGAGTATCTCATTGCTATTTAAAATGCATTTTTTTAAAGCAACTTGTGAGGATAAACATTTCAAAGTAGGTTTTGGCATCATTTGCACTTCTCCTTTCTTTGGTGAACAGTCTTTTTTACCCTTTTATGTTCAAGGATTTTCTTTCTTTGGTTTTCTGAGAGTTCTTTATACTCTTATGTTGAAAATATGTTTTTTTCCATTTTCTCATCTATTTTTATTTTCATTTAATTATTGTTTATGCAAAAGTTTCATAGTGTTATATCTATGGTTATATATTATGTAGATTTGAAACTATGTATATTATAACTGCTTAGGCAAACTCTGAGCTTGCGGTTGTGTTTATGAAGTCCTTCCTCTCCTCAAAATTATATAAATGTTAAACCGTATTTCCTTATAGAGTTTTTATGCTTTTTCCCCTGAGTTTTTAACTATTTTAAGCATTTGACATTTATCTGATTTTGAAGTAATGCATAAGATGATTTTCAAAATATTTTGATGTAAAAGAGAGGGTCCCCTGGAGGAATGGGAGCCCGCAACCTGCCTTATCACTAGGTTTCACTCTGCCAGCTTTACCAGGCTTCTAGATTTCCTAATTCTTTCTTGTCATTTCTCCCATTATTATCATAATCTGACCATGAGATAGGTGCCAACAAAGTCAAACAGAATATAACAAGAGAAATAAAGGAAGAAAAAGAAAGTATTTTAATTTATCTGTTCCTGAAAATAGGAACCAACTAGCTGTGGGTAGATTAAGTTTGCTGGATAAAGCTTCATTCCTATTTAGTGCTGTTCTTCAGCCCTTGGAGATCTGTGGGGCGTCTTTAGTGCACCAAGCTTGTCCATGTACTTAACCTACTTACATCCTCAAAAGAGCCCTGGTGGAAATGCTAATCATTCTTAGCTACTGATTAGAGAACTGCAGTTCAGCTTCTCATCAGCGTCATGCAGTTCCTGGAATGCAGAGAAAACCCTGATTCTTTTGTCTATTACTTCTACCTTTAGACAACAACACAAAGCATCTGGTCAGGAAGGTTTGTTGTTGTTGTTGAGAAAATAAATCCACCTAGCGTTTTGGCAGGAATGCCATTCAGCTTTCTGTTTGTCACAGTGAATTGATGTCTTCCGGACTCTGCGACTCTACTCGGGATTAGTGTCTGAAGTCCGAGAGCCTCCTAGGAGTAGACCAAGAATTTGAAGCATTCTGTAAAAAATGTAAAGGAACGTAAGCGGCCAGGTCTCAGAGTTGCACAGCTTTAGTCAATTTCCTCCTAATGGCCTCCTTGAACCAAGGAAGGCAAAGCCTGCTATGGTTTTGTGTTATTTCATCATCTCTTCGATAACTTTTCTTAACCACAAAACTCATCTTAAAGGGGGGAAAAAAAAACATAAAATCTTCTAGGAAGAAACTCTGAAGCAGGAATTAAGACTCAGAATTTGACATAACAAGGAATCTATTGTTCATTTATCTCTCCTTAATTCCTAAATCGAAACACTGGTTTACTTTCTGAGGTTCACAGAAATAACCTTTTCATTTATTCTCTGTAGGCACTACGCCACATAAAGGAACACTGCCTACCTCTAACACTCTCCCCCAGTAAACAATACTTAGAAACCTTCATATTTACTCTTCTGTCCAAGTTATTGGTCCCAATTTTTTATAGGTAAATAAAAAATTAGACTGGCAAATTGAGTTTGGTACATCTTTAAATGTTTTTTCCTTTCTTAATATCTGTCCATCAAAGTTATTTTTCATATTATATAATGCTTAAGAATACATTGAGTTCATTAAAACATTTGTGAAGGAGGGGAAAAGCAGACTGGAAACTGATCTCTTAATGACTTCAATTATATATTTACAAGTGGTGTTGGCAAGTCATTAAAAATGACCCACTTCACACAAATGGATACCCTTGTATTGCTGTGGGGGCCTGTTATTTGAAGCCCTTCTTTTTCTTGGTTAAGTTCAACCCAGCTAGTAAAACTAGGGTCACATGTCTTTAAAATATGTGCATCCAATCAACATACCATAAAAAACAGTCCATTTGTCTCAACACTTAGTGACTTCAAGACTTCTCCTGTGATTTACAAAGCACATTCTTGTCCTAAGTCAGAGCAAGACAAAGTTATTGGGACTGAACTCTCCAACTCAAATTCAATTTTTTGTTGAGGAGAGGATGGATTGACAATAATTTGGTTCAATGAGTATGGAAAGTAATATCAGGATGCCTTCCATTATCTTTAACCCTTTGCTACTGGCAGTTTTGCCATTTGGAAGCATCATTATGGACTAGACCAAATGTTTCCAAGTGGATAGTAATTATGAAAATGAAATTTTAAAAAAAGAGAGAGAGGAGGTAAATTGCTTTCAGCTAACACTGAAATTCTTACAAGGAGTGGAGGAAGTAAGATTGAATATGTACAGATATGTTCTTATAAAACTAAATAAAGTATTTCCTTTTACATGAAGGCATAAAGCAATAGAAACATGGTGGGGGGTGTTGGAGAGCATTGCTTGTTTTTGCTTCGTCTTGGTGTATGAAACTGTTAAGTGTTATGTCTGAAGCTTACATTTTTCAAGTGAAATACACTGGAGTGAAATATTTAAAAACATCATCTAGATTTAATGGAAAAAACCTGAGCCAGATTTTGGGGAAATCCTTTAAGATTTCAGAAACACGCAAATCAGTGACTAGATTAGACTGCTTCAGGACTAATTCTGGAACCATGAAAATTCTCAGTATACTCAAAACACCTATGAAACCTGTCTGCAAGTCAGAAGCAACAGTTACAACTGGACATGGAACAACAGACTAGTTCCAAATTGGGAAAGGAGTATATTAAGGATATATATTGTCACCCTGCTTATTTAACATATATGCAGAGTACATCATGCGAAATGCCAGGCTAGATGAGGCATATGCTAGAATCAAGATTGCCAGGAGAAATATCAATAACCTAATATGAAGATGATACCACCCTTATGGCAGAAAGTGAAGAACTAAAGAGCCTCTTGATAAAGGTGAAAGAGGACAAAAAAAAAAGAATACTGTAGTGGGTTGCCATTTCCTTCTCCATGATACTGACATCACTTCAGAATTGCATATTTTATTGCTCTGTGACTATTTCAATAATTTGAATAAAGTTTGTGAAATATTAAAAAAAAAAAAAGGTGAAAGAGGACAGTGAAATAGCTGGCTTAAAACTCAGCATTCAGAAAACTAAGATCATGGCATCCAGTCCCATCACTTCATGGCAAATAGATGGAGGAACAATGGAGAAGTGATAGACTTTATTTTCTTGGGCTCCAAAATCACTGCAGATGGTGACTACAGCCATGAAATTAAGAGATCGTTGCTCCTTGGAAGAAAAGCATATTCAAAAGCAGAGACATTACTTTACCGACAAAGGTCCTTATAGTCAAAGCTATGGCTTTTCCAGTTTTCATGTATGGTTATGAGGGTTGGACCATAAAGAAGGCTGAGTACCGAAGAATTGATGCTTATGAACTGTGGTGTTGGAGAAGACTCTTGAGAGTCCTTTGGACTTCTAGGAGATCAAACCAGTCAATTCCAAAGGAAATCAAACCTGAAAATTCACTGGAAGGACTGATGTTGAAGCTCCAATACTTTGGCCACCTGATGCGAAGAACTGACTCATTGGAAAAGACCCTGATGCTGGGAAAGATTGAAGGCAGGAGGAGAAGGAGATGACACAGGATGAGATAGTTGGATAGCATCACTGACTCGATGCACATGAGTTTGACCAAGCACCAGGAGATGGTGAAGAACAGGGACGCTTGGCCTGCTGCAGTCCATCGGGTCGCAAAGAGTTGGAAATGACTGAGTGACTGAACAATAACAACAAGAAGCCATTTTCTCATTAACCAGATGCTTTGAATGCAACCAGCTAGCAAGGGAGTCTGGAGTTTGACTATCTTCTCTTTCCGTCTCCCTTTTTCCCCCACCATTAAGGAAAACCAGAATGCAGTGAATTCAACAGATGCAACAAGCATTTTCTGGCCCAGCCATTGGAATGTAACAACAGTTATCTTCTAAGCCAGGCTTTCTCACTTACTCCATTAGTTGTCTGGAAAACAACCTGCGAACCAGTCATCACATTTTATACACTGGTTGATAACATATGTCTGGCTAGTTCTTACTGGCTAGGAGTTTGTATTGGCTAGCTACTGTTATTGGTTATTTCCAGACAGAATGGAGACAGAATGGAGAGTGTTCACCTTGATGGAGGAAGGAAGTCAAGGGGCCAAGGATATTTCTCCTGGATGCTCTTTTAAAAACTGCCTTTGGTTAAAATCACAAGCTGAGCCTTCCTAAGGCTGGTTGCCCAGGCAATGTATAATTATTTGCTGAAAGCTTTATGCTTGTTGATGTTCAGAAATCACTCCCCTATGTGATAGGTAGATGATATAAGTTTTATTTGAAGAGGGGAGACAGAGAGAGAGAGAAAGAAGAAAAGAAAAAAGCCACACACACACATATACACACACACACAGTAGAACAAGTCAGCCCTCAGAAATTCATCTTTTATGCCTGCATGATCATTCATATTCTCAATGCCTCCATCCTATTTTTCAGTTACAGATGTTCTTGGGTAGGATCTATTGATATTTGTCCATCACATTTTTTTTTTTGCCAGTGTGCACAGGACCCCTTTAATCCATTAAATTACAAAATTAAATCTCTTCTAGGTTGAGCCTTCCTTAAGACATACGGAGCTTATATTGACAAACTTGTTTTCAACCAATAGTCTGGTATGAAAATCTGAGGAACATTATGAGGTTTTGGAAAATGTTTCAGCAATTCAGAAATCCTGAGCAACAGGGGCAGATGAGATTTCCTAAATATTCAGAAATAAACTCCAGCCATGCCCCTTTACTTTCCCAACACAAATTACAGCTATAAATTGTGTTAATCAGTCCCTCTCTTGTTTCCTAGTCTGCATCTAAAAGTCATGTACTTTGGTCCTTGGAGTGAGCAAGGATTTTCCTAATAGCAGGAAGTGAGATATACTTGAATTTTGATACTATTGTGGGCAAGGTTTGAAAAAGCCAAGGATTTAATGCTTTCCAAAATCACTAATAGAGTCAGTTAGAGTCTAGACAACAAAGGAAAAAACCGACACTAGTCTTAGTTGATGAGCTTTCCAGGTGGCTGAGCCGGGGGTTCAATGGCAAGGAATCCACATGCAATACAGGATACAGGGGTTCCATCCCTGATCTGGGCAGATCCCCTTGAGTAGGAAATGACAGCCCGCTCCAGTAATCTTGTCTGGTAAATCCCATGGACAGGGTAGCCTAGCAGGCTACATCCATAGGGTCTCAAAGAGTTGGATACACCTGAAGCAACTTAGCATGCATGTATGCATGCGCATTTTGAAAGTGTGTGCCATTGCTTAATCCCATTATTTTTACTCTCCTTGCAAACAGCTAAATCTTCTGGGATACAATAAATATACCTACTAGGAGAACTAGATCAAAGCACTTGACCATGTCTGATTAATAGTGTTCAATAATAACACAAGTCATGGATCTTTACCAGATAAGTTTCTGAAAGGGGAAAAGCAACACAATATGGATTTATGGGTTCTGTATTTTTTTTTTAATATGTATGTATTTATTTGGCTGAGCCTGGTCGAAATTATAGCATGCAACATCTTTGATCTTTTGGGATCTAGTTCCCTGGCCAGGGATTGAACCTGGGTCCCCTGCATTGGGAGTATGTACTGTTAGCCACTGGACCACCGGGGAAGGCCCTGGATTCTGTCTTTAGAACAGAGGGCTATTCGAATCTTCTACCCACACTTCCTTATCTGCAGATTTAAAAAAATCACATAGAATTCTGACAGTAACAAGGGCTTTTACAACTTGATTTCTAAGGGTACTTTAGGGCTTTTGATGTAGTTTCACAGAAAGAGAAGAGAGCAAGCCAGTTGTGATCAATCGTTCTGCAGAGTCACAAATACTAACGTTAAAAATCTGGATCATCTAAAGTTGAGGTCAATTATTCCCCTTGATCGTCCTTGAGTTTGTTCAGATAGCTGATTATTCACTTGCCAAAATAAGCTCTCAAGTAAACAAATGGTCTGCTGAGAGAACAAAGTAGGAGATATTTAAGTGCTTAGCGAATTTAGTCACAAATACTAGACAGGGTAAAAAAGAAGAAGACAGAGTGTGTCTGAGGGAGTGTGCGTGTGGCAGGGTGTCCAGCCCATGCATGCTCCCTACATTCCAGCCTTCTGTGCACACAGCCCCTGAATCCACGGCTCAACAGCCAAGTCCTACTTGAGCTGAAGTGACAGAAGTGTTCAAAGTCTTATCACAGCAGAAACAACGTTGTCCAAAAGTCAACATGTTGCTGAAGAAAAAGATTGATTAAACCGAGGACAAATCCCTGGACACATCACTCTGGAACAAGAATGAACTGTGTGAAAAGTACAGCCATCCCTGGAGTAGTCTCCAGTTCCCCCAGAACTTTCTAGAAGGGTAATTTGTCACTGATGAATTTAAGACATTATTGGAAAAGGACTGGGGGACTGAGATTGGGGTTGAACTTATACAAATCTCTATGAATATACATAGACTTCCTAAATGGAGCAATAAAAAGTAAGTCAGTAAACAGTATACTATGAATTTTTATATATAATAAATTACAACCATGATGCATACTATTGAATTCCATTTATCATTCTTCGATTGCATATATTCTTTAAGCTCTTCACCTACAGGTTCAATGAGATGTTTACAAATTCTTTGATTGCATATTAAGTTGCATATTTTTTAAGGCTTTTTTAAAATCCAAAATCTTAATGCTTTAAAATTCTTAATTTTTGCAACTTGTTACTTGCTTTGGTACCGGTGGGTTGGAGAAATCCAAAAGTTTGAGATTAAAATATAATGCTTTGGGAAACACAGCGTTGTTGATTATTTCTCACACTGGGTTTCCTTTACCTGACATGTTCTGTCCATGAAAACTGCATGACAAAACACAGGCTAAGAGCCCCTCATCCATCTCACTCCTGTTGCAACACATGCCTCCAGGGAACACATCTGAGGAACATGTTTCCTTTCATTTTTTTTCACAAGATTTTAGTTGAGGTTCATTCTCTGTGTGGAGTGACTGGCAAGCTGTGAGAACCAGAAACTAAAAAACTCTGACGATTGACGAGAAATAAAAGCTAAATATGAAAATTTCTGTAAGAGGAACTCACTCTTGACCAAAAAACCGTACACTTATTTAGCGAGTTAAAGTATTTTATTTCTTCATTCCGTGAAATGATATTGAATGAGAATGACATTGGGGATTTGAAGGTCTGTCTTATTTTCACTCACTCTGTGGATTATCCATTTTTAATTTATTATCAGTTTCCTAACTGTTGAACAGCTAACTCCTCGATAGCCCTCCAGCTGCTGGGTAATCTTTGTGCATCCAGAGAATACTTTCTTACTTACATATTAATCTAAGAAAAAATATCCATAGCTAAATCCACTACAAAAGTAATGAGAGGAAGCATTCCAAACACTAAACAGGAATGCATTTTTTCAAATTTATTTATTTTTAATTGGAGGATAAATGCTTTACAATATAGTGTTGGTTTCTGCCATATATCAGCATGAATCAGCCACAGGTATGCGTATGTCCTCTCCCTCCTGAATCTCTCTCCCACATCCCACACCATCCCACCCCTCCAGATCGTCACAGAGCACCAGGTTAGGGCTCTGTGCATGAGACAGCAAATTCCCACTGGCTATCTATTTTGCATACGATAATGTATAAGCTTCACTGCTACTCCCTCAATTCATCCCCCCAACTCCTTCCCCTGCTGTGTCCATAAGTCTGCTCGCTATGTCTGCATCTCCATTGCTGCCCTGCAAATAGGTTAATCAATTTTATCTTTCTAGATTCCATATATACGTGTTAATATATGATATTTGTTTTTCTCTTTCTGATTTACTTCTTTCTCTATAATAGGCTCTAGGTTCATCCTCATTAGAACTGACTGAAATGTGTTCCGCTTTCTGAATGAGTAAAAAAAAGAATTTCAGTCGCTCAGTCATGTCCAACTCTTTGCAACCCGATGGACTACAGTATGCCAGGGTTCCCTGTCCTTCATTATCTCCCAGATTTTGCTCAAACTCATGCCCATTGAGTCAGTGTTGTCATCCAACCATCTCGTCCTCTGTCGTCCCCTTCTCTCCTGCCTTCAGTCTTTCCCAGCATCAGGGTCTTTTTAAGTAACAAATGAGTAATACTCTATTGTACATACGTACCACAAGTTCTTTATCCATTCATCAGTCAATGGACATCTAGGTTGCTTCCAGGTCTTGGATTTTGTAAACAGTGCTACTATGAACATTGGGGTACATGAGTCCTTTTCAATTATGGTTTCCTCAGAGTAAATGCTCAGTAATGGAACTGTTGGGTTATTTGGTAGTTTTATTCCTGGTTTTTACTGTTCTCCATAGTGTTTGTGGAACCAAAGATCAAACTGCCAACATCTGTTGGATCATTGAAAAGCGAGAGAGTTCCAGAAAAACATCTACTTCTGCTTTATTGACTACACCAAAGCCTTTGACTGTGTGGATCACAATAAACTGTGGAAAATTCTGAAAGATATGGGAATACCAGACCACCTGACCTGCCTCCTGAGAAATATGTATGCAGGTCAAGAAGCAACAGTTAGAACTGGACATGGAACAACAGACTGGTTCCAAATCAGGAAAGGAGCACTTCAAGGCTGTATATCGTCACCCTGCTTATTTAACGTATATGCAGAGTACATCATGAGAAATGCTGGACTGGATGAAGCACACGTTGGAATCAAGATTGCTGGGAGAAATATCAATAACCTCAGATATGCAGATGATACCACCCTTATGGCAGAAAGCAAGAACTAAAGAGCCTCTTGATGAAAGTGAAAGAGGACAGTGAAAAATCTGGCTTAAAACTCAACATTCAGAAAACTAAGATCATGGTATCCGGTCTTATCACTTCATGGCAAATACATGGGGAAACATGTGACAGACTTCATTTTGGGGGGCTCCAAAATCACTGCAGATGGTGACTGCAGCCATGAAATTAAAAGATGCTCCTTGGAAGAAAAGTTATGACCAACCTAGATAGCATATTAAAAAGCAGAGACATTACTCTGCCAACAAAGGTACATCTAGTGAGAGCTATGGTTTTCCCTGTAGTCATGTATGGATGTGAGAGTTGGACTATAAAGAAAGCTGAGCTCTGAAGAATTGATGCTTTTGAACTGTGATGTTGGAGAAGACTCTTGGAGAGTCCCTTGGACAGCAAGGAGATCCAACCAGTCAATCTTAAAGGAAACTAGTCCTGAATATTCATTGGAATGACAGATGCTGAAGTTGAAACACCAATACTTTGGCCACCTGATGTGAAGAATTGACTCATATGTAAAGACCCTGATGCTGGGAAAGATTGAAGGTGGGAGGAGAAGTGGACGACAGAGGATCAGATGGCTGGATGATATCATGGACTCAATGGACCTGAGTTTGAGTAAACTCCAAGAGTTGATGATGGTCAGGAAAGCCTGGTGTGCTGCAGTCCATGGGGTTGCAAAGAGCGACTGAGCGACTAAACTGAACTGAACTGGACTGACTGAACTAAACACTCCCACCAACAGTGCAAAGCATGCTCTTTTTCTCCACACCCTTTCCAGTATTTATTTTTTGTAGATTTCTTGATGATGGTCACTCTGATTGGTGTGAGGTGAGTTTTATTTTGCACTTCCCTAATAATGAGTGATGTTAGCATATTTTCATGTGTTTATTAGCCATTTTTGGCTATAAACCATCTTTGGCATATGTTTTTAAGTCTTCTTTGGAGAAATGTCTGTTTAGGTCTTTTGCCCACTTTTTAATTGGGTGGTTGTTTTTCTGGTATTGCACTGCACACCTCCTAACACCATACACAAAAATAAACTCAAAATGGATTAAAGACTTAAATATAAGACCAGAAACTATAAAGCTCTTAGAGGAAAACATAGGCAGTACACTCCCTGACATAAATCACAGCAAGATCCTCTATGACCCACCTCCTTGAATAATGGAAATAAAAATAAACAAGTGGGATCTAATTAAACTTAAAAGCTTTCGCATAGCAAAAGTAAACCATAAAGAAGGTGAAAAGACAATCCTAAGAATGGGAGAAAATAACAGCAAATGAAACAACTGAAAGGATTAATCTCTAAAATATACGAGGAATGCATTTTTAAGATAGGTCATTGTATGGGCTTCCTTGCTAGTCCAGTGGTTAGGAGGCTGCCTGCCAAGCAGGGGCCACGGGTTCAGTCCCTGGTCTGGAGAGATTCCACATGCTCAGGAGCAACTAAGCCTGTGCACCGTAACTACTGAAGCCTGAGCACTCTGCAATAAGAGAAGGCACTGCATGAGAAAGCACCTTCACGAGAGAGTACCCCACTCACTGCAAGGAAGACCCAGCAGAGCCAAAAATTAAAAAACAAAACGACAAGCCATCATCAGAGGCCATAAACACTGCATTCCTCTCTTTGACACCGTTTAAAATCTTTGACACAGTTTAAAATTGATATTAAACTCTGAATCTCACCAACTTTTACTTATTGTAATAATCACCGCAAGGAGATCAAACCAGTCCATCCTAAAGGAAATCAGTCCTGAATATTCATTGGAAAAACTGATGCTGAAGCTGAAGCTCCAAGACTTTGGCCACCTGATGCTAAGAACTGACTCCTTGGTAAAGACCCTGAAGCTGTGAAAGATTTAAGGTAGGAAGAGAAGGGGATGACCGAGGATAAGATGGTTGGATGACATCACTGACTTGATGGACATGAGTTTAAGCAATTTCCAGGAGATGGTGAGGGACAGTTAGGCCTGGCATGCTGCTGTCCATGGGGTCACAAAGATTTGGACACAACTGAGCAACCGAACTGAACTAACCTGAACAGTCACTCTCTAAAATGATAGGGAAAGGATATGAGTCCATTCAATTCATACAGGAACCTACAGTCTCAGATACTCTCAGGCCTTATAAATGAGTTGAAGCTCATGTAGAAGATATCAAAAATCCTTAGTAGATTCTAAAACAATCATACCTAAGGTTTTCTGAACAAACCCCTGCCTAGAGATGCCTCCACCCTATGCATCAAGAAGTCTGGGCTGGCCTCCAAGTCAACTGAGTTCCAGTTTGAACCTCAAAGTTCATGTGAGATCCCTCCTTTTGCTAGAATTTATTAAAAATGTATTTATTTGACTGTTCTGGGTCTTAATTGTGGCATGTGGGATCTAGATCCCTGACCAGGGATTGAACCCCAGGTCTCCTGCATTGGAAGCACCGACTATTAACCACTGGACCACCAGGGAAGTCCCGAGAACCCTCACTTCAAACTAACATATCACACAAATTTTCCCCTCTCCCAATGGTCCCCTTTATTGCAACCCAAATTCTAGTTACCACCTGACAAGGGACGAAGGAAAAGGTGAAAAGAAAAGTGAAACTACTGGCCAGAACTTTATGGCAACAGAAGGCAAGTTTTCAAAACCAGTGAAGAAACTGGGAGTGTAGCTTTACAGAACATCAGGTAAACATCTCCCTAGAAGCACGCAGTCCCCAGAAGTTACAGTATCTCAGAATCAAAACACAGAAAGAGAAATAGGCATTAATGATGGCAAATAACTTTTGTCATTTGGAAAAAAAAAATGAATGCATCTTTCTCTTTCAATGTAATAGACATAAGCTGACATATTTTAGGACAGAAATGACTGAGCTTAGTAATTTATATCATGTTGGTTTGGGCATTGTTTCCTTCCAGATGTTCAAGGAAAGACTGATGATAACTCACACCTCAGCAAACACATTTCAGGATTGCCTTTCACTTCCGTGAGCTGCTCACTGCTGCCTGCTTTCTCAGCTTTATTTTTTTGTTTTCCATCCAGCACATGCTTTGCTCTTGGACTACAGTTAAAAGGGTGGTGACCATGACATATAAATACTGGAGCAAAGCAGCCACTCACGACACTGCCCAACACCAACCTCCAAACCCCTGAACAGAAAAAAAAAACCTGCAATACTCCTGACCAATATGGCGCAAGACACGGGTTTTTGGATATCCATGGGCAAAAAAAATGCAAAACAAAACCCAAAGAGTGGGAAACGCCTCATGAATTCAGAACAGAGCTTTGAAGTCAAATGTTCAATCAGAGACTTGCCAGGATCCACAGGTGGGGCTGCTGGAAGTGTTAAGAGCCAAGCAGGGGGTAAAATGCTTCCTTCTTCACTGAGCCAGGCCACTCACAAAGGCTTGAGGTCAGAGAATAGGGTTACAGTAAGTAAGGCAAGAAGGAAGCTGGTTAGACCTCAGGATGAGGTCAGCTGCACATCCTGCCGCAAAAAGTAAGCCCAGCCCGGAGCTGGTGAGATTGAAACCAGGCCACTGCTCTCTGGACCCTAATGATGAAACTCTTCAGCCATTTATTATTTTTCACCTAGAGTATGCATTTATTATCAACTTTCCACAAACGTTTAAAAAACAAGCTCTGAAAAAAAAACAAAAAACAAAAAACACAAGCTCTGCTAGAATGGGCTTCTCAGGTGGCTCAGTGGTAAAGAACCCGCCTGTCAATGCAGGAGACGTAAGAGATGCGGGTCCAATCCCTGGGTTGGGAAGATGCCCTGGAGGAGGTCAGGGCAACCCACTCCAGTATTCCTGCCTGGAGAATCCCATGAACAGAGGAGCCTGGTGGGCTACAGTCCATGGGGTTGCAAAGAGTAGGACATGACTTAAGAGACTGAACAACATCCATTAGACTGTAAGTGCCACTAGAATATAGGTTCCTCCAGGTGGAGATCTTTATCTGTTTTGTTTGCTGGGCTGCTCAAATGCCTACAGTGGGTACACAGTAGACACTTCACACACATTTGTGCAGTAAATAAAGACCAAGATGGATGCTCATGACAAAGATACAGCTCCAGCAGGGCTGTTGTGTAAGTCTGTGCAAGTTGTGTCCTGCACAAAAGCACCTTGCATGTGTGGGTGCTTTGGTCATGTCTGACTCTTTATGACCCCGTGGACTGTAGCCCATCAGGCTCCTCTGTCCATATGATTCTCCAGGCAAGAATACTGGAGTGGGTTGCTATGCCCTCCTCCAGGAGATCTTCGCAACCCAGTTATGGAACCTGCATCTCTTATGTTTCCTGCATTGGCAAGCAGGATTTTTACCACTGAGCCAGCTGGAAAGGGCCTATAAAACCACTTGGCCCCCTGCAAAATGAGCCTGGAGACCCACCAGCGAGTACCCATCAAAACCTGGCCCTGGCTTGTGAGTGCACAGCTCAGAAAAGAGGCCTTTTTGCAATCTGTCCACCCAAAGAGGAAGCCGTTTTGTGGGCAGGGTCCCCAGGGCTCTGCCAAGGCAAGTTTCCTCTGGGAGGTTACTCAGTTCAGGGCAAGGCAAGGGCATGCAAGTAATACAATGAATTTTACCAAAACCATCCTACAGTTCACACATTTTGTCAGTTTATTTCATTACTCAGGTCTTCCTCCATTAATAACGCTGTGCCATCAGCTGAGGATACCCCTCTACCAAGTCTGTAATACACAAGTAGAATCAGAATTCTTGACATTATAAAGACATGTTTACCCTACTTCTTATGTAGCCATTAACTAGTCAATGTGCTTCTCTGAGCATATGGATCATTTTCTCTTTTTCTTTTGTTATTTCTTAATCAAGTATAAGTGTCTAAGATATTTAAGTGGAGAGAAATATTAGCATGGGGGTAAGTGATGAATGAGTCAATGTCTAGGTATATGTGAAGGTTCCTTTACTTTGGTACTAGTGGTATGTGAAGCCAGAAAATTCTTTGTTGTCAGGGGCTTTCCTGTGTATTTTAGGATTTTAAGCAATATCTCTGATCTCCACACACTAAATGCCAGTAGCATTTCAGCCCCCAGCTGAATCAAGCAAAATGTCTCCACATGTTTCCAAATGTTCCTTAGGAAGCAAAATTACACCCAGTTGAGAACCAATGATATAGGTAAAGCTGCCATACTGGGATTAAAGTAAACCTAAAAGACATTTAGATATTATATTTATGGAAAATTAAAAAGAATTACCACAAAATACTAAAATGAGTCTAAGCCTTAACATCAAGCTGGGAAGTGGTCCAAGTTCAGCTGCCCCAGTTGGAGACCACAGGATGGTAAGAGAGCGGAAGGATGAGCAGAGACAAACACCAGGCTAAGCAAAACTATGGGGCAATACTGTTAAGCGGGTGAATTAAGTCACAGATGGAAAATCTAGATTGTGCAATTCCCTTTGGGCTCCACATAAGGTAGTAATCTTAGGTTGGATCCACATGTGTGCATTTGAACCAACTAACCATCATCCATAGATTTTTTTTTTCTCCTCCCTTTGCCTGAAAAAACAATCTTTGCTGCAAAAATCAAGAGTACCATTATACTGTTGGCCTGATTCAGAGAATGTGTTGGTTGAAATAATATCTACTGCTAATGATAAAGAGGGACAACCAAATAAATATAAATTGTTGGTTTGGTAATGACTTCAATGGCCAGGTTGAACCCCTAGAGCCTCCCATTTAAGAGTTAGGTCACTTGGCTTGTGCTTTTAAGGAGGAAGATGTTTAAAACTCTGATCTCACTCTACCCTTGGCAATGGATCTAGCTGCTTTTTCTTTCTTTCTTTCTTTTTTTTTTTTTTTTTTTTGAGCTTCTTCATTCAGGCTTGTCCCCAAAGAATCTTAGAACAGACTCTCCAGAGACAAATCTAAAGATTGGTAGAACTGCATCCTATGAAAACTTGTGGGGAAAGGAAAGGGTAGAAGTAAAAGCATATCTTTGCATCCTTCCGGGCCTCTTTGATCACTCTAGCTGATGTCTGGGAACATTTATATAGGCTATATAGGTGCCTCATTTTTCTTGAGACACTCTCTTCATCTGAATTCTAGAACTATAGTCTTATGTTTTCTAAAAACTTAGAAGCCCCAGCTTCTCCAACTGGGGCAACTGAACTTGGACCACTTCCCAGCTTGATGTTAAGGTTTAGACCCATTTTAGTATTTTGCGGTAATTCTTTTTAATTATCCATGAATATAATATCTAAGTGTCTTTTAGGTTTACCTCCTCATCTTGCTGCAGGCTAACACTGGAAACCCAAAGCTCCTCTTCTCTCATTCCAAGCTTGGTTTGACACTTCGTTATCTGCACAGCAAAGTAGGTACAACAGGCCAGCGAAAATGTTTAGCAACTGTGACAGCAATTTGACATAACAATTTCATATCCATTAAATGTAACAGCAAAAATAAATTAAAGAACTGGCATTTGCATTTCTTTCTTTCACTTTTCTTTTAGTTTTATTTTCCCTTTAAATTATTTTTAGCATATTTGACAAAGTGTCCATCCACAGCAACTGAGAAAAAAAAAAATCAAAGTTTCTTTAGTGAGATCGGAGAGACTTTGAGAAGAACCATCTTCATATGATCTCATTTAATCCCAGAGTTTTAAATCACTATCTCAGTGTTGCCGGCATTCAATTTTATATCTCTAGCCAGATTCATTCATCCAACGGCCTTCTCATCTCTCCGCTGAGAAGTCAAAAAAGCATCTCAAAGTGACACATCAGAAACCAAGTCTTATTTCTTGCTCCTCAATCCTGCTCCACCCGTCTTCTTCACCTCATTAAATGGTACTATAACCAACCCAGTTTTTCAGGCCAGACTCTCAGGGATCGTTATTGACTAGTATGTTTCTGCTGAGATTCCCAAGTGGCACTAGCAATAAAGAACCTGCCTGCGAATGCAGGAGACATAAGAAATGAGGGTTTGATCCCTGGGTTGAGAAGATTCCCTGGAGGAGGGCACAGCAATCCACTCCAGTAGTCTTGCCTGCAGAATCCCATGGACAGAGAGGCCTGGTGGGCTACAACCCATCAGGTCTCAAAGAGTCAGCCACGGCTGAAGTGACTTAGCACACACACATGTTTCTACTGCCCCAGACATTCTATGTAGTAGAAATTCCTGGTGGCTCTGGCACTAACAGATATTTCAAACTGAACCACTTCTCACCAAGATCTCAGTTCAAACCATCATCTTTTCACCTCAGAAAAACAAGAGTTCTGTGATATCTCCCTGCTTCTTCTCTTGCCCACTATATAATCTATTATCCCAGGAAGTTACATTTTTTAAAGTATACACATGATCAAGTTCTCTATGCTCCAAATTCTCCAGCAGATTCCCATCACACTTACAATGAAGTCCAGTATGTAGCATGGTCTAGGAGATGCTACGCAATCTGCCCTGCCATCATCCTTACCTCAGTGGTAACCATCTTCTTGCTGGTAACACCTTAATGCACATTCCTATTTTAGGAGCTTTTGCATCTTGCTTCCCATTGCCTGAAACACTTTTTCCCCTAGACATGTGCAAGCCAAACTCTCTTGTTTCCCCAAGAACCCATTTCATGTAGCAACACTACCACCCCTCAACATAATCACTCTTACTTCCATGTACCTTGCCTGGAGCATCCCATGGACAGAGAAGCCTGACGGGCTACAGTCCATGGGGTTGCAAGAGTCAGACACGACTTAATGACTAAACCACCATCCGTGTATCTTAGCTAAATACTGTAATATGATTTATCTGTTTCAAAATTTGTTAAATGCCTCTCTCTTCCCACAAAATGTAAGTTCCATGAGGGCAAGTATTTAGATTTCTTCACTGTAACAACTCTCCAGTGTCTGGAGAATGTCTGATACAGGACAGAGACTCAAAAATCTGCTCGAATGAATTACTTTATTTCAAACATGTCTGTGAATACAGAAAGGAGTAAAATCAGTGACTAGCTAACGAAACGGTTTTGCTCCTTAGGCTTATCATTAGCTATTCCTTTTATTCCTTTGATGTTTTTAATTGAAAAATTATGTACCCTCATAACTATGGTGGTCAAACAATTAAATACCTGTAACTAATATTTAGACTGTTAAGTAATCAGCCACAGAAATGTGAACTGGAGAAAAATACATTAAATCAGACTCACTTGATCCTTATTTCATGATAACAGTTTGAGTTTTGTTCAGTAAGCAAGGGTTCGATCCCTGAGTCGGGAAGATCCCCTGGAGAAGGAAATGGTAACCCACTCCAGTATTCTTGCCTGGAGAATCCCATGGACGGAGAAGCCTGGTAGGATACATACAGTCCACAGGGTCGCAAAGAGTCGGACACGACTGAGCAACTTCACCTTCACCCTTCACCTTCAGTAAGCAATAGACTTCCCTGGTGGCTCGGATGGCAAAGAGAATCAGCCTGCAATGCAGGACTCGAGTTTGATCCCTGGGTCGGGAAGATTCCCTGGAGAAGGGAATGGCACCCCACCCCAGTATTCCGGCCTGGATAATTCCATGGACAGAGGAGCCTGGTGGGCTATATAGTCCATGGGGTCCCAAAGAGCTGGACATGACTGAGTGACTAACACTTTTACTTTCCTTTACTTTGAGTAAATAATGGGAAGTTTAATGTAATTGTGTATAGAAGACTGAAAGGAAAACGCTTGAAAACTTTTAAGAATGCCAACTGTTCAATACTAGGAAAGAAGTCATAAAAGTCCCAATGATTTCAATGCTAATTACAATGTAGTTTCATCCACGCATCAGCATAGGTCACTCAAGGCTCTACTAGACAGCTCTCATTCATTCATTCATTTTGCTACTTAGGCTTATAACTCATTCATGCATGTTACAGATATTTACCAAACATCTACTATGTGCTGGACTCTGTTCCAGGGGGCGGGAAGGACAGAGCCATTGACAAAGCACACAGGAGGCCTTCCTTCACTCAACTGCCTTTCCAGGACAGTTTTGTTAGTTCTGACACCTGATTGTAAAAACAGTGAAACTACTTTTAATCAGTCATATTCTGTAATTCACGGGTTTCAAGGAGTTTAGAATCTTCCTAAAAAGAGATGGGTGTGCTCTCTTCTCCAGCCTCCATATTTTTAAATGTCTGAATGGCTTCAAAATTAAGATATATTATTCTCCTCCATCACCACAGGGGAAGACAGTTAGGGAAATGCTTTTCAAATTTTTGATTTCTTTAAGATAAAACCACTTGTATTTCTCACCAGGGAGTATTTACATAAATATACCCCCTATAAGTAATCTCATCAAGTAGTTTTGGATGAAAAATCTTTGAAAATAGCAGAAAGTGTCCATGAAGCAGAAATGGACTTAATAAAGCCATGTGAACAATTAATAATTCAGTCATTTTCTGAGCAGTGAGCTGGTGCCAATATGCTACTTATTCTGGCCTCAGTAAAATCATTAACTTTGATTTTTATTCAAACATAACTGTCATCACCATCAGCCCAGGGACTTAGTATATTTGTCCCCTGATCACGGCACCCTGGTGCATTCGACACATTTGCTTTACATTTATTTTTGAGATCATCCTGTTCCAGTTATTCTTCAGTCACTCAGTCTTGTTGAACTCTTTGTGACCCCATGGACTGCAGCACCCCAGGCTTCCCTGTCCTTCACTAACTCCCAGAGTTTTCTCAGACTCATGTCCATTGAGTCTGTGATGCTATCTAACCATTTCATCTTCGAGTTGGGCCGTTGGTGTTTTCAGGGGGGAAATGTTCTTCTTTCAACCTCTTAAGGAATGGTTCCATTTTTCCTTCTTTACTTCCCATCTTGCTTTTTTTTTTTTTTTCAGTAAGGTAACCTCTGAGAACACATGAATTAATATTCACCACAGAGAGCCAGATGCATCTCAAAAATTTGTAGTCTTTGACTCTTTTTTTTTTTTTTTTAACACCCAAGAGCAGCCTTTTCCGGGAAAAGAAGAAAAACAAAGATCAAGGAAGGAGCTTTAAATCTCCCCCAAGATGAATTCAATGCCAAAGAATGACTTCTTAAATATACAATTTCACCCTGACTGCCAATCCATAACTTTTGGAAAGAAAGATTTTTTTTTTGAGCTGGAAATTCATGTGAGAACTATAGGCGAAAGAAGTTTCAAGGACATGCACAAACACCCATATCTATCCAGTGGGTAAATCACCAACAAAAGAAGGTGTTATATTTAATACTGGGCTGTAATCAAAATTAAAAAGATGTATCAGCAAACTTAAAGTGTATGTGTGTGTGTGCCTGTGTTAATATGAAGGCCCGATACTAGGCCGTATCTAAAGGAATACCGCTACTTAGCATCATGTTTCTCTCTATAAAAATATTTGCTAAAATAATCTTTGACTTTTTGTCTGTTTTGAGGAATGTTACAGGAAAGAATATGAGGATATGTAACGTTTAGTGGATAATACTGCCTTTTAGTCCACCTCTTTGTAGAGCATTCCTGCCACAGGAAAACACAGGAGACATTTCTCTCTTAGGAAAATGTCTGATGATCTTCAGCAACTACATTATTTACGCCTTATAAATGTATTGAACTGTGCAATTGATTGTCTTTCTCTCTTTGTTTGGACAATAAGAAATTCAGCCAAATCTATGAACCCCCACTGACGCAGGGCAAACACCCAGCATTAGTGAATATCATCTATTCCTCAGTAATGTTTAATTCTTCTCTTACTTTCCTTTGCCTGATTTCTTCTCTGTTGATTTCATCCCATTCTCTGGGTGAGCCACTTCAAGTCCACTTTATCCAAAAAGTAGGGATTTAAGGTGGAGAAGGAAATGGCAAACCACTCTAGTGTTCTTGCCTGGAGAATCCCAGGGACGGGGGAGACTGGTGGGCTGCCGTCTGTGGGGTCGCACAGAGTCAGACACAACTGAAGTGACTTAGCAGCAGCAGCAGCAGCAGAGATTTAAGGAGACAGGGAAACATTTGCCAGCAAACATCATTTCTCATTTGATATATAAACATTCTCACATGTGATTCGTAACTACATGTGCATCCTTGGAAGCTAGTGGAATCAAACATAGTTCATTTTAAAGGTGAAACAGGATATAGGATGCTTGGGGCTGGTGCACAGAGATGATCCAGAGAGATGATATGGGGTGGGAGGTGGGAGGGGGGTTCTGGAATGGGAACTCATGTATACCCATGGCGGATTCATGTCAATGTATGGCAAAACCAATACAGTATTGTAAAATAAAGTAAAAATAAAATTTTTAAAAAAAGGTGAAATGAATATGGCAACTCATTCCAGGGGAGCCTGGAGAGGTCTATGTCCAAATAGGGTGCTCTGCGTCAACAGTAGAGGGAAGACTTAAGTTTTTAAAGAAATGCATTTGTAACATGATGTTACCCGGATGTTTCAGCTGAGGTTTGAAGACTCCAGATCCAACCTGTTAAAGCGAAGGTACTGCACTATGCAGAACTTGTGGAAAAGGAAGCAGGGGAAGACAACAGGGCCAGTGATGCCACCACAGCAGCATCAGCAAGAGCCCCTTTGTCCCCTTGCCTCTGTCCCCTTCCCATCCCATCCTAGAGGTGTCAGAACCCCAGGTTAGCAGAATGGGAGGCTGACAGGGAGAAGTAACCCATACACTCTGCATCCAACAGCCTGCAGCCACCCCATGGGAGAGGAAGTAATCCAGTCTTCCATGAGGTTGGACCCTTTATCATTATATTCACTCAGACAATTGAGTTACTGAAATAAGGTTGTCTCTGCATCTTAGGTAAGAGCTACTGAAAAGTCTGGGTCCCCATGGGGCTTTCCAGATGGTGATAGTGCTGAAGAACCAGCCTGACACTGCAGGTGGTCATGAGATGTATGTTGGGAAGATCCCCTGGAGGAAGACAGGGCAACACACTCCAGTATTCTTGCCAGAGAAATCCTATGGACAGAGGAGCCTGGCAGGCTACAGTCCCTAGGGTCGCAAAGAGTTGGATTTGACTGAAGCGACTTAGCACAGAGCAAGGGCCCCTGTGCCTGCTCATCCCAGCAGGTACTGGCTGGCCCTCACTGGATAACAAAGGGGCCATGGGAGACAGAACAAATGCCACGAGCCGTGCTGGCTCACCATGATGTTGACATATTTTTCCAAGTGTGACATATTTATTTGTCACGGTTAATTTTATGGGTCAACTGACTGGATCACAGGATGTCAGATATTTGGCTAAACACTATCTGGGCATGTCAGTGGGCACACTTCTAGACGAAACTAGCATTTGCCATGGTGGATTCAGGAGAGCAGCGTGCCCTCCACAATGCGGGTGGGCCTTCATGCAGCCCAATGAGGGCCCAAACAGAACACAAGGGCAGAAGGAAGCAAAATCTGGCCTTTCCTGCCTCATTTTTTGAGCTGGGATGTGGCCAGCTGCAACTCCTGGTTCTCAGGTCTTTGGACCTGGACTGACCTGCACCCCCAGCTTTCCTGGACTTGAGTTTATAGTTGGTAGATGATGGGACTTCTCAGCCTCCATAATAGAATAAGTCAATTTCTCATAATACATCTCTTCATATAAAATATCTCCCATTGGTTCTCTTTCTCTGGCGAACTTTAATACAGTATTATTTCATCCACATCATGATGCTGAATATGTCCTAACATATAAATGATATCCCTTTTCTATGGGTCTCAGTGATTCTCTCCTACTGTTTTCATACATTTGCACGCAAACATCAGCTCTACTTGGGGACCCAGATACCCAATCACATGCATTAGCTTTCCTGAAGGAAAACCACAGAGCTGAAAGGGGCCTTGTTATTTGTCGTATTTCTCTATGGACTATTTGATTCAGATGGATGTCAAAGTATTAGATAGTGACAATGTCATTTATAGGGAAATACACAAAGGGAGGGGCTTCCCTGGTGGCTCAGATCTTAAAGAGTTTGCCTGCAATGCAGGAGACCCAGGTTAGATCCCTAGGTTGAGAAGATCCCCTGGAGAAGGGAATAGCAACCCCCTCCAGCATTATTATTGCCTGGAGAATTCCATGGACAGAGGAGCCGGGCGGGCTATAGTCCATGGGGCTGCAAAGAGAACACTTTCACTTGTTTTCACTCAAAGGAACAATGGAAGATCTCCTTCAGTACCGGATCTGGCCAGAGGCTTCTCAACTCTATGATGATGCTGCATAAAGTGGCCATTTGGTAAAGTGAAACCCTCTTTACAGAGTAAAAATGTTACTTTCCTCTTATTCTCTTTACTCTTTCTTACATCTCAAGGGATAGCCTCTAGGGTTGGCATACTGTTGCTTTTAAAGTAAGACCACTTGTGTGACATTTGTAAAGTTATAGATCTCGAGTCATTCGTTCACTGAAGTGTCTGTTGAACATCTATAAGTTCTGTGGCTGTGATGTAGGGTATAAAGAATGCACATTGCAACAGAACATTTCATCCATTGGGGGAGATAGCATGTCATAAATGTTGTGGAATGCATAAAACAAAGAGCTTCAGGTGCCCAGTGGAGGAAGGACCAGGGAGAGGTGACTGTGGGGGAGGGGTGAAGATGACTCTAGAACTAAGGTGCTTGTGTGTGCTCAGTCGTGTCTGATTCTTTGCAACCCCATGGACTGTAGCACACCAGGCTTCACTGTCCGTGGAATTTTCCAGGCAAGAATATCATTTCCTTCTCCAGGAGATCTTCCTGACTTGGAGACTGAACCCACATCTTCTGCATCTCCTGTATTAGTGGACAGATTCTTCACCACTGCACCGCCTGAACTAGGTTGCTGGGGCTCAAATCTGAACTTTTCCCCCTTTACTGCCTATATGACTCTGGGTAAGCTAGCAACCTCTCTGTGTTGTCATTTCCTCATCTATGGAAAGAAATGATAATTGTATCTACTTCGTGGAGTTATAGATATTACAGTTAACTCAAAGAAAGCACACATAACAGTTTTTGGAAAATAGTGACTGTCACATAAGTTTCAGATATAATAATCACTAGGTTGCATTATCTGTGGTAATATGCAAATTTGTTGTTCAGTCGCTCAGTCACGTCTGACTCTTTGAGACCCCATGGACTGCAGTATGCCAGACTTCCCTGTCTTTCACTATCACCCGGAGATGGCTCAGACTCAAATCCATCGAGTCGGTGATGCCATCCAACCATCTCATCCTCTGTCATCCCCTTCTCCTCCTGCCATCAATCTTTCCCAGCATTGGGGTCTTTTCTAACTATTAAGTTCTTTGCATTAGGTGGCTAAAGCTTCAGCTTCAGCATCAGTTCTTCTAATGAATACTCAGGATTGTTTCCTTTAGGATTGACTGGTTGGATCTCCTTGCAGTCCATGGGATTCTCAAGAGTCTTTTCCAACACCACAGTTCAAAAGCATCAATTCTTCAGCATTTAACCTTCTTCATGGTCTAGCTCTCACATCCATACATGACTACTGGAAAAACCAGAGCTTTGGCTAGAGGGAACTTTGTCAGCAAAGTAATGTCTCTGCTTTTGAATATGATGTCTAGGTTTCCCATAGCTTTTCTTCCAAGGAGCAAGCAAATACCTAGTGCCTTTTAATCCATAAAATAAGTAAAAGGAACTACATATATCCCATCAGACAGAAGTGTGTCAAGTGGCCCCTTGAGGCCGTAAGAGAAGTTGAAATTTGAATATTTCCCTTTCTAGCTTTTAAGTTGAAGGAGGACAAAGAGAACTGTTGCTGAGGAGTAAAGGCCTTGGGTTCTAGGATTGTCTCTTCAGTGCATGAATTTTCTTAAAGCCGGTCAAATTTAGAGGGAGGGACAAAGATGACAAAGCAAAACCAAGGCAAGTGCCTTATGTGTTTACAGTAAGTTGTGTGCATTTGCTATTTTATACGGTCTTCCCCACTGGTTCAGCATCAAAGAATCCGCTTGCAATGAAGGAGACTTAGGAGATGCGGGTTCGACCCCTAGGTTAGGAAGATCCCCTAGAGAAGGGTGTGGCAACACACTCCAGTATCCTTGGCTAGAAAATCACATGGGCAGAAGAGCCTGGGGGGCCACAGTCCATGGGGCTACAGAGAGTCAGACATGGCCGAAGTGACTGAGAACACACACCCGGTATTTTATGTATTTATCAAATTTAAGACTGATGATTTATTTAGGTCTTTTAATTATAAACTTATAAAACCGTACAGGAAAAATTCACCAGTTTATAAAATAATATTGTCATGTTTATAAGAACTTAAGGGTCACCATGTTTATAAACTCAGTTTAATATATTTGTGTAAATTTCTCCAGAACTTGGGACTGTTTGGCTTCTTAGATCTTTGAAAAGTTTAAAAATTGAAATGAATATGTTAAATTTATGAATGCTATTTAAATATTTAATGAAATTTAATTAACTAAGCTGCAAAGGTCCCCTTGAAAGTGACGGCTGAACTGTGCTAGATTTATATACAGAATAATGAGCGTTTGAGCTAAATTTAGGAGCGCAAGGAAAGCTAGGCTTTGGAATTTGCAACTTTAATACTTTGAATATTAATCTGCTAAAATGAAAATAGGTACAAATAATCTTTTCTTTGGGCGAAACACCTAGAAAGACACCAAACCTCACACTGAAAACAACTACAGGAAACAGTTCTTGCTTCAAATCATTAAATCAAATTCTCGGTCTTACTATGAACCACTGCCCTATATTCTGTTCTACACTGTCTTTGCAAAATATTACCTTGTAAAACTTCTCAAAATTCTCTAGTGACCTCTTGCTAATAACCCCCAAAGCTTTTAATCTCCCACCTTCCTGAAAGTCAGTGTACCGCACTATTGGAAGCACCCAAGTACACCTTTTTGCTTTGAGCATGATTCTATTCTTCTGAACAGTTCAGTTTTCTATTCTAATTTTTCTGGATCATCTCTCACCTTACAGAAAACAGATCTCACTATCCCTAAGACCATGGCATCTCAGACTCTTTCTAGAAGATTCTGACATTTACTATTCTTAGGCATTTCTTATAGTCATTTATCTTCTATTCCAAAATCAATGATAAGTAGCTTTTTTTCTTATATGTGGTAACTGTCTACTCTTGGATAGACATGCCCCTCTACTGTACTCCTCTCCCCAGCAAACATTTTAGTTACATTAGATTTATGTCAAACTCCAATTTCTGGTCTCTGCCTCTTATGACAAGTATGTCTGAATCATCTTTGAGGCACTGATTCTTCCCAATATTCATTGAATATTTTGCTAGGTTCTTGAGTGTTCTTTGGGCTTCCCTGGTAGCTTAGCAGGAGACCTGGGTTCGATCCCTGGGTCGGGGAGATCTCCTGGACAAGGAAATGGCAGCTCACTCCAGTATTCTTGCCTAGAGAATCCCATGGACAGAGAAACCAGGTGGCCTACAGTCCATGGGGTCATGAAAAGTTGGACACGATTGAGCAATTAACACTTTCACTTTCATGAATGTTCTTTGGAATTTATTAATCTTTATTTTTTAAAAATGGTGGTACACTAATTTCACTTTCCTGTAATTGCGCTCATGTTAAATATACGTTCTGATTTTATGCTTGGTCCACGTCAGTGGGTACCATCTCAGCACACACTACTGTGCTTGTCACAGTGGACCATTTCTGTAATGTCTGCACAGGTTTACCCCTTCTAAGTACACAGACAGACCTCATTTTACTGCTCTGTGCTTCACTGCACTTCTCAGATGCTGTGGATTTTTTTGTTGCTGTTGTTTTGTTAGTATTAGATTTTTTTTTTTTAAAGACATTGAAGATTTGTGGCAACCCTGCACTGCAATAGGGATTACAAGGTGACTCAAATGGTAAAGAATCAGCCTGCAATGGAGGAGACCCAGGTTTGATCCCTGGGCCGGAAAGATCTCCTGTAGTAGGAAATGGGAACACACCCCAGTATTTTTGCCTGGAGAATTCCAGGGACAGAGGAGTCTTTCGGGATACAGTCCATAGTGTCACAGAGTCGGACACGACTGAGCGACGAACACTTCACTGCATTGTGGTGATTCATTATTATGATGATGGCTAGCATTCTTCAGCAATAAAGTTAAGCTACGTATATATTTTAGACATAATGCTGTTGTTCTCTACAGACTACTATATAAAGATACCTTTTATATGCGCTGGAAAATAAGAAAAAAATTTGACTTGCTTTATCGTGGTGGTCTGGAACTCAACCCACAATATCTTCAAGGTGTACCTCTAATTGTTCTGGATGAAACTATTTAATAATACTTAATAGAACAATCTGAAATCACTTAATCCCCAAAGAAAGAAAAGTCTTGAAGGTACAAAACCCCTTTGCTCTTTCTGCATTAAAGTCCAAGGGCAATGTCATTACTCCTGATGGCATTTTGTTTTCTGAATTTGACACTAGGAAGCTGAAGGAGGAAACTGTAACCGAAAGGAAATACTTTTTTGACGTTAAGTTGCGGTTCCGAATATGCAAGCATTTCAGTTTTAGACAAAGTGGAGTTTCTATAGATTGCGATCTTAAAATATACAAACCACTCATTTTCATTCTGACCTTCAGCCCCACTACTTTTAAACTGAAATTGCCTACACTGACCTCACACTTGCCTCTGCAAATTTAGAAATACAAAAGCCTTGCATCTGCCATGTGGAGACTTCTTACTTTTATCTAAAAATTAAAACATTATAGAGTGAATGAAAATATAAATAAAAGATATAAAAGAATAAATATGAAAGGCTTCGTTTTAACTACTACTTTTATTGCTCCTGGGTTATTTAGTACATCAGTTAATAAAAATGAGTTAAAAAAAGGCTAATACTATTTTGGGGTAAGAATCCAGCTACTCCTTCTCTTGTTTTTGTTTGTTGGTTGGTTTTAACAAACAAAGTGACCCTTAAATCCTGAAAGAAACGCTAACTCTTGACGTGCCCTGTAATTTGGGGAAAGAAAGCATTCCAGACATGAATAAATAAACACATCTGTGGAACTGACCTAAGAATTATTTGGTCAACTTTGCCAGAACCAACTTTCAAATATTGAATTTTATATCTGGGGGAAAAAATGTTCAAGTATGGAAAACAAACATACCATGGGCAAAAGAGCTCGTAAGATTCACCAGAGGGAAATGGAACGAAAAAATCCGCCCATCTGTTCGTGCCTTATTTTTTCATCGCGTTTGGAAACGTGCTGCACAGAGATAACTTTGTTCAGTCCTGAAGTGCGACTTGACATGACTGTTGTTTCTGGCGCCAAATGCACCGCACAGGACCCATGAAGGGCGAGGAGCCGGCCAGGGGAAGGCAGCTGCCAGCGGCTGCGAGGGGATCAGAGCCCCTGATCAGCCTCCTCTCCCTCTGTCCTCTGAGCACACTCAGGAATTCGATCCATCAGGCAAATTCATCATCTCGATTCACCAACGGCAAACTTTCAGAATGAACAGGGGACCATGTGTTCCGTGACCCACCCCACGTTGCAGAGACGGTTCAGCGGGGACTGTCAGAAGGCTGATGCTCTGCACTGACACTGGTCACCTATGTCTTGTGCTCATTAATTTTTTCACCCAGAAGCAACATTCTCTTTTTCACTTTTTTCCGCCTAGGATCCTTCTTCTTCTCCCTTCCCTGGAATACTGTGGAGTATTATTTTTTTTCTTCTAAAGCACTTTCCTTCTTACAATCAAGAATGAATTCACCAGGTTGTATCTCAGCTGTCAGTGGTATCTAGGAAAAACCAGCCCCTTCCCAGCCACACTGGTGCCGATGCTCCCTGGCATCACTAGCAAGAGAAATGAGCAACATGGTTTAAAATACAAACTCTGGGACTTCCCTGGTGGTCCAGTGGTTAAGCATCCACCTGCCAATACAAGGGACACAAGTTTGATCCCTGGTCCTGGAAGATTATACATGTTGTGGGACAACTAAACCTGTGTACCACAACTATTGAGCCTGCATGCCTAGAGCCCATGGTTACCAACAAGAGAAGCCACCAAAACGGGAAGCCCATGCAGCACAACTAGAGAGTAGCCCCCTCTCAATGCAGCTGGAGAAAGCCCACACAAAGCAGCAGAGACCCCGTGCAGCCAAAAATATATAAATAAAATAAAATAAAATGTTTTTAAAAATATATTAATAAATACAACCACTTGCTTTTGAACTGTGGTGCTGGAGAAGACTCCTGAGAGTCCCTTGGACTGCAAGGAGATCCAACCAGTCCATTCTGAAGGAGATCAGTCCTGGGTGTCCTTTGGAAGGAATGATGCTAAAGCTGAAACTCCAGTGCTTTGGCCACCTCATGTGAAGAGTTGACTCATTGGAAAAGACTCTGATGCTGGGAGGGATTGGGGGCAGGAGGAAAAGGGGACGACCAAGGATGAGATGGCTGGATGGCGTCACTGACTCAATGGACATTAGTCTGGGTGAACTCCGGGAGTTGGTGATGGACAGGGAGGCCTGGCGTGCTGCAATTCATGGGGTTGCAAAGAGTTGGACACAACTGAGTGACTGAACTGAACTGAACTGAACCTTGTCTGAGCAATCAGCATGGGGTTTCCACCTCCAAAGTGTTAGACTAATCAATTAATCAATTCTGATGTTGGTAAAAATGTAGGGGTTAGGTTTGTTATTTGGTTATCCAAAACAACACTATTTTATAAATGATGCTCTGGTGGCTCAGACAGTAAAGAATCTGTCTTCAGTGCAGGAGATGTGGGTTTGATCCCTGGGTCATGAAGATACTCTGGAGAAGGGAATGGCTACCCTCTCCAGTGTTCTAGCCTAGAGAATTCCATGGACAGAGGAGCCTAGTGGGCTACATATAGTCTATGGGGTCACAAAGAGTCAGACATGACTAAGCAACTAACACATATAAGTGATGCTAATTGCTGGACAAATTCAAGTTTAACATTCATCAACAGGCACAGGAAAACCATCCAGTTGGGTCACACATCTAATTGTGAATGGAAAAGTAAATCTTATAAATAGCTTCTCCAAAATAGAATGAAACTTATTTTTACAGTAGGAACATGAACATGGTTTCATATAATAATGTAACTACATCTACACCCTGTTCTAAGACCAAACCAAACCAAACTAAGCTAACCCTCTCTTGTTATTTAACAGAACATCTCAGTGGTCCTATGTTTATAGCAATTCTATATATTAAATAAAACATGCTTTGAATTATTATCTTACATATTTTTGATGTATTTAGTAAACATCTCCATACGATCTTACGTTTTCTTAAAGGGAACTTTTATAATTCAAAAAAATGAAAAGCAAACAGCTCAAGAAACCATGAAAGATGAGGCAGAGAAATAATAAAAAGCCAAGATATGGTTAATTCTAGGACAGACTAAAATCCAGGCTTCCATGATGGCTCAGATTGCAATTGCAATCTGCTTGCAATGCAAGAGACCTGGGTTTGATCCCTGGACTAGGAAAATCCCCCGAAGAAGGAAATGGCAACCCACTCCAGTATTCTTGGTTGGAGAATTCCATGAACAAAGGAGTCTGGCAGGCTACAGTCCATGGAATTGCAAAGAGCTATACACAACTGAGCGGTGAAGCACACACACATATACTAAAATTCTATACAATTTTTACAAGTAGGCTGCACATTTGGTTCTGAATGTCCTAGTGGCCAAAGAAAACAGACAAATACAATCAGTTAGAAGATTCACAGCATCTGTGCAAACGAAAAATAAATGAACATTTGTGAGAATTCCTTCCAAATTTCTCTATTGTCAGAAAGTATAGACTATGTCAAACAGGAAAAATGTCTTTAAAATGTGTTTTTTTTTTTAAACATCATGTGTTTCCAGAGAATTCTAAGCACACATAACTTTCTGGCCACTGAACTTGTTAACTTGATAATGGGAAACTAGCGGTCGTTAAAGCTTTGCAGTTGTTTCGTGAAGCATGTGCTTATTTGTCATGGAAACTCTGCTTCCATTCTTTCTAATCATTCATCGTGGAGCAGCGCTGCTCATAGATAAGAGTGTGGAATCTGGAACCAGCACCTTTAATGATTAGTGTGAACTGGCTGACTTGTGTCACTTCACTGGGCATCATTTTTCCCACTGATAGAGTGGCGATAATACTAGCACGAACCTTTTCAGTTCATTGAGGAATCGAACGAATCACTTATAGATACTGCCTGGAGCAGAGTAAGCACTAAAAATGATAATTATGACTTAAGTTGTCATTACTATTTACTATTAATATTTAAGTCTGTGTGCACATATATCTTGCCTGGAAAATCCCATGGATGGAGGAGCCTGGCGGGCTGCAGTCCATGGGGTCGCTAAGAGTTGGACATGGCTGAGCGACTTTACTTTGACTTTTCACTTTCATGCATTGGAGAAGGAAATGGCAACCCACTCCAGTGTTCTTGCCTGGAGAATCCTAGGGACGGGGGAGCCTGGTAGGCTGCTGTCTGTCGGGTTGCACAGAGTCGGACACAACTGAAGCGACTTAGCAGCAGCAGCACATATACCTATGTATTACTGCTTAACTATGAGTGTTTATGTATAACATATAATAATATACAATCATAATGTTAATTCTGCCTTAAAGAAAAGATACATATCATTACTAATAGATTGTGCAAAGGTATGTAAACCTCTGTGACATCAATTTAGTGCCAGTTTGGAATCATGGTATTTGTTTTTTCTTCCTTAAAAGGAAGTCACAGTCAAGGAAAAAGGCTAATAACAGATATTTTATATGTCATTATTTGGAACATTGGTCTTTTAAAAAACACCATCATTAAGTTGATGGGCCTCTGGAAAACAGCATCATCGAAAGACCCTTGGAAGCCATCCATCCATGTGTAAGTTCTCCACTGGCATTAAAAGAAAAAGGGAACACTAAATTATCCAGAACAATGAATTCAGAAACCTAAAAATAAACTTTCAAAAACTGGCACCAAGTATCTGCAGCCCTAGTTGATGTGGAAATAGTCTATGAATAAATGGACACAAAAATTTTAATCATCCTTCTTGTCTTGTTTTGGCCAGTGGAGAAACAGATTCTTTAATTATATATGTTCTCATTCTCACTTTACTGCATTTCTATCACGCATTAACTCTACTGAGGTTACTTTATTCATTTCAATAAAATTAGGTCCATACATACATTAAATATCACAGTCCTCTGTGACACTGATAAATCACTCATCATCCAATCCTTAATTCTACAAAACTGAAGCAAACCAGATGATGTAAGAAACAGATCATTTGGCTGTATCAGGCAGGGATCATGAAATGCTGATACATGTTGTATTAGAAAAGAGTCCAACAAGGAGAGCCTGAAGACCTCTGTTTACATCTGAGCTCCACCCATGAGTTTTCGTCTTTGACCTAGATATTTAAATCTCTGAGCCTCAATGCACTGAGCTCTACAATAGGAAAAGTAATGATCACTAATTCAAAGACATGTTGGGAGGATAACATGATATGTTTGTAAAAGCCTTTGAAAATTGCAAAATATTATGCAGAAGTAGAACCGTAGTTCATGATCTGACTCTTACTTATCCACATTCAGATACATGAACCTAGGGGTTTAGGTAAGGATCAGTCTCACAGGAATGACTAAAAGCTAGAAGCTCAGTTTTAAAACTTAAGTTACAGGGCATAATTGGTCTAGGCGTTCTTCACAGAGTACTGCTTCCTAATGGCCATGTCTCCTTAAGATACCTAATAATGCATGAAAAGTTTGCTTTATGAGCACAGTTTCAAAGAAAGGAAAACAAAATAAAACAACCAAACGAAACCAACAAACAAAAACCAAAGAAAACTTTCTAGAAGTTAAGGACAGAACTCTGGAATCACACTGAGTTGGAATCCTGGTCCACCATTATTTTTCTGCACCTGCCTGTTAGTTTCTCTTCACCTATTTCTTTATCCACAAAGATGAAGGTAATTACAAAACTTAGAATAGTTGTGAAGACTAGGTAAGATAATATGTTTCAAGCACTTAGTAGAGTGCTTGGCATACAGCAAGTGCTCAAAGAAAGCTTGTTTGCATTATCTATTAACAGAGAACCAATATCCTATATTACTGAATCAAGAATGATCTTCCTTCATGTGAGACATAATTACCTCTTCATCTGAGTATGTAGCTTAAGAAAGGACACAACACAGAGTAGAGATGAACAAACCAGGGAGAAGGATCCACCATCTACAGACCAGTCAAACTGTTTATGGGTTAGGTGGAAGACAAACACGATGTCACCATTTCCTTGACTGTGTTAAAGTTTCATTTACACATATCAGTGAGACAAGCATTCCAAAACTGACCAAGGAAAAAGAAGAGAGTCTCAAACAAAAACACATTGTAAGTCATGAGAATCAACTGTATAGTGCAGGGACCACTACTCAGGACGCTGTAATGACCAACATGGGGTAAGAATCTAAAAAAAGAGTAGATATATGTATATGTACAACTGATTCACTGTGCTCTACAGCAGAAACCAACACAACAGTGTAAAGCAACTATACTTAAAAATTAACCTTAAAAAATTAAAAAGAAAAAAGAAAACTTTGAAAGACAAAGATGATAAAATGAAGGAGACCTACAAATAAAATAGTTGTAAAATAAATTTTAAAACTTTGAGGAAATGGAGAAAATACTAGAAAGTGTAAGTTAACAAAATTGATTCAAGAAGACATAGAAAGTATAAAAAGTCCTAGCATCATAAAAGTATTTGAATCTGTTTTACTAACATGAGTCAGCAAACTTCAGGTAACAGGTATATTTGTAAACAAAGTTTTATTGAAATACTGCCATAACTACTTGTTTACAAGTTATCTATGGCTGCTTTTGTATTGCAAGAGCAGACTTGACTAGTTGTGACAGAGATTTTTTTGTTCCACAAGCTGAAAGTGTATATCATCTACTCTTTAAGAAAAAGTTTGCTATCCCCTGCTTTTTGAAGTTAAAAAAAAAAAAGAAAATATATACAAAAAGGATGTTGAAAGAAAAATGATTATTAATAGCTATAGTAGAAAGCATTCAATAAAATCCAATACCCATAATGATTTTTTTAAATGTTAGCAAACTTGGGAAGGGAATATATTTCCTAAGTCTAATAGTATCTGTTTATACAACACCCACAGCAGTCATTAAACTTAATGGGGAAATATGGAAACATATTCTAAGAATAAGAAAAATATGATGAGGCTTACTATTATAACTTCAACTTAACATTGGATGTTCTGGCTAGCATAAATAAGATGATAAGAGAAAAAACCAAGTAGTATAAGAGTTGGAAAAGAAATCAAAATGTCATCGTCTCCAGGTTTACTATTACTCACAGTTTTTAAAATAAAATAATCTCAGATGAGTTATTGGGTTTTATAAAAGGGTTTAGCAAAATAAAAGTAAATAAGATGAATTTTCACAAAAAAATTTTATTTCCATACTTCAGCAAGTTTATAAATGTATTTTTTTTAAAAGAACACTGGGCCCAGCAAAAAGAGCCAGACCCAAAAAATGCACATACTGCATGACTCCATTTATATGAAATTCAAGAACAGGCAAACTAATCTATAGTGACAGAAAGTGAATCAGTGGTTTCCTGGGGCTTGCAAGGAAAGGAGGATTTGACTGAAATAAGGCAATGAGAAATATTATGGATGACAGAAATGCTTTACATCCTGAATTTGGAGGTGGTTACATGAGTGTATACATTTGTCAAAATCCATCAAACTGTGTATATATGGTTTTTCATATGGCTTCACATACATGGTGGATTTCATCATATGTAGATTATAACTCAAACTGACTTGGAAAAAGTAAGAAAAAATCTTTACACCACCAACAAAAAATATAACTTACTTAAGAATAAATCTTAAAAAAATGTTTTAAACATTTTAAGATTATTTTAACAACATGAAGAGATCTACAATGGAGAGGAATACAATATTAATGAACAAAAATGCAGTATCATAGAAATGTCTGTCTCACCAAACTAATCTAAGATTTAATGCAATTTCATTCCAAATTCCAAATATTTGTGAAATTCATGAAATAATTATAAAATACCCTTGAAAGATGGAAGTGGCAACATAGCATTCAATTAGAACAGCTATTTCTGAAGAAGAAAACTGTGAAAGAATTGCCCTTCTAGATAATAAGTTTAATTTTAAAACTGAATTAATAGTGTTTTTTCAGAGCAGCAATAAACATGTAGGACAACAGAACAGAATGTAAACCCAGAAATGATCACACAGACTATTCAGTCAGTGGTGTTGAGCTACACTGTACCAGAGCTGGTCTGAACCAATAGCTGACAGTTTTTAAAATAAATTTTTCATTACTTTTTATTTGTACACTGTTGTATTGGATTCTGCCATACAACAATGCAAATTGGCCATAATTATACATACATAATCCTATCCATCCTATCCCTACAGGTCATCAGAGAATGGACTTATGGACACAGCGGAGGAGAGAGTGAGTGAGACAAACGGAGAAAGTAGCATCAACATATATACACTATCAGATAAGACGGATAGTAAGATAGATGGCTGGTGAGAAGTTGTTGATTGTTAGTTTTTTTTTTTTTTCAATTTCAAGCTCTCTGGTAATATAACCATCAAAAAGTAAATTGCATAAACTTAAAGTAATGTTATTAATAACAAAAGAAATGAACACTCAAAATTCATGACTTCTTAATGATCTTACTAAAGCCCATGTTCCCGAGGTCATTTATGTCCTTTGATTTGTGTGGTGGAAATAGAATGTAATGTGAACCACAGAATGCCTTTTTCCATCTCTGTGTTCAGCAACGGTATGTCAATAGCTGGAAATGGGCACTTGTAGGAGTATTTATATCAAGGAAATTTTCAACACTACAAATCAGGGCTTGATTTATTACTTTATGTATTGACTATTCTTAAGAGCATAATAGAAAAAAAAACTGTTATAATGCAGATTAGAATTAAAAGGGTGTCATGTCTACAATCACTATATTATGAATAGCACAAAAAACAATAAAATATAATCTATTGGTATTCAAATGTTATTATCAGATTCAACAAAGAAGCTACTAATGTCACTGAATTCCCAGATTACATTTTGTTTCACTTTTGTGTTACTTGTTAAGGTAAGGAAAGAAATCACCCAACAGTCACTATTATACTCATTCATCTATTGCAACCATAGGCCAGCTACATATATAATAAAATCAATAAAAGCATTCTGTGATAATCAATCAGTTACATAGAACTCATCCATAAATAATATTGTAAAAATATAATATATGCATGCATATTTTCACTGTGTACATGTGCAAGTTTCCCGTTAGTATAGGGTAAGGCAGGGAATGGGGGTGGGGTGGGGGTTGGAGAAGAGGGTGCCGTGGGGATGGTATGAGTATGAATAAGGCATCAAGAAGCCTAGAATTCTAAATTCAAACCTAGCTTTCCAGGTTGTTATAAGAAATAATGAATTAAGATTGGAAGATGGCCTATGTAAGCATGACATATACCTATTAAACAGTCATCAAATGGTACTAAGCCTCCACTGTACTCTTGCATTTGGCTCTAAAAGCCTGCTATTGAAAGTACTAAAACATTTCATAATAAAATATTTCTTAAGAAGATAGAGATATGGTAGGTGTACAATAATGTGCATTCTTAGACACTATTTGGAATTTTTAGAGTGGCAGAAATGATTTGGGTAGCCAAAAAACAATGTACAGCATAATCTTACTTTTAAAAATATCCCTATCTGGGCTGAAAATATTCCTGGGAAAATATCACAATGCTAACAACTGAAAGAAAAGATTTTAAAAATGGTAGGTGAGGGGGGAAGGCAATATGCACAAAAAGTATTTCCAGAACCTTACAAAGGAGAACTGAGAATTGGCATACTTGGGTTTGAGAATCCAAAAAATGTTTTCTCTCTCTTCTTTAAGTTAGGAAATAGTTATTTTTGTATTATCATGGAGGTAAACCAAGAGAGAAGAATCAAAGATGGTACAGAAAAAGGAGAAGGGGAAAAAAGAGGGGAAAGAGAGAATATACATAATTTCATTTGAAAGGCAAATAACAAGGGAGGACCTGAAATAACTAATTTTGTTTGCTTCCTGTTTTTTTTTTTTTTTCATCTTTGTTATGATTTTAGGCAGAGTATTTACAGATTTTGTGAGTGGTCTTTGCCTGCAAGTTTTGGAACTCTTACTTCTTTAGGCATTCATGTGCTGCGCACTGCACAGTTGCTTCAGCCGTGTCCGACTCTGTGCTACCCTATGGACTACAGCCCAACAGGCTCCTCTGTCCAGGAGGTTTTCTAGGCAAGAATACTGGAGAGGGTTGCTATGCCCTTCTCCAGGGGATCTTCCCGACCCAGGCGAGTTCTTACCATTAGTGCCACCTGGGAAGCCCCAGGTCTCTTAAAATCACATACCTAAAAGAATACAGAGATCGTTCTCTTTGATATCGTAGATTCCACACTGAAAAGCAATTATTTGAAAATCCAAGATATAAGTAGTATCCAAGCAGAAAATGAAATGAAAATTTTCCTAATCTTTATAATAAATTAAATACTGAGGTTCAAAGATGTGTGATCATCATACTAGCCTGCTACATAAAACAGTTACAACTTCTATCATAAAAACAAAATTATATATCTTAATTTAAGATGGGAATGTTTTTAAACAGTAAAACACTCCAGAATTGCAAACAGATATTGCTAATCTGTGGAGAAAGTTGCACCATGAATAAAATTTAATAGAGGAAGAAAATAATGCTATACATAAAATTATTACTTCCAAACATACTTCTCACTTGACTCATTGTTGCCTTTATTTAGCAATTTGCACTGTCAAAATATCCAGTCTGTTCCAGAATGAGCTCATTCTCTGAGTCTATGATATGAGGTTTTAGAATTGTGTCATTTTTCTCCCAGGGGTATATAGTGTGTGAGTGTGTGTGTTTCAGAAAAGCAGGGGCAACCACCAATTTAGGTGGAAAATCTCATATTAAGCTGCTAAAGCATTGTATAATTATATATTATTTCCAATAAATTATTTTGAAAGGAAAGAGCAAAACCAGTGGCTTAATGTACAAAATTATGTGCCATATTAAAAAAAAAGTGTTGACCAACACATTTCAGATAGTGAGAATTGCTGGATTTATTAAATGCAGAGAAAAAATAAGCTATGTACAAATGCAAAAATCAGATTGCTGGATTTATTAAATGCAAGAGAAAAAAATAAGCTAGGTACAAATGCAAAATCAGACAATTTAAAACTTAAGAAGTTTTGATGAATTGTTAAATGTTTTCCTAATATTTACAACCTATACACGTGCTTGAAAAGGTTCACAATAGATAGACCATGTAATCAGGCACAATGTGGTTACGCATGCGCATGCGCTCAGTTTTGTCCAACTCTTTTTGATCCCCTTGACTGTAGCCCACCAGGGTCCTCTGTCCATGCGACTCTCCAGGCAATAATATTGGAGTAGAGTGTCATTCCCTTCTCCAGGGAATCTTCCCGACTCAAGGACCGAATCTTCATCTCTTGAGTCTACTGCATTGGCAGGCAGATTCTTTACCGCTGAGCCACCTGGGAAGCTGGGAGAAGTTAATTTACTCCAGCCACCCAAAGTAAATATAATCAAAGCTTAAATTTTACAATGTGGAAGTTTCTAACTGGATGTCTTCCATCTGATTCTTGAATGTTTTTAGGGAAAGTTACAAAGGAGGTCTTCAAGGAAAATGTCCTGGGGGCATCCATATTGTGGGCTCTTTATTACTAGCATTACATGGAAGATAATGCCAATTAACAGTCATAATTGCTAATAATGACTGGTTTAGTGTAGGTATTATGCTTTATTGCTAATAGGCATTATGCTTTATTGCTAACATCTTACTTTATGCATAGCAACTCAACAGGGATTGCAAATTTAGATTTGCAGACAACTGCAGAGACTCAGGTGAGTTCAGTACTCAGCTTGATGCCTGGCACAAAACTGGTGATCATGCTTGTTGAAGAAACAAGAAGTATTAGCTACTGATGTTCATAGACACTCAACTTCTCACGTGCCAAGTACTTTGAGTCAGTGAGGGAATATTCATTGATAAGCCATAGAACTTCAGATTCTCCCACTGCTGTTCCATCTCCATTCCAAGAAGGATTCTGGAGAACTTAGCTGGATTCTCCCAGGATCTTTGGCCTCAACCAAGGCAAGCTACCTTGATATTAATCATTCCTGCAGAATGTCTGTTACTTCCTTTAGTCTGTGCTACCAATTTTAATTGACAAATAAATGTCTATCCTTGTTAATACTTTAGAAAGATAAACACACTTATAAAAGACCTAACTGACTGGCTGGTAGAGAAAAGAAATAAAATCGCAACCCTAAAAAGATTTGTTTCCATTTATTTGATTGTCTTTCTGTATCCTGTCACGATGTCTAAGTGGATAATGGAATAAAAGAAAATAAATATCTTTTACTAGCATGAAACAGTGTATTACAGTGGTAAGAGCAAGATTATTACCAGGCCAGGGCTGTCCTGATGGCTCAGCAGTAAAGAATCCACCTGGAATACAGGAGCCAGAGGAGACACGAGTTCGATCCCTGAGTCAGGAAGATCTCCTGGAGGAGGGCATGGCAGCCCATGCCAGTAGTCTTGCCTGGAGAACCCCATGGACAGAGGAGCCTGGGGGGCTACAGTCCATAGGGTCACAAAGAGTATGACAGGACTGAAGCAACTTAGCACGCACATGCGTACTATCAGACTAACCACCACCTATTATTACCTTAGCTGTATAATTTTCCTTCTCTGTTAAATAAAAGTACCTGTCCTGCAGGAGCTCTTGAGGTGTTTGTACCACACCACTGTAGGTGGTAATTCAATTAGAACGATGTCAGAAAAACCATGGCTACTCAAATAATGATATGCATTACAGTTCTGGGTATCTTTTCAGTTCTACAAAACAAAAATAGAATTTAGAGTGACAACAGAATAATTATTTAATCTTCTTGCTGAAAGATCTATCATGTCAGATTGAGGGAAAAAGAAGGAATTTGTTACCATTTTTCTCATATGGAAATGAAGTAAAGATGTGAAATCACACCAAAAAATGTCTTCAACACTTTTGACTCTTCCCTGGAAAAATGTGTAAATCCTTTTAGGACCGACCTTGGGATAACCATAAAGACAACCCTACTACAGTATTCAGAATAGAACTTAAGTTAGTTCCTAGGAAGTAAGATAAATAAGGGCATCCTCTGAGCTTATAGTCCCATTCTGAATTGTATTCAACAGTCAAATGCAGATTTCAGTAGGAAAGTAAAGCCAGCTTGCTTGGATAAGAGTCTGGGCTTATCCTTGTGTGAAGGCCACAAACAAAGGGGCTATGCAACTGTTTAAGATAATGGTGAAACCCTCTTGTAACCAGTCTTTTTACCACCTCTTAGTTGAAATTCTGTCTCCCCCAATATACACACATGAGACTTTCTGGTGATTGAATGCTTAAAGAGAAAAAAGGGTTATTTATGCTTTCTCAACAGTGCAAAACTATACCAATGATATTTATTTTAAACATCATGTATTTTCCCCTTAGAGAAAAAGCCCATTATTATTACAGCTGAAAGCAATAACTCTCAAACTGGGAAACATTTCCCAATCAAAAACTTGTGATTATCACAATGCCTGGATGCTTGGCTGTTATTTTATTTATTTGTTTACTTAAAGGCATCTCTTCAAGGGTCAAATATATAAAGACATATTTATTTAACTAGTCATCAACTGCCCTTGTCTATAAGTGCCAAAATATCCAAATATTATAAAAGATAAGAACAGATTATTTATTTTAGTAGCTTGAGGATTTTCCACATTAGTTTATCTGAACCTTAACTTAAGTCCAAACAAAAGTCTGGGGAAAAGACCCTCTGGGACTTACTGTCTACCGATCTTCAAATTTTTATTTTGAAAAATGTCAAACTTACGGAAAAACTTGGAAGAATAGTGCAACAAACACCTACATGCCAAATTTACCAGCTGTTAATATTTACACAGTCTCCCTCTCACTTAATTCACATGTATGTATAACACAAGTGTATATGTGTATGTATATATAAGTGTGCCCACATACACACATTCCCATTTTCTGAATTATTTGAGAGTTAGTTGCAAATCTTGCGACTCTGAATCTCTAAAACACTCAGCGCATACCTCTTATGAAGTATCCCACATCACAGTCAATACAATCATCACACACAGAAAGTTTAACAATGACTCAATACTCTAAATAACATAAACTCGATATTTAAATCTTCTTCACTGGCTCAATAATGTCCTTTAAAGCTGGGAAAGTTTATTTTGCATTTGAATCCACAATCTGATCAAGGATCACTTATTCTAATTCTAGAATATTCATTTCCCCAGACTCTTCTGACTTACATGACACTGGGAGTTTTAGAGCCTAGGTCAATTATTTTGTGTAACATTCCTCCAATTGGAAATGTCTTGTTTCTCAGTTAGATTAGATTACCTTATACATCTTTGGCAGGCATACATCAGAAGCGATATTGGCAAGCAATGTCTTGTGTCTATTTTCATGTAAGTATTTGAAGTCCACTTTCATCTTTTCTCACTCACTCAAATAGTACAATACAGAAGATGGCAAGCAAGTACTTTTAGTATAGCCTCTCATTGTGTGCTGACCACTGGTCTGGAATACCTCTGGCCATCAGAACACCTACCGCACTAACAAATCATGATAATTTTTTTTTGTGGAGTGGGTGCAGAGAGAATTAAAACAGGATGGTGTAGGTGCTTGGCACTTATACATTTTAAATGAACATCTTTAGAACAGCTTGTAATGGAATCTCAGTGGAATTCTTTTTATATCCTCTGGGTGGCTTAGAGTATACACTATGAAACTAGACCAGCGACACGGTTGTCATACCTAAGAGACAGAAGAGCAGAATACAGAGCAGGTGTTCCTGGGAACTGGAAAGGAAACAGAAATGCACGGCCAAGCACAGCCTCTATGCCCAGAGTGGCATATGCACTGAGGCCTGGCAAACGTGTAGGGCCTTATGTGGCATGTTATTTAAACTAGAGTCAATCCATGTCAAGAGACTCTGGACTTTTTTCTCTATATGTTTCTCAAGATAATAAAATTCTTAATTATCTAGAACAGTTTAGGTAAAGTCACGTCCAAGTAAAAAATGTTCAAGAATATATCCCAATTATTGTCTGCTTTCAAGATAGTAATTAAAGTGAAAGTCACTCATTCATGTCCGACTCTTTGCAACCCAATGGACTATACAGTCCATAGCATTCTCCAGGCCAGAATACTGGAGTGGGTAGCCTATCTCTTCTCCAGGGGATCTTCCCAACCCAGGAATCGAACCGTGGTCTCCTGTATGGCAGGTGGATTCTTTACCAACTGAGCTATCAGGGAAGTTATCATCAAATATGATCTTTAATATAAACGACAGCTCCTAAGCAAATCTAGAGATCAGAGTAGATTGCTTTCTCTAAAACATGAAGAGAGCTCTAGTTATACTTGAAAAGGTAAAATAAAAGTAAGAATGCTGTTCTAAACCATTAACATATTTCTCAATATAATCCAAAGAAAACCCCTTTCTCAGAAATGAGCAAATACAGCAGGCAGAAAAATCCATAAAGAAATAGCTGAACTCAATAATACCATTAATCAACTAGATATAATTAACACCTATACGCTGTTTCATTCAACATTGAAAATGCACATTTTTCTCAAGTTCACATGAAACATTCACCACAACTGACAACATTCTCAGCCATAAAAAATGAAAGAACAGAAATACAAGGCCTGCTTTCAGACCACATGGGATTAAACTCGAAATCAAAGTTTAAACAGAAAGTTAAGTGGAAAACCACAAAATACACAAGATTTTAAACCACATACTTCTAAGAAATACACGAGTCAGAGAAGAAATCTCAAAGTAAGTTTTCAAATATTTCGAACTACCTAAAGATGAAAACAAGTACAGCAAAGACAGTGCCAAGAGGGAAATTCATAGCACTGAATGCATAGGTTAGAAAAGAAGAAAGACCTGTAGTAATCAAGGTCATGCAGTATCGTTGAAAGAATAGACAAACAGATCAATGAAACAGAACAGACAGCCCAGAAACAGACCCCGGATCTTTGACAAAGTAGAAAAGGCAATACAGTAAGTCTCCTCAACCAAAGGTGCTAGAATAATTGGACATTTGCAGGCAAGAAAAGGAACCTAGACACAGATCTTACATGCTTCACAGAAACCAAATGGATCACAGACCTAAACGTAAACACAGAACTGTACATCTCCTAGATGATAACACAAGAGAAAAATGAGATGACTTGTATACGGTGATGACTTTACTGTAGGTTTTTTGTTTCTGTTTTGTTTTGGGTCACACTACAGGGTCTGTGAGATCTTAGTCTCCCGGCCAGGGATTGAACCCAAGCCCACATCGGTGAAAGCAGAGAGTCCTAACCACTGGACCACAAGGAAAGTTCCAGCAATGACTTTAAACACAACACCAAAGACACAATCCAAGGAAGAAATAACTGATAAGATGGACTTTGTCACCATTTAAAACTTCTGCTCTGCAAAAGACAGTATCAAGAGAATTCGAGAAGACAAGCCATAGAGTTACAGAAAATATTTGCACATCTGACAAAGGGATGTTATCTGGAACATACAAAGAACTCTTAAAACTCAATAAGAAAATACATGGTCCAATTAAAAATAGACCAAACAGCTTAACAGACTCCTCACCAAAAAGATATATGGTTAAAAAGTTTATGGAAAGATGCTCTATACTGTATGTCATCAGGGAAACACAAACTGAAATAGCACTGTATAGCTATTAGAACGGCTAAAATGCAGCAAACTACAACACCAAATGCTGACAAGGACAAGGAGCAACAGGAACTCTAATACATTACAGGTGGAATGCAAAATGGTATAGCCACTTTGGAAGATAATTTGGCCATTTCCTCCAAACTAAACCTACTTTATCACATGACCCAGTAATTGTGCTCCTTGGTTATTTCTCCAAAGGAGTTGAAAACATATATCCACGCAGAACTCTGCACTGGGATGTTTATAGCAGCTTCATCTATAGTCACCAAAACTTGGAAGCAGCCAAAATGTCCTTCAGTAGGTGAATGGATAAATGAACTGTGGGATACCCAGATAATGGACTATCGTTCAGCACTGAGAAGAAATGAGATATCGAGCCATAACAAGATCTGAAGGAACCTTAAAGTGAAAGAAGTCAGTTTAAAAATGTTACTTGCTATGATTCTAACTATATGACATTCTAGAAAAAGCAAAACAACGGAGACAATAAAAATTAGTGGTTCCCAGGAGTGTGCGTGTGTTAGCACATTGTACACGTGTATATGTGCTCAGTTGTGTCTGACTCTATGTAGTCCCATGGACTGTAGCCTGCCAGGCTCCTCTGTCCACAGGATTTTCCAGGGAAGAATACTGGAGTGGGTTGCCACTTCTTACTCCAGGGTATCTTGCCAACCCAGGGGCTGAACGTGTGGCATCTCTCATGTCTCTTGCATTGGCATACAGATTCTTTACCCCAGTGCCACCTAGGAAGCCCCATATTATTGCATTGGTGAATATGAACAGGCAGAGCATGGAGAATTCGTAGGACAATGAAAATATTCTGTATGATATTATAATAATGGATATGATGGATATATGTCATTATACATTTGTCCACACCCATAAAATGCACATACCTAGAGTGAGCCCTAGAGTGAACTATGGACTTTGGGGGATTATGATGTATTGATGTAGGTTCATCCTGGGTAAAAAATGTACCATTTTGGTGAATGATGATCATGCAGAAGGCTATGCATGTGTAGAGGCAGGAGGTGTATGGGAATTCTCTATACCATCCTTTGAATATTATTGTGAATCTAAAAAAGTATTCTGAAAAATAGAAGAGTCAAATTAAGAGGAAAATCAAACCATCACTAACTCAGATAATATTTATTGACTATTACGCTGACTAAGGTCCGTCTAGTCAAGACTATGGTTTTTCCTGTGGTCATGTATGGATGTGAGAGTTGGACTATGAAGAAGGCTGAGCGCCGAAGAATTGATGCTTTTGAACTGTGGTGTTGGAGAAGACCCTTGAGAGTCCTTTGGACTGCAAGGAGATCCAACCAGTCCATTCTAAAGGAGATCAACCCTGGGATTTCTCTGGAAGGAATGATGCTGAAGCTGAAGCTCCAGTACTTTGGCCACCTCATGCAAAGAGTTGACTCGTTGGAAAAGACTGCTGCTGGGAGGGACTGAGGGCAGGAGGAGAAGGGGACGACCGAGGATGAGATGGCTGGATGGCATCCCTGACTCGATGGATGTGAGTCTGAGTGAACTCCGGGAGTTGGTGATGGACAAGTAGGCCTGGCGTGCTGCGATTCGTGAGGTCGCAAAGTCAGACACGACTGAGCGACTGAACTGAACTGAACTGAACGCTTAAGTATTATAAACTATAATTACAAACTAGCTTCTGAATATGAGCATCTTAGTAGAGTACACGCAAAGATCATGTAAAGTTTCGAGTGACAGGAATGAACTAATCTACGTATAGGCCAGGAGGATGTTAGGAGAAGATGCAGAGGAAACGATGATGGTGCAGGCCTGGCCGCGGGTGGGGGGGGATCGAGTCTGAGCTGCTAAGGTTGGAGGTCAGCACAATGAACAAGGAAGAAGGGAGAAGAAAGCCAGCAGGCATGGGAGGTGGGCCAATGTCATTTAGTACGGATATAAACATGATGAAAACAGAACTGTATTTGGCAAGTCAGGTACAAGCAAGCTGTTTTAACTTGCCACATTTATACAGATGTTTGGGGTCAAGTTCACAAAGCATAAAGAAGTACAACATAAGTCTAATAAGGATCCCCCCGTGCAACAATTTCTTTGGCTAAAAATGACACTGTCTGTACAGTACCTCCTCTGCTGAGAGAACATTTGCCTCCAGAGAGATGTCCCAGGGAGAAATTATAAACAAAAGAGCATTAGCCATCCTGAAGTCTGTACACAAAAACATGGTTTTACAGTTCAGCTTAATCCTCTGTAGACAGTGCTTGATGAAATACATTTTCATGAGTCGTGCATACTCTTAGCATTAGAAATGCTGGAGGCTTTGTGAAAACACAGTATGGTCTTCTCAATTGGGCAAATCAAGCTAGAGTCATTTAGCACTACCATTTACACCTCTAAGACATAATTCTTACGATGTGTTAGGAATTAAAGATACAAAGGAATTAAAGATAACTATAAAGTGTTAATAATAAACTTCATATCTTCACACTTAAAAATCTTACTGTTTCTGGTTGGAGAACCAATTCCAGACCATTGCTGAATATTCTATATCTACTTCAGAGGGTCATGGGGCACACATAAGTAGGAAACAGATTCCAGAAAACGATGAAGTATAGACTAAAACAATAAACAATGATGAGGCTTTGGTTTATACTATGTATCAGGAATCTACAGCCCATGGACTGAATCCAGTCTATTGCCTATTTTTGTAAATAAAGTTTTATTGGAACACAGCCACAGCCATTTATTTACATATTGTCTCTGGCTGCTTTTATGCAACATGGCAGAGTTGAGAAATTGTGACAGAGACCATATGGCCCACAAAGCCTAAAATATTTACTATCTGGTCTTTTACAGAAAAGATTGCCAAATCCTGGTCTCTGCTTTTAATTGTCAGAGACTTAAAATATGTGTTCGTTTTCTACAGACCCTATAATAAATTACTGCAAATTAAGTGACTCAAACAACACAAATTAATTATCTTATAATTCTACAAGTCAGAAGTCCAAAAATCAAGGTGTCGGTAGGTCTATCTTCTGTCTGGAAGTTCTAAGGGAGAATTCATTGCCTACCTTCCTGATGTTATCTGCATTCTTTGGTTTACGGCCCCAGCCTCCACTCTCAGAGCCGGCATGTCAATCTCCCTCTGCTTCTGTTGTCATGAGGCCTTTTTCCTTCTTGCTTTTGTCACTACATCTCCGTCTGAGAGACTGACGGGCTTGCTTCTGTCTTATCAGTATCCTTGTTATTACACTGGATCCGGTCAGAATAATCTAGAATAATCTTTCCATCTCAAGCTCCTCAATTTAATCATACCCATGAAGTCCCTTTTGCCACATAACTTATTATATTCATATGTGCCAGGACTGCGTGTAGAACCTTGGCTATACTACAAGGACACTGGCCCTACCCTGAGTGGGTCCAGGAGCATCTAAGGGCTTCCAAAAGAAGACTACCATGATCTGACTTCACTTTCTAACTGGATCGCCTTGGTATGTTGAGAACAAGCTAAAGAGAACAACAGTGGAAGCACAGAGATATCACTTGGGAGATGACAGCAATAACTAGGATAAGAAATGACACCATCATTAGAGCAGGGTGGTAAATACTCTGAATCCACAAATATTCTGAAGTTAGAGACAAGAATGCTTGCATCTTTAGAGATGCCTTTTGAGATCACAATGTAATGTCTTAACTTTCCAACTAAATTATAAGTTCCTCGTGGGCAGGGTCCAGGTCTTCTGTGTCTCCAGAGATTTCTTTGCCCTGGAGTCTTACAGACAGCAGGTAATGCATCTAAAATACATTCATGATCAGTCAGTAAAAAGGAACTGTGGTCACAGACCCACGAATGTCATGTGAACATGGTTCAGAACACTTGGCATTTGAGTCAGTGACCAACTATGTGAGAAAACATTTCCTGGGACAAGTCTAGCCTCTATTCCCTGCCAACAACCCTACATACCCATACATAACTTTATTGCTGTAAATTTAGCTATATTCAAGTATTCCAATAGTGTGTAATTACGCCTTGGGCATTTTTAAATTCCATAAACTTTACTTAAAGTGCTTTTCTGGTTTGAAAACAAATAAAACCCCAAAGACAAATATATAACTTGGAGGACTCAACGTGACTAGAACTGAGACTAAAAGCACATTTGATTACCGGCTCAAGTTGATTGAAGTGAAAGAGGAAAAAGGGACTGCTTCCTTCTGAAGATACTGTCTCGGAGATTTATACACGTGGTCAGGGGACCTGATAACTGATTGCTCATTCTATAAAACAAAAATTAACTGGTAAAAGAGAACTCTTCAGTATTGAGATATCAAATGATATTTGGCATCAGCTGCTAAATGTGGCAGTCCAGTTCAGCTCCTTGCATGACAGGGATTGTAATTTCTAGCTACAGTAACTGAACATATATTTGGATAGTTAATTTTTCAGGTAAAGGAATGCTGGAGTTGATCAGTAGTGACAATTAGGTAAGGGTACCGTTCCGCACCTGCTAAGACAGATGGCAGTGTGGACCCAGCACTCCACGGGGATTCAGCACATTTAGTTCTCATTTGGAAACAAACCTACTTGTTTTACAGGTTCGTGCCTCTGTCCCATTAGCTGAGAAATGGAAACCAGGTGATAGGCTGGACCCTTCTTCATCTTTAGAGATGGGGCCAGTTGTGCAAACACCTCAGCCAGCAGACAAAGTTGAGGAAGCATGGACAAATGTGTGATTTGTCTTCAGGTGTCAGACTGATATTATTCTGGTTGGAAACCAGGGCAGTCAGGTATCACTCTCAACCAGACACCAAACCAAGCCCTGGGCATGAAAAGACTTAGAATAGAAAGACAAACTGCGTGTACAAAAAGCACTTCGGGTCTTTCAGAAAGTACATATACAGAGTTTGGCATAGAAATACACATAAAAATAGTTGTTGGGAACTTCCTTGGTGGTCCAGTGGTTGAGAATCTTCCTGCCAAAGCAGGGGACATGGCTTCGATCCCTGGTCCATATGCCGTGGAGCAACTAAGTCTGTGCACCATAGCTACTGAGCCCACGCACCTAGAGTCCATGCTGCACAACAAGAGAAGCCCCCACAAAGAGAAGCCCAGGCATGCGATGGGAGAAACCCATGCAGCAAAGAAGACCCAGCAAGCCAAAAATAAATAAACAAAATAATTTCTTAAAAAATACTTGTCAGTTTAGGAAAAGAGCAAGAAAAAGGAATAAAGAGGAAATATTAATAAACAGATGGTACAGGAAATAAAGGAAAGGGTTGTTTCTGTTCAGTTGCCAAATCATGTCTGACTCTTTGCAAGCCCTTGGACTGCAGCACTTCAGGCTCCCCTGTCCTCCGTTGTCTCCCGGAGTTTGCTTAAACTCATGTCCATTGAGTTGCTGATGCCCTCCTACCATCTCATCGGGTGCAGCGTCTCCTGTGTCTCCTGGATGACAGGCTGATTTTTTATCGGCTGAGCCATCTGGGAAGCCCCAAAAAGTAAAGCAAGAGGAGGTGAAATAAAAGGAAAGACACTGGATGAATACAGGGAAGACTGGAGACACTCAGAGAAGAATTTCCTAACCACACTCCTGGCAAAATATACAATCCCTCAGTGGCTAAAACAAGCTCTCCCATGCAGACTGAGGGGCATGCAGGTGCATCAAGAAATCTTAAAGTGACTAGCGGCATAGGAACTGGCCTGACTCATCCAGCTCAGATCCCTGTGGTCTGTAAGTCACACTTCTGTCCTTTGTAGAGCTTTCACAGTTCAGTTCAGTTACTCAGTCATGTCCAACTCTTTGTGACCCCATGGACTGCAGCACACCAGGCTTTCCTGTCCATCACCAACTCCCGGATTTTACTCAAACTCATGTCCATTGAGTCAGTGATGCCATCCAACCATCTCATCTTCTGTTATCCTCTTCTCCTCCCACCTTCAATCTTTCCCAGCATTAGGGTCTTTTCCAATGAGTCAGTTCTTCACATTAGGTGGCTAAAGTATTGGAGTTTCAGCTTCAACTGATGTCTTTCCCATGAATATTCAGGACTGATTTCCTTTAGGATGGACTGGTTGGATCTCCTTGCTGTCCAAGGGACTCTCAAGAGTCTTCTCCAACACCACAGTTCAACAGCATCAATTCTTTAGCACACAGCTTTCTTTATAGTCCAACTCTCACATCCATACATGACTACTGGAAAAACCATAGCTTTGACTAGATGGACCTTTGCTGGCAAAGTAATGTCTCTGCTTTTTAGTATGCTGCCTAGGTTGGTCATAACTTTCCTTCCAAGGAGTAAGCATCTTTTAATTTCATGGCTGCAATCACCATCTGAAGTGATTTTGGAGCCTAAAAAAATATAGTGTTTCACTGTTTCCACTGTTACCCCATCTATTTGCCGTGAAGTGATGGGACCAGATGCCATGATCTTAGTTTTCTGAACGTTGAGTTTTAAGCCAACATTTTCACTCTCCTCTTTCACTTTCATCAAGAGACTCTTTAGTTCTTCTTCACTTTCTGCCATAAGGATGGTGTCATCTGTATATCTGAGGTTACTGATACTTCTCCCAGCAATTTTGATTCCAGCTTGTGCTTCATCCAGTCCAGCATTTCTCATGAGGTACTCTGCATATAAGTGAAATAAGCAGGGTGACAATATGCAGCCTTGACGTACTCCTTTCCCAATCTGGAACCAGTTTTTCCATGTCCAATTCTAACTACTGCCTTCACAGTAGGTGCTCAATAATTATATGTTAAAGGTGATTGAACAATAAATATTCTAACACAGTAATTCAAGAGGAAGAGAGACACAGGGTTTAGCACTTTGAAGAGGGCAACCCACTTAAGTAAAAATAGGATAAGAAGTCAATTTTCAAACTGACAGTGGTCAGGAAAATATTTGTGCTAAGGAAAGTTGCATGACCATAGCACTGGAGGGTGGATAGGTTAATATACTCTACACCCCACCCACAAATGCCCTTTATATGGTCTATAGATGGATCTAGCAAAAGAGCAATAAAACCCACTTATGCAACAAGCTTCTGTTTAACCTTCTGACTCTCATGACATGATTGTCCTGGGGAAAACAATGTGTGTGCTCAGTCGCTCAGTCATGTTTGACTCTTTGTGACCCCATGGACTGTAGCCCACCAGGATCCTCTGTCCTTGGAATTTTCCAGTCAAGAATACTGGACTTGACTGACTCCAGTCAAGAATAGTGGGTTGCCATTTCCTACTTCACGGGATCTTCCCAACCCAAAGATCGAACTCCTGTCTCCTGAGTCTCCTGCATTTGCAGGTGAATTCTTTGCCACTGATTTGCAGATAAACAGGCAACAGAGATATAGGACTGAGGTGTGAACACTTATAGTTAGTGGTGGCATAAGGCATCAAGGAATGATGTTTCTCAAAACCTCTGGATATACTTACAGAACAAATTTCATTCAATCAGTAATGCAGTGCTAAAGAAGCCGCCTACCAGTGAAGGAGATTCAAGAGATGCAGGTTTGATCCCTCAGTCAGGAAGATCCCTTAGAGAAGGAAATGACAACCCACTCCAGTATTCTTGTCTGGAAAATCCCTGGCAGGTTACAGTCCATGGGGTCACAACTTAGTGATAGAATGACACCAACAAAGAAAAGAATAGCTTTATTGGTTCGCCAGGCAAAGGATCCATAGCAGGATAACATCCTCAAAACTGTGTGTCCCAGCCAGGAGGTGACACTGAGAAATTTTATAGTAATGGTTCAAAGAGAGTATGATCAGCTCCTGGACATTCTTCTCATTGGTTAGTGATACGTGGGAATCAGCATCCTCAACCTTTAGGTTCCAAGTGGGCTGTGGTCTGTGTGCTTGTGGGCACCATACCATTTTAACTTCTCCCACCTGATGGGGGGTTTCAGTATCTTCAAAACAGCTCAAAGATATTGCTATGTATATTCCTTTGAGGGGGAACCAGGACCCTACCCCCAAGACTGTTCTTCCCTTTTCTCTGTATCCCCTCCCTTCTCTAATTAAGTGCTTGAATCTGCCCTTTGGAATTTAGGGAAGGTCATGGAGACTGAATGAAGACTACTTCCTACAATCAAGAAATGGGGGACAAGAAAACCTTTTGTGCCCCAGGAGCCCATGGGGTCCCGTTTGGTATCAATAGGAATCCTGATGATCTAGTATTTTATCTTCCTGGTGAAAAAAAAATTTATCTCAAGACATTATTTGAAAATGTGGGTAAGATGTCTCATGAAAACAAATTATACTAATTCACATGCAAATTGTAAGCTGATCTACAAACACCCTAAAACCAATATTCCTCCCCCGTTCCTTTCTTCTCCCTCCTTTTTGTAGGAATGCAGCTTCAATTTTATTAATATATTGATTAATATGTAATAATATTAGAAAGGAAGCTTTGGGGACAAAATAGGATGATCACATAGTTAGCTTAGAAACCCCATTAGGGAACTTTAGATAGAAAGGGAAGTTTAGAGGGCTTTGGGAGACCACAGCAAGATTAATGATAACTCGAGAAAGTAATAAGAAAATTCTGAAGGAATGTGGGCTTGCTTGACTCATTAAGCAAAATAAGCCACTTAGCATCAAAGTCAGATTGGCATGCTTAACAATAAAATTGAGCTATCTTGCTTAGCAACAAAACCATGCAACAGAAGCATGTGACGTGCCCCAAAACAATAAAACAATGGTGGCATGAGATGTATATCCTTCCCAGGGAGCTAAGAGCACCAAATACGTATGCTCTTTGGTCTCTAAGACATTTTTTTTTTGTGTGTGTGTGCGTGCACAATGGTCCCCAAACAATAAAACAGTAGTAGAGAATAAGGCCTACAACCTGCCTGGAGGTGTCATCAAGTTAATGATCCCCAGACAGGCTCTGTGCACACACAAAAACAATCATTTATGGAAAGGTGGGTGACCTTCCAAAATGAAAGACTGTCACTGTACTGAGACTTGAAACTGTTTTTCCAAAGTGCTATGACAGTTCCGGCCTGACCATATAAGGACAAGAAAACTTCCCTGCCCTACCTAGGGGAGGAACTGATGGTGGAAACATGACATCTACTCAAGAAAGACAAAGATCTTCTCCCCTTCCCTCTTCCTTCTTCTGATTTAAAAAATGTAACCCACTGAGTACCCAGGGCAGCACAATGCTTGATACCTGCTTGTGAAACTCACAAGCATCGTATTATAATAAATCACTTCTTATCTAGCACTCTGCCTGTTGCTGAATTCCTTTTGGCATTAAGACAAAAAGGACTGTGGTGCCAGAGCTCTTTGGAGCCCCTAAAGGACACCAAAACGTTTCAAAGCCTGTACCTAAAAGACTTGGAGAACTTAGAATACTGTATTAATTTAACAATTATCATGGGGGCACTAGTTTTTATGAGCCACTGTAAGTAACAGACAGAGTCTAGAGGTTGAGTAGTAGCTGAGAGAGGCACCAGATTTGGAGATGGAAAGGAGGGTGGATTGAAGTAGAAAGGCAGGAGATGACAGGATAAACCAGGACATGTGTGAGAGAGAACTAAAGAATGGAGCCAAGGTCAGGAAGGGTGAGTATGTGTGGACAAGAGTTCCAGGGCAAGTAAGGGAAGTATAGGACCAGGTGAAGAATGAAGTGAAAGTGAAAGTTACTCAGTCGTGTCCGACTCTTTGCAGCCCCACGGACTATACAGTCCATGGAATTCTCCAAGCCAGAATACTGGAGTGGGTAGCCATTCTTGTCTCCAGAGTGGCTTCTCTGGTGTCTCAGATGGTAAAGAATCTGCCTGCAATGTGAGAGACCTGGGTTCGACCCCTTGGTTGGGAAGATCCCCTGGAGAAGAAAATGGATACCCACCCCAGAACTCTGGCCTGGAGAATTCCATGGACTGTGCAGTAATTAATAACTGTAATTTCCAGTGAAAACTAGGAAGCAAGCAATTGTAAACTGTCCGTGGCCATACCAATATTTATAAGGCTTCCCTGGTGGCTCAGCTGGTAAAAGATCTGCACGCCATGTGGGAGACTTGAGTTCAATCCCTAGGTTGGGATGATCCCCTAAAGCATGAAAGATTGGGCAAAAGTAGGCATAAACCCCAAGGTAAGCCTTGAGGAAATTCAGGACATGATAACTCAGGATGCTGGCCCCAATAGCTGAGTTACATATCAAAGGAATGGTTTCAGTGAGTCCAGACTCTTGTATCTGCCTATACATAGAAAAGTGCAAAATTCCTAGAGATTATCTCAGTTCAGTCACTCAGTCTTGTCTGACTCTTTAAGACCCCATGGACTGATTATCTAATTTTCTTTAATTAACAGTAACTGGGATTCAAAAGAGAGACAAAAAGAATGTCTGGGGTTGAGAAACTAGGTAAGACAAAAGAGACAGACTAAAGCTAAGCCTGCCCTTCAAGAGCTCTGGTCATGGACACCACATTTCAGACATGTGATTTCATTCACAAAGCATTTTAAGTAGTTTAATATGTTGCACTGTCAGACAAGAAAGAGCATTCTGGAGTTAAGAAATAAATAAAAAGATGCAGCCCAGTCTCCAGCAGAATTTAACTCCAACTAAGGGACGAAACAGAAGAAATGCTATATGTCTTGACTTGGACATGACTGATGGGAGATGAAAAACTGTCAGAGGATTTGAATCTAATTCTTGGATTTGATATCACCACATGGAGTTCTGTATTATAGCTGTTTTCTGTAACAGTTCAGAATCCTGATGTCAAATGCTATGGTTCTACTTGAACAATCTCAAAACAAAACTCTTTTACCTCAAAGAAAATTCTTTTAGATTCAAAACAAATATGTTAGGTTTATAGTTTCCATAACTAACACATGGAGAAAGAAAGAGAAGAAAAGAAGAGAGAGAGGGAGGAAGGGAAGAAAGGAAGGAAGAGAGGATAAAAAATAGTTCTGCCATGAATTACAGGCCTTGGAGTCTTTGAATATTGAAGTTAGAGAGGTCGTTATGCCAATTTCTCATTTTATAAACAAGGGAACTGAGATCCTGAGACAGTGAAGGACTTCCCTAAGTCACCAAGTACATGAGCAGTACAAGCAAGACTTAAATCGGATGACCTGAAGGGTTTCCTCTTCACCCTTTCAGGAAGAGCTGATGTCTTTCTCACCTTCCTCCTCTAGGTTAATCCTTCTCAAAGCACTCCCAGCACATCTTGCCATTCCACCCTGAACCACCAGAAGCAGCAGAAGGAGCAGGAATCCAGGCAACTGAAGGACAGACAGCACAGATGAGTCCAGTTTCACTGCAATGCCAGCCTACTCCTCAGCACTCAAGCTCAGGTCTGCCACTGCCTAAGTGACCTTGTTTATCTGCTCTGCTTAATACCAGCTCCTTGTATCCTTGTGTTCTGGGAGAAAATATAACTATATTTGTTACTGCATGTCTTCAGTCTGTGAATCCTACATAAACTTTTTGAGTTACAGTGAGGTCATTGACACCTAGAAGGCTGAATTATATATTAAATCATATTACTTTAAGAATTATATTATTAAAAATAAAATTCTAACTTTTGAATAAAGTAGGTCACACCCTTCAAAATCAGCACCTATTTTTATCATCAAACCATGTGGCATAGTGGTAAAGAATCTGCCTGCCAGTGCAGAAGACCCAGGAGACTCTGGTTCAATCCCTGGGTCAGGAAATCTCCTGGAATAGGAAGTGGCAACCCACTCTGGTATTCTTGCCTGGAGAATTCTATGGACAGAGGCGCCTAATGGGCTACAGTCCATTGGGTTGAAAAGAGTTGTACATGACTGAGCACGCATGAAAAACAAAAATGAGCACAATGGAAAATAAAACTGTAACTTTTGAATAAAGTAGGTCACATCCTTCAAAACTGCACCTATTTTTATTATCAAGCTTCTGGTCTCAGTATTCTACCATAACTTTGCTCATCTTATGAAATCCACAAGACACATGATCTGTTGAAGAACTATTGTTACTTCTACCAAAGTTAGAAGCTATTTCAGGAAAACTGTGCTTAAAATTAACAATTTAACACATGTGGCTGTGACAAAAAGACCTATTAGTCCATGAACCATGACTTTTCATTTAGATCATTCAACATTTTGTTGAATCAACTTTGCCTTATTTTCAGTTCCAAGTTGTTTCAGGCCTATATAAAAAATGAAGCAGTAACTCAATATGTTGGATTCATGAGCAGAAACAGAACTTCACAATAGTTGAATACTGTAAATTTTGTCAATATTATCTGATGCCTCAAATGCAAAATAAAGTTAATTCCAATAATGACTATGTTTTCTTCATCCAGTTCATAGAATCAAAAATAAATTTTTGGAAATTCTATTAAAGTTGAAACATCTGACATTACTGTGAATGATCCCTGCACATTCAATTTAAAAATTTAACACTGTAGAGGAGGAGGAATGGGCTGGATGAAATAGGTGAAGGGACTTAAGAGGTAGAAACTTATAGTTATAAAATAAATAAGTCTCAGAGATAAAATTTCAGCATATGGATTATAATCAATAATACTGTAGTAACTCTGTATGGCAACAGATGGTTACTAGACTTACTGTGGTGATCATAACGTCTACAGATGTAAAACGACTATGATGGACACCTAAAAACTAATATGCATTGTATGTCAACTATATCTCTATAAAAATTATAATAAAAAATAAAATACTCTATTAAAATTAACATTGCAAACAAAATATAAAAACATTCAGGCTGAAATAGTTACATATTTATATGTTATTGTTGTTGTTCACCTGCTAAGTTTGTGCCCAACTCTTTGCAACCTCATGGATTGCAGCATGCCAGGCTTCCTGGTCCTTCACTCTTTCTCAGAGTTTGCTCAAATTCTTGTCCATTGAATCAGTGATGCTGCTATCTAACCATATCACTTTCTGCTGCTGCCTCCTTCTCCTTTTGCCTTCGATCTTTCTCAGCATCAGGGTTTTTCTCAGCATCACAATGAGTCATCAGGTAGCGAAAGTATTGTAGTTTCAGCTTCAGCATCAGTCCTTCCAATGCATACTCAGGGTTGATTTCACTTAGGATTGACTTTAATCTTCTTGCAGTCCAAGGGACTCTCAAGAGTCTTCTCCAGCACCACAATTTGAAAGCATCAATTCTTCAGCACTCAGCCTTCTTATGGTCCAACTCTCACAGCCATACATGACTACTGGAAAAATCACAGCTTTGACTATGTGGACCTTGGTCAGCAAAGTGATGTTTCTGCTTTTTAATATACCATCTATGTCTGTCATAGTTTTCCTTCCAAGAAGCAAACATTCAAATTAAGAATAAATTATATTTCGCAGAATTTGCTCCATATTTAGCAGGTAGTGAGGCAACTATAAAGAGTATTTTCTCAATTACAAATAGCTTGATCTGCAGATAAGAGTCCCTTGAAATTGTCAGTAATTTCCCAATTTGTTAACCATAAAATGAAACCTTACAAGACTGCAGGCAATTTTATTTAAAATGAAAGAAGATGACTGTATTGAAAAAATATGTGGTTCTGTAAAAAATCAGTGACTTAGTATCGGGGAAAGCACATGTAGGAAGAAGCAGAATGAGACCACCTAGAGATGGAGAGACAGCCACATGCAGAGAGGCTGCTCTTGAGACCAGACACTCTACATTTTGGTTTTATGATAATCCTTCATGTATTAAATGTTTATTTGAGCTGTCGCATTTTTATTTAAGCTCATTTGAGTGGACTTCTTTGTAAACCAAAGGCCTCACTTTCTTTACTTCTCAAAAGTGGCTGCCTCTGTGCTCCACAGCACTGCTTTCCATTCTCAAAGGTAAAATTTTCACAAAGCTGTGATTCTTCATCCATTTAAGTAACTTCCTCCCAACGTGTGAGTCCTTAAGGCAAAAATCACATTCCACTCATTGTCAGCACAATGTCCGATACATAGAAATGCTCACTAAATACATAGTGAATGAATAAATAGTATAAGAACCAAGAGCATCTTCATTCTAATTGTCCTTTTCAGGACGAGTGCCTTAAAACTCATGGATTTCTTATTGTCTTCCTTATCATTAGTTTTTGCATTTTTTCTTATATTGCATTATATTATTTATCATGTCCCAAAACAGAATTTTTTCCTCCAAAATCTAATTCCTCCATTATACTGAGAGTTTCTCTTAAGTTTTTTAACCTGAGTGTGTGCATGCAAGCAGTAAATACTTGAAAAATATTTTATATTAATTATTAACTAGTACACCAATGAAATTAATGTAAAAATATTACATTATTAATTAGTACACCAATGAAATTATTAAGTACACCAATGAAAGGGCTTCCGTGGTGGCTCAGATGGTGAAGAACCTGCCTGTAATGTGGGAACTTGGGTTGGGAAGATCCTCTGGAGGAGGACATGTCAACCCACTCCAGTATTCTTGCCTGGAGAATCTCCATGGACAGAGGAGCCTGGTGGGCTACAGTCCATTGGGTCATAAGGAGTCAGATATGACTGAGTGACCAAGTAAAGCACACACCAAAGAATTGAAGTATGGTGATGAAAATGAAAGCAACACAACACTGTAAATTAACTACATTTCAATTTTAAAAATAAATTAATTTAAAAATACAGTTGCCAATTAGAAAAATAAATTACAAATAAAGTTAAAAGCACAGGTTATAAGGTTAAAAAAAGACGAGCTACAGCCAAAAGGAAACCATCAACAACAAAGTGAGAAAACCCAGCGACTTGATGATGACCAGCTGGTTTATTCTGAGACTGAACTATCATGTTTGCTACTCTTTGCCTAAAGGTACGGATTTCCAGTGGCCTTAATATTTATGTGGACTGCCAGAGCTGGTTTCTGGATTACCTGGTGTCTTATTTCGCTTTGATTCTCCTGCTTGTCTTCGATGACTACTGACTCAGAGACTTGCACAACAGCAGACCTCTCAAGAGAATATGTAACTCTTTTAAGAATCTGGAAATCAAGGTTTCAGTCACAGTGGAGAACAGATGAACCAGCAAGAAATTATGAGTAGGAACAAGTTTTCTAATTCTGTCTCCAACCTGACCCTGAGGAATGTTCACAGACATTATGTGTATCCATCCTGTCACATTCTTCCTAAATCTAAAGCTATACACTCCATATGCAAACTTATTTAAATATCTGGCTAATTCATAGTAGAAATGAGCGCACTCAAGTCTCCATGAGAGAATGAGTCTCTGTGAGTTTCTCGGAGACAGTGATTTAGGCAAAATACTTTATGTACCAGATTTATGCAGCAATCATCAAAAATCTGTGCTGCACTTTACGTGCCACACCATCAGAGAGGCAGAAGACACACCAGATGGAACTCTGCAAGTTACATGTAAATCGGTGTCAGTGTCACTGTTACAAAAAAAAAAAAAAAATCCCTTTAGAACACAAATATAAGTAAAACACTGAAAGGAAACTATGAACTGAGTACAAATGATTCATGTATCAACTACGTTTGCTTTTTCAAAATGTGTTATTTGAAACAGCCAACATAATAAAAATTATAATTCCACTCAACATGCAACTCAGTGATCCTGAGACACACTTGTTAATAGTTAAATTGGAGTGACTTCATTTGCCAATGAATGGACTAAATATAAAACTAAGACACACATACATTCACATCCAATTGGTTAAACTAGCAACCACTTGCAGACTCCCCTTATTATCAAACTTAAAGACATACAATTTGAATTATCTTAGTCTCCAAAATCAGAAAATTGGTTCCATGAAGAATCCTACAATTATTTAGAAATAGTCAGGGATTAACAATGTATGTATTATTGAGTGTGCCTGCAGCAAAGAGTGCTTTTTGCTCCAAACCATCTATATTTTATCTGTATTCTATCATGAAAGGAGGATTTTTAAACATGCCATTTTGATCAAACACACAGCCTCCTGAAATCCTTAGAGACTCGAGTGAGCTCATATTTGCATTTTGGTTCCACTTCAAGAAGAGCTTTTGTGACTATTAATGAAAAGAAAACAGTCATCATGGGAGTGAATGACCCAATTTTCCTCATCCCTTTGATAATTAAAATACTGGAAAAATAAAAACATCAAAACTGCTTAATTTTATAAATGGCTGCTGCTAAGAAGAGCTTTAATTTTCTTTAAAACGATGGGACCATCAGTTAAACAAGCGTAATCTGTGAACACCACTTACCTGCCAAAATAGAGCAACGTATGGTAGTAGAACATTGTAAAGATATTACACATAGCTACAAGTGCTTATTACATAAGTTTGATGTAGTCATAACTTGTTATTTACCCACTATATTGAGTAAAACATCAATTAAGTGAGTGCTTCTAGTAGGGTCCCTTTGAGTGGGTACTTCCTGGAGATTGGTAATTAATACAGATAGTAAGGCACAATCTCATACTTCCTAAGACAGACTCTAGCGATCACATTAAAGAAACCTGTGATTTTAGCTTGTTCTCAAGAGACCTTTAAAGAGACATGCTGGACAAGTTACTAACTCTGATTTCAAAACCCCTGACTTATTGTAGCTACATTCTCTTTCTTCCTCTGTTATACGTTAAACTGTGTCTTCCAAAAAGATATGCTGAAGTCCTAACTTCCAGGCCCTCAGAATGTGACCTGTATTAGGAAATAGGAATTTTGCAGAGGTAATTAGTTTAGTAAAGACAAGGTCATACTGGAGTAGAAAGAGTCCTTAATCTAATATGATTAGCGTCTTTAAGCAAGAGAAGCAAGAGGAGAGAGGCACACAGGAACAACACCATGATGACAGAAGCAAAGAATGGGGTGCCTGCAGCTACAAGCCAAGGAACACCAAGGACTGATGGCTACCAGCCGAAGCTGGGAAGGGACAAGGAAACACCCTATGCAGTTTCAGAGGGCTAAGAGCAGTGCTGACCCCTTAATTATGGGCCTCTAGTCTCCAAAACTGGGAGACAATCAATTTTGGTTGTTTTAAGCCACCTAGTTTATGGTGTTTCATTTTGGCAACCCCAGGAAGCTAATATATTGCTCATTTACACAACAGGAAAAAGATTCAGGGAGGAAATGGCAGAAGTTGACCTTCAACCTGCATTGTCTACCTTCTACTAGAGGATCCTACCCAAACTTCACATGTACCCAGATGTTTATTCTCTCTCATGTGGACTACTGCAGTTAACCTTACATCTAGTGATGATCAAACTGTGCTTTGAGGACTCTTATTTCAGAAGCAGCTTGAGAGTGCTTCTCTGACCTAGTGCCTCCGAGCTTCCTGCAGGTAAAGTACAAGAATCTGCATAGTTAAAGAATACACACTGTTTTCAAGTGCACATGGAACATGCTCCAGGACAGATTACATGCTGGGTCACAAAGCAAGCCTGTGTAAATTTAAGAAAAGTGAAATCATATTAAATATCTTTTCTGACCAAGATATTATAAGGCTAGAAATCAATTACAGGGAAAAAAGTGTAAAAAACACAAACACATAAAGGCTAAACAAAAAGCTACTAAACAACTAGTAGATCATTGAAAAAATAAAAAAGGAAAGAAATCCCCCCCCAAAACAACCTAGAGATAAATGAAAATGAAAAGACAGTGCTCCAAAACCTATGGGGTGCAGCAAAAGCAGTTCTAAGATTAGGGAATTTTATAATGATACAATCTTACCTCAGGAAACAAAAATATCTTATAAACAATCTAACCTTACACCTAAAACAACTAGAGAAAGATGAATAAACAAAACCCAAAGATAGTAGAATGAAAGAAATCATAAAGATCAGAGCAGAAATAAATAGAGACCAAAAATTACAGAAAAAAATCAATGAAACTAAAAGCTGGTTTTTTGAAAAAGCAAACAAAATTCATAAATCTTTAGCCAAACTCATCAAGAAAAAAAAAGAGGGCCCAAATCAACAAAAACCAGAAATGAAAATGGAGACATTAAAAACAATATCACAGAAACACAAAGGATCATAAAAGACTACTGTGAGCATGATACAGCAATAAAATAAACAACCTAGAAGAAATGGATGAATTCTTAAAAACATATAAACTCCCAACTGAACAAGGAAGAAACATGAACAAACCATGTTTGTTCAAACAAACAAGTACTGAAACTGAATCAGTAATTTAAGAACTCTCTACAAGCAAAAATCCAGGACAGCATGGCTTCACTGGTGAATTCTACCAAACATTTAGAGATGAATTAATACCAAACCTCTGAAAATATTTCCAAAAAGTTGCAGAAGGAAAATTTCCAAAATCATTCCGTGAGGATACCATCACCTTGATATCAAAATCAAATAAAGATATCACAATAAAAGAAAAACATAGGCTAATATCACTGATGAGCCTAGAGGCAAAAATCCTCAATAAAATACTAGCAAACCAAATGCAACAATATATTAAAATGATCATACACCATGATCAAGTTGGATTTATCCCAGGAATGAAAAGATATTTCAATATCCATAAATCAGTCAATGTTATATTCCACATTAACTAACTAAAGAATGAAAACCACATGATTATTCCGACAGATGCAAAAAAACTTGATAAATGTCAACATTCATTTATGATAAAAAAAACTCTTCAGAAAGTGGACACATAGGGAAGCTACCTCAACCTAATAAAGGCCATTTATAACAATCCCACAGCTAACATTATACTCAATGGTAAAAAGCTAAAAGTATTTCCTCTAAGATCAGAAACGATAAAAGGATATCTGCTCTCACCACTTTTATTCAGCATAGTTTGGAAGCCCTAGCCACAGCAATTAGAGGGGGGAAAAAAAAGAGGAAAAGAAGTAAAACTGTCACTGTTTGCACATACCATGACACTATACACAGAAAATCCTAAAGATGCTACCATAAAACTACTAAAGCTCATCAAGGGACTTGGTAAAGTTTCTGGACACAAAATTAATATACAGAAATGTGTTGCATTTCTATACACTAACAACACAGTATCTGAAAGAGGAATTAAGGAAAAATCCCTTTTACCATGTATCAAATAGAATTAAATATCCATGAATAAATTTACCTGAGGAGGCAAAAGATCTGTACTCTGAAAGCTGTAAGATGCTGATAAAAGGAATTGAAGACAACACAGACAGAAAGATATATTGTGTCTTTGGATTGAAAAACATCCATACTGTTAAAATGACCGTACTGTACAAGGCAATCTACAGACCAATGCAAACACCATCAAATCATCCATGGTATTTTTCAGAGGCCTAGAGCCAAAAAAGCCTAAAAATTTGTTTGGAGTCAGAAAAGACCTCAAATAGCAAAAATAATCTTGAGAAAGAAGAATGGAGCCAGAGGAATCACGTGCCCTGACTTTAGACTATACTGCAAAGCTACAGGCATCAAAACAGCATGGTACTGGAACAAAAACAGAAATATGGATCAGTGGAACTGGATAAAAGTCCAGAGATAAATCCACACACTTCTGGTCACCTAATCACAAACGAGGTAAGAATATACAATGGAGAAAAGACAGTCTCTTCAATAAGTGGGTACTATGAAAACTGGACAGCTATAAGTAAAAGAATTAACCAAGAACATTTTCTAACACCATATATAAAAATAAATGCAAAAAGGATTAAAGAACAAAATGCAAGACTGTATATTATAAAAGTCCTAAGGAAAAACAGAGAGAGACTACTCTTTGACATAAATCACCACAATAGTTTTAGATTTGTCTCCTAGAGTAATGTAAATAAAAACAAAAATAACACGTGGCATCAAAAGTTTTAAAGCTTTTGCACAGCAAAGGAAACCATAAATAAGACTAAAAGACAACCTATGTACTGGGCAAAGTTTTGGCAAACAATGCCACTGAAAAGGGGTTAATTTCTAAAATACACAAATATCTCATAAAGCTTAATATAAAAAAACTATCAAAAATGCTTAGAAGATCTAAGTAGATGTTTCTCCAAAGAAGACATACAGATGTTCAACAGGCACATGAAAAGATGCTCAAAATTGCTGGCTATTAGACAAATGCAAATCAAAACTACCATTAGGCATCACATCACACTAGCCATAATAGTCATCAGTAAAACGTCTACAAATAATAAATGCTGGAGAGGGTGTGGAGAAAAAGGAGCCCTCCAATTGTCAGTGGGAATGTACACTGGTGTAGCTACTACAGAGAACACTATGGAAGTTATTTAAAAAACTAAAAATAGTTACCATATGATCTTGCAATCACATTTCCGAGCATATATCTGAAGAAAACACTAATTCAAAAAGATACACATACTCCAATGCTCATAGCAGCATTATTTGCAATATCCAAGATATGGGAGCAACCTAAAACTCTATCAACAGATGAGGAAATAAAGATGTGTGAGATATATATCAGTTCAGTTCAGTTAAGGTGCTCAGTTGTGTCCGACTCTTTGCAACCCCATGGACTGCAGCAGGCCAGGCTATCCATCAGAAACTCTCAGCTTATTCAAACTCATGTCCGTTGAGTCAGTGATGCCATCCAACCATCTCATCCTCTGTTGTCCCCTTCTCCTCCCGCCTTCAATCTTTCCCAGCATCAGGGTCTTTTCCAGTGAGTCAGTTCTTCGCATCAGGTGGCCAAATATGGCTTCCCTGTGGGCTCAGGGGTAAAGAATAAACCTGCCAAGCAGAAGACCTGAGTTCAATCCCTGCGTCAGAAAGAGCCCCTGGAAGAGGGCATGGCAATCCACTCCAGTATTCTTGCCTGGGAAATCCCATGGACAGAGAACCCTGGCAGGGCACAGGCCATAGGGCTCACCAAAATTCGGATATAGTGACTAAATATATATATATACACACACTAAATACACACACACACACACACACACACGCACATATACATACACACAGGCATATATATAAAACTGAATCATTTGCCATACACTTTAAACTAACACATTTTTATTTAAATATACTTAAATAATCTACATACTTCAAAGAAGTCTAGGCTACTCCAGCAATTTTAATTAGTTTTCCTACTCTGTCTAAAAGAATAGAGTTTTCTCATTAAGCTGATTTAGAATTAATTGAGCATTATTCAAAAATTGTTTGATTTGCTTTTAGATTTTCTCATGGAAAAATATTGTACACTTCAGTTCAAAGTCTTTCTTAAGTAACTTAATAATGCTAATTGTGAACCACTGTATAGCAACAATATTTAAGCTCTGTGGATCTTAGAGACAGACAAACAGAATCCTTTTTAAATTAGAGATAACATTGTCAATCAGAATTTATCATCACTGTTTTAAATAAATTTAGGAGTAAAATGGTTTTCTATATTTATAAAAAGATATAGCACACCATCTTTATTTTGCTCATTTTACTTTTGAATGGTAAAAGTAAAAGAAAATTTCTCGAGAATCACTACTTGAGCTCTGAAGTTGTTAACTGGGTTTCATGACTCCTTGGATAAAATAATAAAATGTCAACCTGCTCATCATATGCAAATATGCATATGCAAAATGTGTATGAAACTTGAAAATCAAGGTTGAAGACATGATTTAAATTTAGGTAAGGCCTCCTGGGTTGGAATGTGACTTAACTTCTACCATGTTCTAGAAGTTGTCAAGCTTTCATAACACTCCTTAATAACCATTTAGAGAATAGCCATCAGTTATTTTTTAAGAGATTACAAATGATCTGTTTTTCAGTGAGTTTTATTAAAAGATTCCCTTTCTATTGCTTTTTGCTTGGTTTCTACTTACACTCCCTGTTTCTAAACTTCTGGAAGACACATTAAAAATCAGGAAGAAATATTTTGCTTTCACATTGCAATTTCCTATGTTATTATAAGTGTTTTGAATCATCATCAAACTTCCCTCTAAAATATAAATGAGTAGGTAGGTCTAAGAAGAATATTTCTACTTTATCATAATAACAAACTTGAAGTAATTGGTTAATTTTGGAAAATAGCATTTCCTCATTAGTTCTTTGCTTTAGCATGCTGGTTAGTTATGAAATCCAAAACAGCACTGGCTTTAAAATAGAAAGTTGATTTATTTGCTCATTTTTAAACACACTATGGGGAAAATAAAAAGAACTTCACAATTTTGCTTTTCAGGCAAGTTTTTAAGATATTTAAGACAGAGAGACAAATGAGTTCCTTTGATAGCTTAATTAAGCCTTATGTGTGTAGATGGCCCATCATCTCTTAAGAAAAATGTCTTTGTCATCTCCAGCATCTGTCTCTACTTTCCCCAGTCCCAATTTTTGCATCCTTACCTCAAACCTAGGGTGTGTAAATAAACTCTTAGGAGATTTCTCTGCTAATTCAACTTCTTATTAACCCTGAATATACTATACACTATTGTCATATTAATCTCAAAGCAGTTTTCCAATCTTATCATTCATTGGCTCAAAATCTATTTGCTCTCCAATTGCCTTCAAAATTAAATATGACCCCTCGGTCAGACATTTAAGACCCTTTAAAATGTGTCACCAATGAATCATTTTCTCATTCATCCTAGACAAGTTCTCTCTTCCAGTCACATTCTATTCTTGAATTTTATTAATAAGTGTGCTTTTAGACTTTCTAGACCTTGCAATTTTATCATTCCTTGCTCCTGGCATGATTTCTCTATCAATCTTTACCTAAACCAGAGAGAATCTATTTCTTATGGCCCAACAAAGACCCACTCAGGAGCCCACAAAGATAGAATCTCACATTCACATGGACCTTGTTAACACGGTGCCTACAACTCATGCATCTTCCTATAGTGTGCCTAGGGTAGCGTTCCCAAGGAACTTCTCTTAAATGTCTTGCTTTTTTTGTAAAAGCATATGCACTCATTCACTCACTCACATATTTATAGATAAACTCCTATGTGCCATACAATGGGATATAAAACTTAAGCAAACCTTTCTATGTAAGGGCAAAACTGTTATGATAAAGGCCCGTAGGTGCTATGGAAAGGGGGAAGGTAAGCCATTCAGATGTGAGAAGAGACCTCCAAAGAAGGGACCCATATCTAAAATTGGCATTCATCCCATGAATAACTGCAGGAGAGGACGACATTCCAGGAAGACAGAATGGCTCCTGCCCACCTTAGAATTAATATAGATGGTATTTTGACAGAAATCATCATTTTGTAAAGGGAAAATCTGTTTTAGCTATAAAGTCATGTTAAAAAGATAGACTGAGCATTGATTTAATAGAAGATTCCCTTTTAAACACCAATAGTGGTAAAAACCTGACCATAAGCAATCTTCTAACGAAGCTGGGATGATGATAATATAAAATTAAGTTTGTATGTATGGCACACACAGGATTAAGTCTTAATCAGTTATTTAGGTAGAGATTCAACTTATAAGACAAGGGGTAACTGAAAAGAAAACCAGCTCACATTATGGTTTTATCTATTTTAAATTTGAATTTAATTAGAATGTGTCTATTAACTCTTCCAATTTAAAATAATCCTTTTCCTCCATTTTCAGTCCAATGTATAGGAGAGAAAACTGACATTTAGAAAGACAACTACAACTTTAAAGCATAACAGCAGGATTGTTTCATGTTTAAAAAATATTGAGCTACGTATTCTGGGGTAGTAAAATATACTAGTACTTTTCAGAAAGATGGAAGAACGTGAAATTGCTGTTAACCACACCATGCCATTATGTATTTCAGTAAAGCACTGTTTCATTCCTAGACAGTAAGAGTTTGGGGCCAGATATACTCAGGAGAGCAAGGATAAGCCACCAAGGCACAAAGGACACGGGGTAGGAAAAAGAAACACAGGCAACCTCGTGTTTGACCTGGGGACGCAGTAGGCAAGCCTCTTATGCAAAGAAACAAATCTTTCAAAGGTTTCTTTCCTGCAATTGCATCAGACTTAAGCAAAAACGGAACCAGACCTGGTATTTTGCACGATCAGAGCAAGCAACTGCAGCTGGAGCTTAGCTCGCCAACCCTGAGCCAGTCATTAGCAGCATCACTTTTTTGGAATAGAAGTTAGGAGCTTGATTTCCGGATGCAGACAGGTTGGGCTGAACCCAAACTCCAAATTTTATAGGTTGTGTAATAATCTCCCTGGATATGATTTCCCCATCTGTAAAATGTACATAATAAAACATACTTCAGAGTGTTTGTTGGGAGATACAGAGATCATCCATATAAAGTACTCTGCATGCTGACTAACACACAGTGAGAAATCAGTAGATCACAGCTTCTGGGATCAAAGCAATCACCCTGGTGCTTGACCTAAATGTGCAAATATTTTAACTAAATATTCATATTCAGTCAGTGAACCTCTTCAGACTAACATAGGGGGGCCTCTTGTTCTCCGAAGGATCATCATTTGGAACCAATTCGGCCTCTAGCCAGAGACCTTCACAGCAGTGTAGGGCTGTATTGCAGACTTGCTACAAAGCACGTGGAGACAGGCTACAAAGAGCACTGGGGCTGAGAGAATTGCAGATTTAAACATTCTCCCCTCCCTGGATGAGGACCTGCATGCTCCCACTGACTTCTATTTCCTCCCAGCTTGGGTGTCCAGGGAGGGTCTTAAATAGGCAGTTGTTCTCTGAGAGGTCTCCTGTTCATGCTTTGAGTGAGTGAGTGAGTGAAGTCCCTCAGTTGTGTCCAACTCCTTGCGACCCCATGGACTGTAGCCTACCAGGCTCCTCTGTCCATGGGATTTTCCAGGCAATAGGACTGGAGTGGATTGCCATTTCCTGCTTTAGGACACCTCAAAGGCAAGAGATGTAGACTAAAGGCAGACTGAAGTCATTTGCAAAGTTCAAGGTCATCTTTCCTTTTTCTTTCCTTTGAATCTAAAAGTTCAGTCATTAATTACATCACAAGTCTAAAAAGGAATTCTCCCCATCCTGGTCTTTATTGAGCTGGGTTAGACACGAAGGCAGCAATTTCTGCTTTTGTTTATTTTTGAGCAGGTCTGTTGCCTGTGCTTAAATTTCTTGTTAAATCTCTCTGTTTTATAGCTAATCACATTTTTATAGCAGGCATGAAGCTCTCTACAAGGCCCTTGCTGAGCTGTTCCTGTAAATCAAAACCTTACTCGGCTGTTCTTGTAGCTGGCAGTGGAACAGGGCTAGTTTTACCATTTATGGTTGCAAAGACTATCCAGATTTTTTTTTTTTTTTAGTTCCCTTAACTTTTTGTTTTTTTCTCCACTCAACTCCCTCCCCTCCTGCCTTAAAAATGTATATTCCAGGCTTAGCTAAAACATGTCTGAATAGATTATTTCATTCCTTACCACGGTGCATTAATAAAGGTGTCAAAATGACAGAGGATGCTTGGCTTTCATCCCTGAGTCCCAGATCCATTCCTCGAGGGTAGGCTGTAGCTATTTGGGAAAAGATGATCTGATCTTTGGGGCTCCTGGAAGCTGACCTCCAAAGTCTATTTAAAGTATTAAATACTTTCTAGTAAAATATAAAGTGGACAGGGTACTTGAACACATCCTGTCTCGTTAGGCTACTCACACCTCAGCATCGTCTTTGCCATCATGCCTGTGTCCAGCTGGGGACAGAGGGAGCTCATGCATTTAACCCTAGATTATTTCACTAAAGGAGTATGAGTGTCTTTTCTGTGTTCACACCAGTGTTCAAAACTGTCCCGATGGATTTCCCTGGTGGCCCAGTGAATACGAATCTGCCCGCCTATGCAGGGGAAACCAGTTCAATCCCTGATCCGAGAGGATCCATATGTCATGAAGCAGCTAAGCCCCTGCACCCTAACCACTGAGCCCACGTGCTGCAACTACTGAGACCATGAGCCCAGAGCCTGTGTTCAGCAACAAGAGAAGCCCAGTCACTGCAAGGAAGAGTAGCCCCCGCTGGCTGCAAGTAGAGAAAGCCTGCACAAAGAAATGAACACCCAGCTCAGCCAAAAATAAATAGAATTAAAAACAAAAAATGCTATTTTGTTTGCTAAATAAAAACTGCTATCTGTTTTTCTTTTTCTTTTCTTGATAATTATGGTGAGGCTAAGAAGAAAGAAAGGTGTGAAGATATATGACAAATAAAAACATATACATATGTGTGTGTGTGTGTGTGTGTGTGCATGCTACGTCATTTCAATTGTGTCTGACTCTTTGCAACTCTGTGGACAGTAGCCCAGCAGATTCCTCTGTCCATGGGATTCTCCAGGCAAGAATACTGGAGTGCATTGCCATTTCCTTCTCCAGGGGATCTTCCTGACCCAGGGATCAAAGCTGCATCTCTCATGTCTCCTGCATTGGTGGACAGGTTCTTTACCACTAGCACTACCTGGGAAGTGTGTATATATATATGAGCTATTTTTAAAGAGCATGTTCAAAGAGCACGGGAATAAAGGAATACGGATCCTGCCCAAAATTTCCAAAAGAAAAGACCCCTCTCGGGCACCATGGTAGAACCTATACCTGTGGGAATAATAGAGGGGGCAATGACTCAATGGCTTTGGGTTTTTAGCAAACCCCACACCTGGTGGCATCTTTCCAGGTCAATATTCCAGGTGGCTCTACTCACAGGAGACAAAAATCTGCTCTCTGGTTCCAGTAACTGACCCAAGTAAGACCTCAGGACAAGGGAGTCTCAGCTCTGACACTGGGAACTCTCCTTCTCCTGGGCACCCAGGCAGTTCCTCTGCCCAAGGCAGGTGCTGGGGGAGACCCTGGTGGCACTAGAATGAGTAAGACATTGTCACTGCCCTGATGGAGCTCCTTGGCCCCTCTTTTGATCTCTAGTCTCCGGCTGTTCACAGGACCAAGACGCAACTCAACATGATTAAGCAGGAAGGAAATGTATTGACTCCAGGAAGGAAGAGTGGTCGGTGACAGAATGGAAGAAGAGGGTGGAGCAAGCAGTGGATGTGAGGCTGGAGCAGGATGCTCCCGTAGTGGGCTATCTCACTTTCTTCTTCCGCGCCTCTTCCTAAGTCTGCTGCCCTTGCTCTTTCCGCTGACAGGAAATGTGATCCTGGCACCATCAGCTCAGCCACGCCAGAAGAAAGAGAGGACTTGTTCAGCCCAGTGTGTGTATAGCAACTGCAAGAAGGGCTCTGAGCAATAGAGATCACAGTCACGACCCGCCGAATATCTTTCTTTGTAGCAGAACGGGTGTCTTGGTCACACCTGGATCGAGTCCCAGTTCCACAGCCAGGGGGAAAAGAGTCTGTCATCAGAAGAAAGGGGATTGGAGAGTTAATGAGCTGCCTCTGTTAACTCCAAGGCTCAACAGTATAGGATATTTGCCCAAAAGAGAGGCAATGGGAGGCAAGGAAATACGCTAAATGGATGGCTTAAACTGGGATTGACATATACGCACATGCATGCTAAGTCGCCTCAGTCATGTCAGACTCTTTGCGACCCTATGGAATGCAGCCCACCAGGCTCCTCTGTCCATGGGATTCTCCAGGCAAGAATAATGGAGTGAGTTGCCATGCCCTCCTCCAGGGGATCTTTCCAACCCAGGGATCAAGCTCAAGTCTCCTCTGTCTCCAGCATTGGTAGGCAGGTTCTTTACCACTAGCACCACCTGGGAAGCCTGGTCTATATGGGAAAAGAATCTAAAAAAAGAGTGGTTATATGTATGTGTAACTGATTCACTTTGCTGTACACCTGAAACTAAAACAACATTCTAAATCAACTATACTCCAATAAAAAAAAAAAAAAAAAAAAAAACGGCAGAAGGAGATAAATGGTGGAATGAAGTGTTAGTATTTAAGTGGGGAGAAAGGAAGTATACTTGATTATGAAGGTGCACTCCTTATAGCCTGTCCTTTTAATAACAAGAATTATTAACACTACTTCTTATTACTAGGCACTTCCTATTACTACTTTATTTTTCTATAATTTTTACTTTACATTGGGGTACAGTTGATATTTAGCCGTATATAGGATGTCACACCTATGAAAGAGTAGAAAACCTAGATGCCAAGTCAAGTAGCCTAACCTGAAGGCCCAGGCACTTACATATATTCTCCTGGCCTGGTTCTTCCCCACCAATTTTCGTGATAAGTCACTTCAGTCATGTCTGACCCCATGGACTATAGCCCACCAGGCTCCTCTTTCCATGAGATTCTCCAGGTAAGAATACTGGAGTGGGGTGCCATTCCCTCCTCCCAGGGATCTTCTCAACTCAGGGACTGAACCTAGGTCTCCTGCATTATAGCCAGATTCTTTACTCTCTGAGCCACAAATGATTTTCCCTTAGAAGCAAAAATGACCACTCAGTGATGCTTCTGGGGCGCCGTCTGCTGTGTGATCTTCTGAAGAAAGGCAGAAGGAAACTGACCCAAAAGGATGATGTGAGCTCCTGTAGCTCCAGACAGATGCTAGGAGAGGCCAACCGTCTCCCAGACATTGTCCTGGGTGACCAGTGCAGGACAAGGGTGACATGATTGACTAGGAAGTCTTGGTAAGGAGAAGGATGAGATGTGTCCCCTGGAAAATGTCCCCCTTTTGAAAATTAAAATCGAGTATAAATATGAGTAAAAATAAACATGAGGAAGTATCCTCAAGTTACAAAACAGAGGCTCTGATAACACTGTGCACAGAAAACCCATTCTTTCTTCTCCAAACAGTCATCTCTTGCTACAATAATAACAGTACTTGGAGCCACTGAAGCCTGCATGTTAGAAGAACCCAGATCTCCTCAAGATTGCCTTCACTCCCATGGCGTTAACTGGAGAATTTGGAAGAACAAAGTATATTTATTCTACTCACTGACCATAGGGACAGTTGTCTAGCTGCCTATGATTATTTATTTTAATTGAATTGGGTTTTGATTATACCTGCCAAGCTGATTATTTAAAATAATGACATAGTTTGAAAGTTGGAAAGCAAAAGCTTCTTTTCTAAAATGAAGAAATGCCTTATCACTTAGCTCATCTGCTTAAAAAAATATAAAAAAGAATTTTCCTTCATGATGAGGATAGTGAAAAAGGCAGAATACTGCTTTTCACCAGTGGTTCTCAACCAGAGGCAACTTGTATATAACTGTCATCCATGGGGATATTCAACAATGTCTGAAGATGGTTTTGCTTGTCACAACTTGAGGTGTGTAACTAGCATCTAGGACGAAGAGACCAGGGATACTGCAAAATGACCTTCAATGCACAGGAAGGCCCCTCTGTGTGGATCAAAATATCAGCAGTGCCACGGTTGAGAGACCCTGGTTTAGACAAGCTGAAGTCTATCCACTATTAACTGAATGGTTCTTCATGGGCTAGGAACTTAAATTCTGCAAGATAATGAAAGACTGTTGTGAGAAACTGACTAGCACTATTCTCTTTTACAACCACTGCTGTTACTACTATGTCAACTCATCAAGCACTTTGTGTTGCTGTTCATTCACTCAGTCGTGTCCGACTCTTTGCCACCCAATGGACTGCAGCATGCCAGGTCTTTCTGTTCTTCACTATGCCCTGGAGTTTGCCCAAACTCATGTCCACTGAGTCAACGATACCATCCAACCATCTCATCCTCTGTCGTCCCCTTTTCCTCCTGCCCATCGAGCGCTTACTATGTGTTAGGTATTGGTCTAATTGTTATTTCAGTCAATCAGTACAACTACCTTAGGAGGCACTATTATTTCTCCATTTTACTGACGAGAAACTGAGGCAGAAAAGGGGTGAGAATCATCCCCAAGGCAAGATCTGGCAGAAGAACTCTGGGCTTAGGAGACAACATGCACATTTCAGAGGCTGTATCATGGCTATTGATCTTAGAGGCTAAATGAAATACTGAGCAGAGAGTGAAGAAGGGCGCCCCCAGAGGTTCTGCATCAAGACGTGTTGATCAAAGGAGGCAGAATCAGTGGTCAAACTCTTTCTATCACATTTGGAAACACTGTCTATGAGTTTTTCTAAAAAATACAATAATTGAAAAATATCTAACTGAAGGGAAGCAACAGTAATAATATTTAGAACAGAGAAAGGAGTACGAACAATGAAAGAGAAAACTATAGGGCATCAGTGTGACCCATAGCCAGTCCAGCTCATAGCAACAGAAACAGTGATGGCGGGGTAGCCAGTTCCCTCTAGGAGCCCAGGGAGAGGCACCGATGGAGGTCACGTCCTCCATGTGCATAGCCTTGCTACTCTGGGGGATGGAGAATGAGGCCTGACTCACTAGCCCTGCCCTAGGCAGTTGGGTATGAAAAGAACTATCCTTTCGGGACCAATTATCCAACATGGGCTACTCTAGAATGTTCCTCTCCCAACCTTCTGTGTGACAGTCTTTCTGAGACTCACCAGGTCCACTTCTGTTTCACAAACAAAGCTCCCTGCTCATCCCTCGATATGTATAAACACACTCAGTTACAGAATCAGCCCGACTGACATCAACTTTGAATGTTATTTGTAACAGAAAGCGAGTGTGTTCTGGTCCTGATGATGGTGAGGGACCTTTAGCCTCAGGGACATGACTGTTCCCAAGTTCCCTGCATGTTTCCTCCTGTGGGACACTTACGGGGAGGTGCTGCCTGATCTACACTGAGAGCTCTCAGGTACAGACTGGGAAGTCTTTACGGGGGACGAGAACAAGGCTTTGCTTTTGCCTGAAGGGAAGACGGCAGCACAGCGTCTGGCTGAGAGTAACTAGAAGAGTTGCGTGCGTTGTCCGAGTTACCGGGTCTACGCAAGTTTGAATGCCTGCCCCCAACTACAAGCGTGTTTATGACTTCTCAGCAAGTCCCTGTCTTTTGATTTGTAAACTAGGATAATACTGCCTCACATTTATGCTGATAAAGGAAAACCACAGTACCTTTATTACAGTACTAGAGACATGATAAGGACTAGTTGCCACTGCCAACGAGACCCAGCACTCCTGTAAGAAATGTATGGTTTTGTCCCCTTTGCAATCCTAAAATGAAATTCAATTAACATACGAAATTTTGAAAGAAATAATAAAATGCCTTAACAATATAACAAAGGAGGAAGAGAAGAAAAGTAAATAATAATGGAATGCCATGACTTTAAATATGTAATTGGCTAGGTTCTTCCACCCAGGAAGATGCAAAACTAGCTGTGTACTTCACCTTGAATGCAACGGCGACAAATGCGGATGCAAGTGTGAGGTGCTTGTTACACACAAGCAGCGTGGCGGCTGTGATGGGATTGTCTGAAAGTGTCAACAGCTCTTGGGGAAGTTCTGATTCCCCAAGTTCTAACACCTCTTGATGTACATGGCAGTTTCATTCTTTTAAAATTCAATGCACATATTCACCCTGCACACACACACACACACACACACACGCACACACACACACAAAGTACTTCATGTCTACATAGATGTGGTTCTGAGCCTAGACTCAAATAATTGTTAACAATATATTTAGCCTACATGAATGCCCAATAAGCTCACAAACATTGCTTCTCTTTTTTTGTTGTGCAAGACTCTTCTATGCACTATAGGACACCAGCACCCTTGTCCCTCTCCCCTGAAGTCTAGTAGCTCCCCTCCAGGCATTATGATAACCAAATGCATGTTCACAAACTTGGCCCAAACACTGCTTCAGAGTGGTGCCATGCCAGCTAAGTACCATCACACCAGATCAATGGTATCACTAATAAAACAACAAGAAAAAATGCCCTATAGTTCTACCAAATGATTATTGATCTCTCTTTCCACACTGCGTTACATTCATTTAAAATTGGTAGTAATTATTAAAAAGAAGCTCATGCAGGCTGCTCTCATGGAGTGTGAAGGAATATGCAGAAAAGTGGAGGGTAGCTTTAAGTGCAGAATAAGCACTCACTGCTCACATTCAGGGCTTCTGGTCTCTAAATGTCCTTTTCTGCTGCCACAATTTGGACTCACTAAGGCTGATACCAGGATAGCAAGAGTTAAAACTCAGATGTCTGAAGAGGAAAAGACGGTAGTTATATTGAGGGCTTCTGAATTCTAACCAGCCATGTGGATTTATTTCTAATGTTTTTCCAAATATAGGATTTTCCTGTTAAGGGGTTTTGTTAATAGTATAGCCACCTATTCTAATCCAGGGTGGCCTTGGATTGTGCTTCTCTCTAACGATTTCACTTATTAAGTTTTTAAGGAGGGCAAGAGAGAATTTTATTATGGAAGCAGATGGCATGGTATTCTAATTCATTCAACAAACATGAAGGACCACAACCTGCCAAACCTTCAGATATTAGGACAGACTCCCTTGGAACACTATATAGATGCTAAACCGATGTGACTGGTTCTAGAATTTCTCTGGACCAGATAGAGATTATCTTCACTTAATTATAAGCAGGCTTAGGCCTGGAGTTTGACAATCGTAACACTATGTCTGAAGTCCCCGTGGGTGGTCACCATACCTCTTGGCTCAATGGTCCAATGTACTAAAAGTTAAGTAGGTCACAATTTCCGAAACTTTTCCTTCCAAAAATTTACATTTTCAAGCATCACTGCACTTCCAAGCTATTAAAACTTCAGTAACTAAAGATATAGGTTCAAAAAAGTCCATTTTGCCTTCTAAATCATACTGAACATTATATAAATTGAGGTTTTGCTAATTCTGTACATTTAAGTCTTGGATAAAATAAAGCAATTAAAATAATATCCCTAGAGGTCAATATACTTTGTTCACTGCTACACAGGGAATAGTTGGGAGAGGGGGGAAAAAAAAGCAAGTTGAATAGGAACAAGGCCCCTACCCAAGTAATATGGCTCCCAAACAAGACAAGGATTTAGATAGAGGAACCACAGAGGGGTCGTTTCATTTGATATTTACCTATTTAAAGTGAAGTTGCTCAGTCGTGTGCAACTCTTTACAATCCCATGGACTGTAACTTACCAGGCTCCACAGTCCATGGAATTTTCCAGGCAAGAGTATTATATTGACCTATTTATTGCGCTGATAAAAGAGAATTTAAATACTGTCAGATTTATCTAACACAGTTACGTAAATACACTGGCTTGGTCCCATGTGGGACTTTCTCAACCTGAGTGTAATGGGCAACATAACAAAAAGATCCACTTCGTTCTCTATGATCATAAAGGACCAGCCTCACGTGCACATCAAGAGCAGGGCACCAAGTGTGAAACTGAGACAGGCTGCCACCTGGGGCCCTTTGCCGCAATGCTTGCACCTGGACAGTGTCTCCTCCAGCGACAGAATACAGAGAAACAAGGGACTGGAAACAATTGCATGCATGAGCAGCTGGGGCAAGTTCTGGACAACATGCTACCAAAAGATCAAAAAGAACCCAGCTGCCACTGATGAAGAGTCGGGAGCAAAAAGCAGAACGTCAGGAGCAAAAGCAGGGTACTGCGTGTGTTCCCAGTATTCAACGTCATCAGAGGGGCAGGCAAACCACCTACGCCGCCCCACCAGCCTGACCTCTGGACACTCCCCGACCCTCACCCCACATAAGGAACAGTGCACCATGCCCCTCAGGAAGCAAGCAAGGGAATCTGTTACTTGTTTTCGCTCCCCTCACTGCTGCAGCAGGGGCCCCAGTAATGTCTTGCCCGAATTTCTTAACTGGCCTCTTGTCAAGAAAGAACTTGGAGGTGGCCCCGTGAAAAGCCATTCAGAGAGCTAAACTGGATGCGTTTGGAACAAGTGTCCCATACCAGCGTACAGAGTCCACATCGCCCTGGTAAGGGCGTTCCTTATCATATCTGCTCATTGTTCTCTGACAAAGAGACCAACAGGGCCACTGTTCACAGACATTTTTTTCTAGGTTTTTATGTATTTGCACGTCTGCTTTGCTGTCAGATGCCTGCCTCAAATACCACTCTGGTGACTGCATATTGGAGATCAAGTCATGATAAGGCACGGGGCTTCCTTGGTGGTTCACAGGGTAGAGAATCTGCCTGCAATGTAGAAGACTCAGGTTCAACCCCTGGGTTGCAAAGACCCCCTGAAGAAGGGAATGGTAACCCACTCTAGTATTCTTGCTTAGAGAACTCCATGGACAGAGGACCCTATGGGGTCAGGAAGAGTTGGATGTGACCGAGCAAGTAACGTTTTTACTTTTTCACTTTCATGATAAGGCATAGCAAGGTCTAATGCAGAATCTATATCCTAATAATAACTACATTGATTGAGTGCTTCCTCTGTGCCAGACATAGTGCTAAGTTCTATCCCTATGTATTCTTTCACTGAATCCTGAAAATGAAAGTGAACGTCTCTCAGGCATGTTCAACTTTTGAGACCCCATGGACAATACAGTCCATGGAATTCTCTAAGCCAGAATACTGGAGTGGGTAGCCTTTCCCTTTTCCAGAGGATCTTCCCAACCCAGGGATTGAACCCAGGTCTCCCCCACTGCAGGCAAATTCTTTACAAGCTGAGCCACAAGGGAAGCCCCACTGAATCCTGGATTCACTGCAAATAAGGCACTTCATCCCTTTCTACAGGTGAGGATGCTGAGGCACACAATAGATAAGAAAAGTGGCCGAGGTCATACATATGGTAATAGCAGAGGTAGGATTTGCACTCAGGTATGACGATGTTATGGAGAAGGCAATGGCACCCCACTCCAGTACTCTTGCCTGGAAAATCCCATGGACAGAGGAGCCTGGTGGGCTGCAGTCCATGGGGTCGCTAGGAGTCGGACACAACTGAGCGACTTCACTTTCACTTTTCCCTTTCATGCATTGGAGAAGGAAATGGCAACCCACTCCAGTGTTCTTGCCTGGAGAATCCCAGGGATGGGGGAGCCTGGTGGGCTGCCGTCTCTGGGGTCGCACAGAGTCAGACACGACTGAAGCGACTTAGCAGCAGCAGCAGCAGCATGATGATGTTAAAAGCCTGCACTTTGCTCTGTAGCCTTCCAAAACACCCAGTCTGTTTTGCCAGCATTGAAGAAATACATGGAATATTCTACTATCCCCCCAACACATTTCTTTGTGACATCTGAACTATACTAGATACCATTCCTTTCACCTGGAATAGTCACGCTAGACTTCCAGGTAAAGTTATTCCCAACGTATGCTTTGAGACACTGTCTGTGGCTTCCTTCTCTTTCTTTCATGTAATCTTGAAACACACCCCACTCCATTCAGCTGCAGTAATTCCACTGGCTTCCAAACCCTTTTGTACCCTCCCTGTAAGCAAACTCAGAAAGCACATGCATTTGTTCCTTTTAGGTACTTAATGTCATGTTCAAAGACTGCATCCAAGCTTATATTCACACAATGTACACAATTAAGACTTTGAAAAGTCATTTGCCCAACATGAGTTTTATTATTTGTGCATACTCAAGAGACACGAAGCTGAAGCTCCAATACTTTGGCCACCTGATGTGAAGAGCGGACTCCCTTAGGACCCTGATGCTGGGAGAAACCGAGAGGAGGAGAAGGGGGCAACAGAGGATGAGGTAGTTGGATGATATCACGGACTCAATGGACATGAGTTTGAGCAAACTATGGGAGATGGTGAAGGACAGAAAAGCCTGGTGTGCTGCAGTCCGTGGGGTCACAAGGAGTCAGACACAACTTAGCAACTGAACAACAACAACTCAAGAGGAAGGCTTTGCTTTTGTTGTTGAAGATACACTTCTATCTACCTCTTCTCTGGACTTCTTTAAATATATCTTTCTTATAGTATACATCATATTACAGTATCATTTACCTGCCTCCCTTACCAAACCAGACCATAAATTTCCTGGGAGCAGGAACAGGTTTTTTCACTCAAGTTAGCACAATGAATTATGAGAATCAGATCAGCAATAACTATTTGGGAGATGAATAGATGGATGAAAGGAGGGGTGTATATAGTATGAACTAATGGTAGCATATAATTTTTAAAATGTAAAATATATCACATACATATATTGATGGAGCAGGAATGGCAACCCACTCCAGTATTCTTACCTAGAGGAATCCCATGGACAGACTAGCCAGACTACAGTCCATGGGGTCACAAAGAGTCAGATGTGACTGAGTGACTCAGCACATGTGTATATCGAACCATTAGGTTGCACACCTGAGAATAATATAATGCTATATGTGATTATATCTCAATTTAAAAAAATTAAACTATGGAAAATTGTCTAAATTGCCTCAATCAATACGGAAAATTGTTAAAATACTTCATTGCTTCAACTTTTAAAAAGGCTTTATGTTCTTTAGTCTGTACATAGCTCTTGGGAGGCACTGCGGGGTCTTCATTTTCCACACATCTTCCAGATGTGAAGAAGGAAGGTGAAAGAAGTGATGGGTTTCAACATCCTATCTTTAAACTATGAAAAAAAAATCATTAAGGATGAAGATATTGGTAGAATAATGTGGGTTTTTTTTTACATTTTTTGTAATGTAAAAATTGAACAGTTTTCGCTCTGAGTTGGATTTTTGAAGGGAAGGATCATTTTTTTAGATCTAAAACTACTTGCCTCTGTTAAGAGACACACCTCCCACCGTCTACGCTTTTATGAGGAGAACACGGCATGTCATTCTGGCTGCCCTTTTATAGCATGCTTCCAGGAACACCTCTGCCGTGAAACACATTTCTTTTCTTCTCAAATTCATTAAAACTTCCACCCTCTCTGCGGTATCCCAGATACACAGTTTATACCTCCTTAAAGTAGGGACTCACTCGTGGGACCTGGGAGGCAGATGCAGTGTAGCAGGAAACCTTAGATGGAAGTTCTTGTGGAATTCAGCTTCAAGGCTACAGCGGTCATGGTCTAGCAAGGTTACATGGTTCCTAGAGGCTGTTCACCTCTGGTACTGCCTAGCTTCATTCTCACACACAATTCCTGGTATAAAGCTACATGACCCAAAAGTGCCTTGGTATGATAATGACATTTGAATAGACACATTTCTAACTGATTAAAAACAAGAATAAGCCATTCTTTGTGAGTTGAGAGCTTCAAGAAAACAAAAGACAATTTTTAGGTCTCCAAAGACTACATCGGGGTGCTCCTGAAGCAACGGTTTAACTCTACATATGAAACAGAAGCTTCCTATGTCTCAAAAGAATAAGCAATATAAGTCCTAATACCTCCACCTTTTATTTTGCTCTCTTATTCTATTTACAACCTGCCCTTGGTTTCTGTAAACATTACTAAAAGGATAATTAGAGCCACAGTTTATTTATTATGACCAGACATTGCCTAAAGCTCTAGTTCCAAAAAATGGAACCAGGTAATTCCATATGTTTAAGATTTCTTTTACTGCCATCTTCAACAAATAGAAAAATCTCAGACAGTAAAGTGCTTTTCCAGTGTCTGATACAAATTGAAGAGTTTCCAATCAGACATAAACATTTTGGAAGCCAGAGGGTAACAGACTGTATCCATCCATTAACGTGTAGCCTGCACAAACATTTCCTCCGAACCAACAGTCATCTGGGAGTTGTGTTGAGGAAATATGTTATCATGTTTTGGGCATCAATTACCCCCCGATAAACACTTAGTTGTTGTTGTTTTCAGCTGGATATAAAAATTTTAGAGCAATGCACTATCAAAAATAAATTCAGGCAATAGAATAGAAATTAAAAGCAATATTTTACTTATATGCTAAAGTAAAACAGAGTACTGAGTAACATTCTCTCTATAATTAAAGACAAAAATTCCTTTCTATCTGGGTAAGACAATGTATTAGGAGAATGAGGTAGTGACATGTGTTGTATGTCTATCCAGCTTACTTTGTTTCCCTCCTGGAAACACAGTAAGACTATAGTGGGAAGGAACCAATCTGACTCGACATTAGAGCTATTCTTTTTTAATCTCTGTGTTTCACTGCTGTGTTTAGTCATGTTGGCTCTCAACCTTTTGTAAAGGAATGTTGCCTATAGCCTCAAATACTCAGGGTAGCCTATTCTCAAGGCTCTGACATTTAAGTACAAAGAGATATAAAAATTTACAGAACAGAGAATAACATTTGTTTTATTAGAGATGTACAGGAACAGCATGACCTGACCTATGTGGACAGCTGCATGAACAAAGGATTCCAACACCAAGAAGTTTGCAACAACTAACTATACCCCTCCCTAGTCTTGTCTTTAAAAGGGCTTTCCTGAAACCATTCGAGCAGTTCAAGGATTGGGAGTCATTAACCACCTGTCTCCTTGCATGGTCCTGCAATAAACCTTTCTCTTCTCCAGGCTGGTATTTCGTTATTATTTGTCTTCACTGAGAATTGGGCGCATGAACTTCTGTTCACTAACAAGGCTACATTTCCCAGCCTCCTTTGCAGTTAAATTTAAGTACGGCCATGTGATCAACTTCTGGCCAATGAAATGTAAACAAAAGTGGCTGAAGCCAGCTGGCAATATCTTTTCTTATTTTATGGCAACTTTGGAGGCCACATGTTGACCATGATGGACAAGGTCTGGGTTCCCAATGTCTAAAAGACACCAGAACAGTTTCCCTCCCACCTCCCTGACTCTGACCATAATGGTCTATGATGTAACCAAATAATAAATTGTTATATTAAATCGCTAATAGCTTAGCTGTTGTTTGTTACAATAGTTAGCAGCTTCTGACTAATGCAGACTTGATTATCTGGGTAATTGACACATCGTGTTTATATAAACCTAGTCTAAATGAAACAAAGCAGAGCTTTCTCATTCCTTGAGAGAAATCATCTTGCCTTGGTTCTAACTTTAAAAAAAAACTAAAATTTTTTCCTATGTTCTTATTGCAGGTATACCTGTATTTCTTAACAAAGGCAAAAAGAACGTGTAAAACTGAGATAAATTCAAAAATAAGACCAACATTAACCCATCTTTATACTTGGTTCAAATTTAATCAAAAGATAAATGGCTATATTAAGTCAATATTTTTGAACCATATTTTTCTGATTATAAAAGGAATACAGTTTATTATAGAAAACAGAAAAAAATTCAAAAAAGCAGAAAAAATAAACATCACTCATTATTGTACTACCCATTGGTAACTACTATTCATAGGTTTAAATAAACCATTTTAGTCTTTTCTCTACATATATGGGTGGGTGGGCAAATACATACTTAATTTCATAAATCTGCAATCGTACAGTTTCAATGATGCCTTTTAAATATTTTTCAATATGTTAAGAACTTCTACAACATCCTATTTAAAGCTGCATGTGAATACACTTCACAAAATTTCATATTGATGAATATGTTATTTCAGTTATTATTAGCAGAAGCAATACTAAAGTGGATCAATCTGTAGAGAATCTTGCTACCTCTCTAATTACATCTTTTTGATGAATTTTTCAGGCTGAAATTTCTGATACAAACTGCCAAATTATCCTCCAAAAAGGTTGTACCAATTTCTGTTTCCACCAGCCTTGTCATGTTCTTCACATTGATCTCTTGACAGATCTATTCTTAAATATTATGCATACCTATTTGTGTCTGTTTATAATTATACTTTCCCACCTGATTCTTGCTGGCATATAAAAAAAGTTATAAATCACTTTTTTTCATTTAAATTCTCAGGAATGGCATGGACATTGGGTTCTACATAGGGTAGTGTCTCTAAGCTTAAATAATGGGAATGACTAAAAGAATAATCCTCATGAAATTATTATAGCCATTCACTGAGATAAGATATAGAAAGCATTCAGCACAATATCAAAGTTCCTAATAAGTAATTAATAAAAATGATGCACTGACAGGGCGCCCTAATACATTTCCAGAAATCCACACGTATAGATCAATGTCACTGGCATAAATCAAAGCTTGCTCACACTCACGATGGCAATGTCTGTGTGTGTGCTTAGTTGCTCAGTCATGTCCAACTTTTAACTCCATGGACCACAGTCCACCAGGTTACTCTGCCCATGAGAATTTTCGGGCAAGAATACTAGAGTAGGTTGCCATTTCCTTCTCCAGGGGATCTTTTCGATCCAGGGATCAACCCCGAGTCTCTTATGTCTCCTGCATTGCAGGCAGACACTGAGCAACATTTATTTAGCACAAATTACCGCCTAATTATTCCAAAATCACTGTAGATGGTGACTGCAGCCATGAAATTAAAAGACATTGACTCCTTGGAAGGAAAGTTATGACCAACCTAGATAGCATATTAAAAAGCAGAGACATCACTGTGTCAACAAACGTCTTTCTAGTCAAGGCTATGGTTTCTTCAGTAGTCATGTATGGATGTGAGAGTGGGACTATAAAGAAAGCTGAGTGCTGAAGAATTGGTGCTTTTAAACTGTGGTGTTGGAGAAGACTCTTGAGAGTCCCTTGGACTGCAAGCTGATCCAACCAGTCCATCCTAAGAGATGGACAGGGAGGCCTGGCGTGCTGCAGTTCATGGAGTTGCAAAGAGTCCGACACGACTGAGTGACTGAACTGAACTAAACTGAATTATTTCTGCCTGACATCTCATCTTTACAGCTGTTTTCCTCTCTTATAGTGGGTATGTTAATTGAAAGTCTTCTGAAATCCAACACAATCAACAAAATACTATGTGATCTATTGAAGACTAGTTCTTTCCTCCCTATTTGACCATGAGTTAGGAAGATGAAACTAGTAGATTTCTGACTTCTATGGTATTTATCTCCTGGAATAGCTAACTGCTACAATTGTTCAGGTTGTGTATTATACAAGGGCATCAAATCTAAGGAGCTATAATTTACATCTCAGCCATCTTTTTTTATTGCAACTTCATCACCTCCACAGATGAGTGCTTGTTAAAAAAAAAATCCCCCAAAATGGCATTAACATTTCTTTCTTCTGAAGAACTTAATACTTAGAATAATTTTCTGACAACTAGAAGCAAAATGTCTCAGGCAGAGTTATCTAATTAAAACACACATGAAGTCATTACACAGTAGTAGCCTCGTCCTCAGAGGCCATAGTAGTTTGCAAAAGTGAATATCCAAATTACTGGACAAAATTGCATGTAATTGTGACTGTGGACACTGGTTCTGAAGACAAACAAAAGTTCAATTAAAACTTGTTTCCATCACCTCTTAGAAACATGTAGGCTTCCCTGATGGCTCAGTAGTAAAGAATCCACCTGTAGGAGACACAGGAGATGTGGGTTCAGTCCCTCACTTGGGAAGATCCCCTGGAGGAGGACATGGAAATCCAGCCCAGTATTCTTGCCTGCAAAATCCCACGACGGAGAAGTCTGGTGGGCTACAGTCCATAGGGTCACAAAGAGCCGAACACAGCTGAAGTCACTGATCACACGTGCAAACATAGACATCTATATGAGTCGTCCATCCTTCTGCTTCTCCAAGAAACCAATGAAAAGTTTGGACCATATGTTTCACATAAAAAATAAGCTTTCTTTCTTTGTCTCTCACTTTTATAAACGGTGTAAATATCTTTTACTCCATTTTCAGTTTTATCATCATCTCATTTTTTCCCTCATGATTGAGTTGTTAGATGTGGTGGGTGAACTCTCATTCTATGAAATACTACACAGTTCTCAAGACTTCATGAAAAACAGCCGTCAGTAAGTTGGACCCAACTAAAAATTTCATTCAGTGCTCAGTTGTTCAAGAGATATTGGCACTCTGGTATACATTGTCATTTTTTAAGGAAAAAGTAAAATCTTCTACAACTACATCCAGAAAGTAAGTTTTAGCTTTTGTATTCGTGTGTGAGAAGAACACAACTCTGAGGAAAAAAATGAAATCAGTACAGTATCTTATGGGTGTTTCTGTTGCTTGTATTTTCCAATTTTTTTTTTTTTTTTTTTGCCACACCACACAGCTTGTGGGATCTTAGCTCCCAAACCAGGGATTGAACCGCGGCCACCACAGTGAATGTGCCAAATCCTAGCCACCAAAGAATTCCTCTATTTTCTAACTGTAATTAACATATATACAGTCCTCTAGAAAAATCACCAGAATAATGTGTAACTTACTTAAAAAACAAAGTAGAAAACTGTAATTAAAACTGTAATCACATCTAAAACAGAGATGGTAAGAAGCACTGCCCAGGGCTGGCTAAAGTACAGTCCACAGCAGTCTAGTCATTGTGAACGTTGCTTTCAGCATTGGTATTTTATCAACTTTGTCATGTAACTTTGAGCTTCTCTTGTGGCTCAGATGGTAAAGAATCTGCTTGCAATGCAACACAGGTTTGATCCCTGGGTCAGGAAGATCCCCTGAAGAAGGTAATAGCTACCCATTCCAGTATTCTTGCCTGGAGAATTTCATGACAGAGAAGCTTGGCAGGCTCTAGTCCCTGAGATCACAAAGAGTCGGACCTGACTGAGCGCATAACACTTTCACTTTCTTTTGGTATTTTATCAGCATTTAGTAAAAAAAAGGGTTGATGAAAAAATAACCAAGATTTTAAATTAAGCTGATCCCAAATAACTCAACTTCCGTAAACAGGTCAGGTACCTGTATTTTTTCTGTAGCTGCCTATCCAATGTTGGTCAGATAACTAAGAGTCCAGAAATTGGTCAAAATATCTCAGGTGGTCAGTTCTACAGTAATAAAGAACCCAAAGAAAAGAAGGCGGCCCTGCCCCATCCCAGTTTTCTCAGTTCATAAAAATGAGAACTTAGAATAACTTTAAATGGAGTATAATCCATAAAAATGTTGAATCACTTGGTGGAAACTTGAAGCTAATATAATATTATAATTCAACTATCAATTCAGTTCAGTTCAGTCGCTCAGTTGTGTCCGACTCTTTGCAACCCCATGAATCGCAAGCACCCCAGGCCTCCTTGTGAATCACCAACTCGTAGAATTTACCCAGACTGACATCCATCAAATCAGTGATGCCATCCAGCCATCTCATCCTCTGTCGTCCCCTTCTCTTCCTGTCCCCAATCCCTCCCAGCATCAGAGTCTTTTCCAATGAGTCAACTCTTCGCATGAAGTGGCCAAAGTACTGGAGTTTCAGCTTCAGCATCATTCCCTCCAAAGAAACCCCAGGGCTCATCTCCTTCAGAATGGACTGGTTGGATCAACTATACTTTGATTTAAAAAAATACAAAAATAGTTCAGGTAGAAGAACATTTTTTTTAAATCTCAAGTGAAAAAGAGGAGTTAGAAGTTCAAAGCCATTTGTATCTACCTGAAATTACATGATATCCAAATGCCCTTTTTATCTTTGACATTAATATGCTCAAAGAAAGAGTTTGATTCTTTTCCTCTCAAAAAAGAGGCTAGTTTCACAGGACAACTGACTCAGCTACATCACCTTGAAGATGTCCATAAATATGAACTATTGAGGCATATTTTCTTACATCTAGGGACCCCCTGGTGGCTCAGATGGTAAAGCATCTGCCCACAATGCCAAGACCCAGGTTCGATCCCTGGGTTGGAAAGATCCCCTGGAGAAGGAAATGGCAACCCACTCCAGTATTCTTGCCTAGAAAATCCCATGGATGGAGGGGCCTGTTGGGCTACAATCCATGGGGTCCCAAAGAGTCGGACACGACTGAGCAACTTCACCTTCACTTTCACAGATATTAGTAGGGGACCTAGATTTTTGTTGGTCTATATATGTCTCTTCATTTTCTGGGTTGAAGAATCAGGGATCTGAACTCCAGTATCACTAAAACTCAAGGAAAATCTTTCTAATTTCCATCCTGTAAGCTCAAGAGCAATGCATCCATGCTTTATTTATCCCTGGAGAGAATTAATTTATTTTTTATTTCATCTCCCTGTATTTGCTTTGGAGCTTTTTACATATGTTGCTGAAACTGACTAGAACTTGGCGGTGAGAAGACTGTAATGTGATGTATATCCCTTCAGCCTCCCTTGGCCAACGTGGTGAGGCTGTCAATGGAGGTCAAAGGATAGCTTCATCTCCCAGAAGGGGAGAAGAAGGGGCAGAAGACGGATGAAAAACAAAGCCACGGTATGACATTTTTGACCAGAACACTACAGCTAGGTTGGCACACTTGTTCCAGGTGAATAGTGTTCTTCATACTATCATCTTTCTTAGGAAAAAGCTAAAGAGGAAGGGGGGTTAGGGCAAGAAGAGGGGTAGAAGAGGAGTACAAATTCAGGATTTGCTACCGTCCCTTTCTTGCTCCCTATGAAAAAGAAAATGGTTGGTTAGAGTGATAGTTCAGAAAGTAAATCCATATGGTAGCCTGAGATATATATGCTGAGACATGGTGTTATACAAAGAAAATGTTTCTGACTTTGACCAATGACTTTTAATAAAATTCTCCCCAAACTAGGTTATTCCCATGTCTTGGCCACTGTGAATATAACAACGAACATGGGAATGTAAATATATCCTCAAGATTCTGATTTCGATTCTTTTGGATAAATACTCAAAGTGGGGTTGCTGATGTATGGTAATTCTATTTTTACTTTTTTTAGAAACTTCTACACTGTTTTCCATAGCAAGCTGCACTACTTCATATCTCAACAACAGTGGGCCAGGTTCATATTTTTAAAATAATAGCCATCCTAAACATGTAAAGTAGTAATTCATCATGGTTTTAACTTGTATTTCCTGAATAGATAAAGAAAATGTGATATGTGTATGTATACTATATATGAGCTTCTCAGGCAGTGCTAGTGTAAAGAACCTACCTGCCAATGCAAGAGATACACTAGATTATTATTTAGCCTTCAAAAAGAAGGAAACCCTGTGATACATGTTAACATGGATGAACCTTAGGACATCATGCTAAATAAAATAAGCCAGCCAAAAAAAGATAAACATTGTATGCTGCTGCTGCTACTAAGTCACTTCAGTCGTGTCCGACTCTGTGCCACCCCATAGATGGCAGCCCACCAGGCTCCCCCATCCCCGGGATTCTCCAGGCAAGAACACTGGAGTGGGTTGCATTTCCTTCTCCAGTGCATGAAAGTGAAAAGTGAAGTGAAGTCGCTCAGTCGTGTCCAACCCTCAGCGACCCCGTGGACTGTAGCCTTCCAGGCTCCTCCGTCCATGGGATTTTCCAGGCAAGAGTACTGGAGTGGGGTGACATTGCCTTCTCCAAACATTGTATGATTACACTTAAATGAGGTATCTGTAAGAGTCAAACGTATAGAAGCAGAGAGTGGAATAGTGGTTACCAGGGGTTAGAAGGAAGAGAATATGGAGACTTGCTATTCAAAGGATATAAGGTTTCAGTTATGTAAGATGGTTAAGTTCCAAAGATCTGCTATACAACACAGTTCCTATAATTAACAGTGCTGTCTAGTATTCTTAAAAATTTGTTAAGAGGTTAGATCTCATATTAAGTGTTCTTCATGAGCCCTCAGTTGTTTCCAACTCACCATGACCCCATGGAATGCAGCCCACCAGGCTCCTCTGTCCGTGGGATTTTTCAGGCAAGAGTACTAGAATGGGTTGCCATTTCCTCCTCCAGGGGATCTTCCTGATCCATGGATCGAACCCGTATCGCCTGCGTCTCCTTGCATCGGAAGGTGGATTCTTTTACCGCTGAGCCACCAGGGAAGCCCTAAGTGTTCTTACCACAGTGAAAAAGAAAAGTCTCCCCAAACGTAAAACAATAATTCATTGAGAAACATATACAGATTAAAACTTACACATTTAAAAATAACTATTCACATATTCAATATCTCTCCTTTCCATAAATTTCTTGAGGACGGTAATTATATTTCACAACCATTAATCTACCTCAGAAACAATCACAAGGTGCTGATGTGCTGTAAATCTGACTTACTGTTATTGATGATGATAGGGAAATGATGATGAATCAGCCAACATGAGAGAAGTATTTTGTATTTTCATTTTCACCACGAGAACTTAACATGAGTGTTAAAAAGAGCTGCTTTTAAACTCAAGGACCATATTTAATTTGTGGATTTGTAGTAAAAGAATTTAAAATGGCAGGTGAGGAGTGCTAGGTCCGAGATTTTCCAGGGAGCACACTTAATGACAAGTTGCTCCTACTGCATTCAGGATTTATCATGTGGAACATTGGCTCGGAGGCCATTTCATGAGCTTTCTCCTAGCTGAAAAACATTCGCTTCATCTTCTGTTTCAAATGCTTTTAAACAAGTGTTTTCTTTGGCCAACCCCTCATGAAGAGCAGTGCCCTACAGCATGGTGACCTATGGTTCTACTCCTGTAACCAGAGCTTTAAGCAAGGAGCCTTCTCAGCACACTGATGAGCTCTTGCAGGGCAAATCGAAGAAGATGACATTTTTCACTGGGGAGGAGCGTTTCATCCTTCATAAGAAACATTATCAGTCAAACCGTCTGAGATAGACACTACACATCAGAAAAAAATTATTGTTTCGAAAAGCTTGAGTAAGATTTTACAAGAATACAGAAACAAAAGCCCTTGCTGCTGTATTCTAAACATGTAACCATATTTTCTGCTTCTCGAATGACAAAGTCTAGTGAAAACCTTGGCATCAATATCTTGCTGCATTTCAAGGATCAGGAAGTGGGGTCAAGGAAGGGCTTTAGTCCCATCAGATATGAGAAGAGAAAATGAAGAAGAAAAATATCTCAGTCTTCCCCCAGCTCGCTTGCAAACCAACCCCTTACCTAAAGAACATCTGTAAAGATGATTTAGTCTCACAGAAATGTAGACCTTGAAAGTGTCAGCCTTACTTTATTTTCAGTCTTGTTTTAGGAATAAGAAACCTTGAGGTTCAATGAAGTTAGACTCCATGTTCAAGATCAATTAAAGAAACGAGGGATCTTAGATCTCCTGACTTTCTGCTCACTCTCTCTACACAATATTGGCACAAATTTTAACACAGTAAAAATTATAACCTGAAGGATCACAGAGACACACATTATGGACATTCAAAGACTGTGAAAATAGCCACTGCATACCGATTTCCTACTCGGTGCATGAAAATGAAGAAGAGTTAAGACTGCGACAGGGAGGAGAACCAAGGAAATAAAGAATGACCAAAGCATAGAAGAAACCTGAGGACAGGACTCAAAACAGGCTGTAAGTTCAGGAGTGAATACTTCACGCATCAAAGAAGGACTGAAGAGGTAGACTTCGGGGTGCAGTTTGGTATTCTCAGAGACGACTTCTCAGAGACAGGATGGATATTCTAGGAAGATGGGAACATCAGGTGGTCAAACAGCAGGGCACCATCCTGGGGAAAGGTTAAACAGGCTACTACTAATAGGTAGCATTAGCCATACTACCTACTTTTTTCTTTCTTTCCTTTTTTTTTTTTTTTTTTTAGTATGGTTAATAGGTCTTGCACAAAGGATGAGAATGATAGAGTCGGTGATGCCATCCAAAAACCTCATCCTCTGTTGTCCCTTTCTCCTCCTGCCTTCAATTTTTCCCAGCATTAGGGTCTTTTCAAATGAGTCAGTTCTTCACATCAGGTGGCCAAAGCATTGGAGTTTCAGCTTCAGCATCAGTTCTTCCAATGAATATTCAGGACTGATTTCCTTTAGGATAGACTGGCTGGCTCTCCTGCAGGCCAAGACACTCTCAAGAGACTTCTCCAAAACCACAGTTCAAAAGCATCAGTTCTTCAGTGCTCATCTTTCTTTATAGTCCAACTCTCACATCCATACATGACTACTGGAAAAACCATAGCTTTGACTAGACGAATTTTTGTTTAAAAGCAAAATAATATCTCTGCTTTTTTTTTTTAATTTTTATTTTAACTTTAGTTTACTTTACATTACTGTATTGGTTTTGCCAAACATTGACATGAATTCACCACGAGTGTACAAGTGTTCCCAAACATGAATCCCCTCCCACCTCCCACCCCATGCCCTCCCTCTGGATCCTCTCCTTGCACCAGTCCCAAGCATCCTGCATTCTGCATCTGATATCAACTGGCGATTCGTTTCTTACTTGATAGTATACTTGTTGCAATGCCATTCTCCCATCTCATCCCACCCTCTCCCTCTCTCTCTCCCCCAGAGTCCAAAAGTTCTCTCTATAGATCTGAGTCTCTTTTGTTGTCTCGCATACAGGGTCATCGTCCCCATCTTTCTAAATTCCATATATATGCGTTAGTATACTGTATTGGTGTTTTTCTTTCTGGCTTACTTCACTCTGTATAATCGGCTCCAGTTCCATCCATCTCCTTAGAACTGATTCAAATGTATTTTTTTTAATGGCTGAGTAATACTCCATTGTGTATAT
>SJYQ01002299.1:121794-173015 GCA_006410935.1 Redunca redunca
GGGGTGGGGGCAGGGGTAATAGTTCTATAAGGTCTTGTAGGTCGTCATAGAACCATTCAACTTCAGATTCTTCAGTATTACTGGTCAGGGCATAGACTTGGATTACTGTGATATTGAATGGTTTGCCTTGGAAACAAACAGAGGTCATTCTGTCATTTTTGAGATTGCATTCAAGTACTGCATTTTGGACTCTTTAGTTGACTATGATGGCTACTCCATTTCTTCTAAGGGATTCTTGCCCACAGTAGTAGATATAATGGTTATCTGCATTAAATTCACGCATTCCCATCCATTTTAGTTCACTGATTCCTAAAATGTCGATGTTCACTCTTGCCATCTCCTGTTTGACCACTTCCAGTTTGCCTTGATTCATAGACCTAACATCAGAACAAGACTCAGTTTCCCCCTCAGTCAGTTTCTCCCATCAGGAAGCTTCCATAAGCCTTTTATCCTTCTCCATCAGAGGGCAGACAGACTGAAAACCACAGCCACAGAAAACTAACCAATCTGGCCACACAGACCACAGCCTTGTCTAACTCAGTGAAACTATGACCCATGCCATATGGGGCCACCCAAGACAGACAGGCCATGATGAAGAGTTCTGACAAAACATGATCCCCTGGAGAAGGGAACGGCAGGCCACTTCAGTATTCTCGCCTTGAAAACCCCATGAACAGTAAGAAAAGGCAAAAAGATAGGACACTGAAAGAAGAACTCCCCAGGTCAGTAGGTGCCCAATATGCTACTGGAGATCAGTGGAGAACTGACTCCAGAAAGAATGAAGAGATGGAGCCAAAGCAAAAACAACACCCAGTTGTGGATGTGACTGGTGATGGAAGGTCTATGTGAAGCCATTTAATCCCAGATGGGAAGGACAGACCTAGGAAGTCAGAATGATAGAACATACAGATAATCAATCTTAAAGGAGTATATGATTTATGGAGAACACAACAGCCAGCTGGAAGCAGTGACTTTTTTTACAAATGACCCTGTCTCAGTAAGTGTTCCCTCGTGTTCTCAGTCATGTGATGCTACTACCATTCTAGACTCCATTCTAGGGGCCAATTTCTAGCACATGAAAGGCATGAAAAATAGTAAATGAATAAATCAGTCATGCACTTCTGTTTGATGCCAAAAATTTTAACCCAAGGAAGGAAGTGAACATTCATATGATAAAATGAATGGTTCTATTCAAAACAATCAAAGGACATGCAGAATCCTTCCAATAGTGTCCTTAGTAAAATGAAAGACTGCTCAAGACCTACAGAATGGTCCTGAGACTTTCATAGACTGAGTTTTAGTAGATGTTTAGCCCTATTATACACAATAGTAGAAATGTAAGCCCATCGAGAGAAGTAGGAGCGGAGTATACCACAGGACTAAGCAGCAAGCCTAGTTCCTCCAAACAGATAATCTACACAAAACAACACCTTACATTTCAGATCAGTAAGTACATAGTTTTTTGGAGTTCTTATGCAAGGTAATTGAAATGGTGAATGGAAGCAAATACATAGACTTCTCAGGCCTTTGCAGGACACTGCGTGCATGCTGTCACCTTAGTCATGTCCAACCCTTTGTGACCATATAGACTGCAGCCTGCTAGGCTCCTCTGTCCATGGGGATTCTCCAAGCAAGAACACTGGAGTGGGTTGCCATGCCTTCCTCCAGGGGATCTTCCTGACCCAGGGGTTGAACACGTGTCTCCTGCAGCTCTTTGTACTGCAGCCAGATTCTTTACCACAGAGCCACCAGGGAAGCCCTTACAGGCCAATACTTTGATGCAAACTATCCAGAAACTTGAGATACGAGATTGCTTGCTGAGTTGTATACCTGCCTTTAATCATTTCGCGTAATGCCTAAATTCAGGAGAAAACCTTGCGTATATAACATTTTTAACTATCAGGTGATACACATATATATCATAAAAAATTCTGGTTCTTTTAAGGTTGACTATAGCAAAAATACCTTCAATTATTATGTAAGTAATCTAAAACTTCACATTTTATATATAAAGTCTTTTTTTCAGGGAGTTAACCAGGCACTGCAACCAATGCATTATTCATCTGACTGATGATGTAACGTGTGTTCCAAAGTAAATGCAGATAGTCTGACCCAGTCTGCTGCAGTTCAAGGTGGTCTTGGGGGAAAGTCTGTTGACGTCAAGTTCATTCACATAGCAAAGACTCAAAAGTGACATGGATGCAGTGATATGAAACCCAGGGGTTCTTCTGGAAGTCATCCTGGAATTGTAGCGATCTATCTGAAAGAAATGCTGTGACAGTGTCAGAGCAAATAAAAACCTTCCAGTTAGCAAAGAAAACTTAACTCTTCCTGATAATATAGGGCAATACGAAAATCTCCCAGACATGGTTATGCATCAGTTACCTAGGGTTGATTAGCAAGTACATTTTTGTGGTCAAGAGGGATTGGGCTAAACTGTAACCCAATATTAGAGGGGAGACAGCAAAAGTTCTGTTATAGCTCTGTGATCTGATAATTTGCCCCTTCCCTATTTTTTTCAGGTAAAACCAAATGGTAAACTGAATGGTAATGGTACACTGAAATTCCAAACCATGTGAGTCCTTATAGATTGGAGTTCTTCCCTTAAGTGATGGGACAGTTATCTTTCCAAAGAGAAACCTCAAACCCATTTCTGGTTGGACTTTATACATACAACTCAAATACCTCTAAAGATCTTTTCTCAAACGGACCAGTGTTTTAATGGTTTTCCTGAAAAACCTTGATTTACTTGCAACAAACTTTTGAGTAGCCAATAGTTGGATTTGGTTCTTCTTAAAAACATCACAGGAAACTTCCCCATGTATTTTTTTTTTCATCATGTAAGAGTTGATATCCAATAATATAGCTAAAACAACAGGAAACTAAATAAAGCATTCTATGAGCTATGTACTGATGTTCTGATAATCCCAAACCTCATTTATTTATTATTGATCCTGGAGTGACACAAGGCACTGAACTGGCTTACCACTGTGACGAGCTACGACTTGGGACTCTTTGCTACAGTGCTGCAATGAGGGTACCTGGATAATTTCTCCTCCAGTAACAGAACACAAACAAATTCTAAGGGACTAAAAATAACTGAAACTGAAAGTCGCTCAGCCGTGTCTGATTCTTTGCTACTCCATGGACTGCAGCTCATGACTCCAAGGAAAAGACTCTCATGCTGGGAAAGATTGAAGGCAGGAGGAGAAGGGGATGACGGAGGATGAGATGGTTGGATGGCATCACTGAGTCAATAAACATGAGTTTGGGTAAGTTCCAGGAGTTGGTGAAGGATAGGGAAGCCTGGTGTGCTGCAGTCCATGGGATCGCAAAGAGTCGGACATGATTGAGCAATTGAACTGAACTGAACTGGAATGCAGCTTGCCAGGCTCCTCTGTCCATGAAATTTTCCAGGCAAGAATACTAGAGCGGGTAGTCAATCCCTTCTCCTGGGGATCTTTGTGATCCAAGGATTGAATCTGGGTCTCCTGCACTGAAGGCAGATTCTTTATCACTCGCACCATCTGGGACTCAATGGACATGAGTCTGAACAAACTCCAGGAGATAAAGAAGGACAGGGAAACTTGGCATGCCTCAGTCCATGGGAGTGCAAAGAGTCGGACATGACTTAGAGACTGAACAAGAACAAAAATAACTTCTTGCGTGTACAATTGGGGCTAATTCTGGATAAGATACCAAAGTGCGAAAAAACTCAACTGTCACTTCTGGAGAGGCAGGAGCAAAAACAGGGTATACTGTGCATGCTCCCTGCCCATGACGTCACCAAAGTGGTGGGCAAACCACCTAAGCCATCCCTCCAACCCAACCCTGGACACACCCCACCCCCACCCCATATCAGGAACCAGATCACCTTCCCTCTGGGAGCAAGCACTGGAACCTGTTATACGTTTTTGCTCCTTCCTTCAACCTTAGGGGCCCCAGGAAAGCCTTGCCTGAATTTTCAGCCTGGCCTGTTACAATTTCTATTGATTAGGAAAGGCCCAGCAGCCTGGTCAGTATCACCACCAGTGCACATATGCAGGCATGCTTAGTCACTCAGTCGTGTCTGACTGCAATCCCACGGACTGTAGCCCGTCAGGCTCCTCTGTCCATGGGGATTCTCCAGGCAAGAATACTGGAGTGGGTTGCAATTTTCTCCTCCAGGGATCTTCTCAGGCCAGGGACCGAACCCATGTCTCCCACACTTCCTGCACTGGCAGGTGGATTCTTTACCACGGTACCACCTGAGAAGGTATTACTACCACCAGTGCTAATTCTAAACTGCAAGGCTGCTTCTCACAATTCCACTTCAAAACTGAAGAAATGGTAGTTCAGAAAGACATCTTATATCACACAGTGAGCAAGTAGTGGAATTCTTTTTGACTAACCTGCAGGACTCTTTAAGGCCTATATCTTAGTTCTTCCCTCTGTAACACTGCAATGCAATGAGACTGATTTCCTCAGCGCACCAGACTTATATCCAAATACATGTTCTCACTTGCAAGGCAATTTGCTCAGGGAATCACATGCTTTTTCCAGTATGCTGCAAATTGTTTCACATCGTTTTTGGACTTCCTCCTTTTGGAATTTCAGAGTTTAAAACATAAGAAATGTAAGTGGCAATAAACCTCTGTTCTTTATAGATGTGTTTATTCAATGTTACTAAAAAATGAGGAGTCAAGATGCAGAAATAAAATGGATGATCAGGCTTGGGGATACAAAATGAAATGTATCCAAAGCACAAGGTTAATTTTCTTCTGTGGCGCAGAGACTCTGAAGATAATTCCAAAGAGACCAAAAATCATGTAAGCAGTGGTAACATGTTTGAATCACTGCACTTCCTACCATGTGACCACTCAGCAACCCACTCCAGTATTCTTGCCTGGAGAATCCCATGGACAGAGGAGTCTGGTGGGCTACAGTCCACGGGGTCCATAGGGTCACAGAGTTGGACACGACTGACATGACCTAGCATGCATGCATGCACTCCAAACAACAAAATTCTGAAGAACAATGTCTACTTAAAGTTTTGTTTCTATGTTTCATGATCTATGTTTACCATCAGTGTGCTCACTAAGATCCATTCCAAAGCATTATTCTGGTAGCTACATGATTAATACTTCTAAAGTATTATAAACCATGAATGAGAATAAGGGTATTAATTTCAGTCAGATTATTGAGCATGTTTCTCCAATGTCAATGAATTTTAAAAGCCCAAGGAAACTCTGTCCAGTATCCAATCAGCATTTCTTTCAAATTCTATTTGGATCATCTGGAAAATCTGGTAGAACATTCAAAAGAGGCTAAAAATAGCACTCAAATACATTTTCCAAAAATAGAAAGAAAAAGGACAGGTGGACAACTGGTAAGAATTAAATTTAGGAAAATAAATTACAAAATCAGTCTTGAATTTACCACTTCAGATTTTAAAAGACCTCCTAGAATGTTATTTCCAGCATAAAACCTCTCTATGAAAACAGAATCATTTTTAGAAACTAAATGAAAACACTGTTAATATATCTAATTTTAAACAGGAGGAAAAAGAAATGTAATACTGGCCAAAAGTGTTTCAGCCACATAAAATAAACTCTTAGGATATTTCAAAGAGTTAAAGCTCTTTAAAATAATACCTCTTTCAAGTAGTTTAAAGGCATTACTTGCTAATGTTCCTGGAAGAAGTCCATTTAGAGACATTAAGATGTCTTGAAATATCCCTCTTGCTGTATTTTTATATGGTCAAGTAATATATATAAAGACATAGAGACTAAATACCATGGTTTTCTCTTTCCCTAAAAGGTAGGGGAAATAAAAGTCCATCAATAAAGATCCTTGTCATTGTCACAACCCAGAATTTAATCATGGCATGAATTCAGGCTTTTTTTTTTTTTCTAAGTCCAGGATAATTTGTATAGCAAGTAATATTATTACAATTAGTAGCTCCCACCAACAGGGATAGTTTCAAACTTTCTGTAAATGCATATGGCAAAAGAAACATTTGTTAACAAGATGCCTTGTTGACCCAAAGCACCAAAACATGCTTTAAAAGAGTTCTATATTTCTCACTGTGTATGTCATTAACATACACATTAACAGAGTAGACCAAGCCTTAAAGGTGATCCTGGAAACCAAAGCGGGATCTTCACAGTGTTGAGTGAACCAGCACCAAGCTCTGCCATGCACCACTGCCAACACAGCTCTGGAACTCGGCCTTTGCAACTACTGTGACTGCCGCAGGACACTGAACCTCAAAATGGATCACCCAGGAGCAGAGAGGGGAGTCCGTTTCATCTCAAACCCAGAGTTAGGAACCTTGTAATCATGAGTCCTAAGATTAAAAATACTCATTAACATAAGCAGATTTAAAAAAGAAAACAAACCAATTTGTGATGTTGCATAGTGCTTCTAAACAGCAGAGGATTAATTGAAAAAATATCGGTGAAACTTTCAGAAAAAAATCCTCACTGCAGAGTGTGGTATTATTGATTTAACTGAAATGGATTATATTGGAGAAATGGGATCAGGGTTAGTCGAAATGAAAGAGATTTAATTAAGGAGTTAACAGAGTGTTCTAGGAGACCATAGACCTGTATTGAAAAGCACATAAATCGGTTCAGAGATCTATAGAAACCTTACATTCTTTCTACCACAAAATGCAGGGAGCAGAGAACACACTTGAAACTGTTGAAATTTAGCAAAGATACACCTGAAATTGAACAAAACACCATGCATCACTCAGAGTTACCCTGGCTTTTGGAGGACCCCCCCTCCCCCACCGCCATCATGACAGTAATGCAAAAAGATCTATGAAGTGAAGTAGAACAGTAACTAAAGGAGAATTCAAAGTACCACTTTCCACTTAGATCCACCTTAGAGTAAGGTCAGAGGATGAGTTTGGGGAGAATTACATAACAGATAAATGACAAGATAAAAAGGAACAGAGCTGTAAGTGTACAAAGGTGAGGAATTGTTTGAAAATTACAAATAAGTTGTTTATTCCACTGACTTTGACTGTGGTCAGGGCACCTAATGAACTCAAGATCTGGGTTATGCGTTGTGTCTCCTGACCAGTGGGATGGCTCTGCTGCACTAAGGAAATCTTAGAGGAAGGAGCCAGGTGATCTAACACTTAGCACAAAAACAAATGTGAGCCACCACTTCTATTCAGTATTGTACTAGAGTCCCAGCTACTGCAAAAAGGCAAGGCAAACAAATAAAATACACACAAATTGAAAGAAAGAACTAAAATTGCATTTAGTTACAGATGACACAATCATTTACATAGAAAATCCAGAAGAACTGACAAAAAAGCTATACAACCAATAAGTAATCCTAGTGAGTTTGCAGGAAACAAACAGTACGAGTCAATCGTTTTTCTATATACTAGCAATGAACATTTGTGATTTCAAATTATATTTGTCATCAAGACCAACAGTTAAAAGTGTAAAGAAATGAATGACTGTCTCAACATAAGATTGCTTCCTAACAGTCAGATGAAGAAAATTACACAGACTGTCTAGAAGCTTCAAGAAACTGTAGTTGTTCCATCCTGGAATGGCAAACTGCTTGAAAAGAGTTTGAAGTGAGAGAAGCAAGACTCTCAATCCTCAACAAAGCCACAATATGTCATAGGAAATGCTTCAAAGATAAAAGAAAACGAAATCAGAAGCATCTAAAAAGTGCTGGGTTACACCACAAGGTCTACAATATAGATTTCAATGCGCTGTATGTTTAAGATTATATAAAGGGTCTTCATGCACTATGAAGTATACACAGAACCCCTAACAGCCTAACTCGGCTATGTTATAAATTTGATCTCAAGCAAATGTAGGGACAGCAATAAACAATTAGCAACTGTGCTGGTTTTCTTGTGTGTGTGTGTGTGTTTATTTTAAAACTTTTTATTTTGTACTGGGGTATAGTTGATTAACAAAATTGTGACAGTTTCAGGTGAACAGCAAAGGGGCTCAGCCATATATATACATGTATTCATCCACCCCCAACTGCCACACGATGCTGAGCAGGGTTCCCTGTCCTATACAGTAGATCCTTGCTGGTTATCCCTTTCAAATACAGCTGTGTACACAGGCAATCATAAGTTTGTCCTCTAAGTTTGTGAACCCCTTTTTGCTTTTTTTAAGTTCATTTGGTACATTTATATAATAGAATATTACTCAGCCACTAAAAAGAGCAAAAGAATGCTATTTGCAGCAATACGGACGGACTTGGAGGTTGTCACACTGAGCTAAGTAAGTTGGACAAAGGAGAAATACCATATGACATCCCTTACGTGTGGAATATAAAAAGAAATGATACTACGTTTGTGTTTTTATAATTAAATGGGACTTTGGGGAAGTGAGCTGAATGGTTGCATATCCCTGAGGAAATCTACCAGAAAGCCTAAGCAGGTGCCTTTTGTCTCCCAATAAATCCATCGAGTCCCAGCCTCCAAGTCCTTTCTCCTGAACTTGGATTTGTCTCAGTGATTGGTAATCATGGCAATTTTCAGCTCCTTTGAGAACAATGAGAAAGTAAAGAGTGAAAATGCAGGAAATGTGCTCTTCAGAGGGGATGAGATGAGGGCAGAAAAAGTGGTTCTATCAGAGCTGGGGGTAGGGTGTTGAATCCCTGCCTGTTGGGGACCCTCTCGCCGAGGGAAGTGTGGCTCATGGCTCAGGCAGCGAGAGCAGGGAAAGTACCTCTGCAACTGCCACACAACGTGCTGTTGGGTGAAACCGTGAGAGTGTTACAGGATATTCACCACCATGCATTTTTTCACAATCATTTTGATTGCAGAAGCACTAGAGTCAGATGTGGGCTTCCCTGGTGGCTCAGATGGTAAAGAATCTGCCTGCAACATGGGAGATCCTGGGTTTGATCCCTGACTTGGGAAGATCCCCTGGAGCACAGCATGGCAACCCACTTCAGTATTCCTGCCTGGAGAATCCCAGTAGACAGAGGAACCTGGCAGGCCATAATCCATGGGGGTCACAGAGAGTCACACACGACTGAGTGAATCAGCACGTAAGGTCAGATGCAAACTACACAGTGGCATCTAAGCTTATCATTACTCCCTCACACATCCAACATCTCCTACACAGTAGTAACAATTTGGTATGCATCTTCTTTAAAATATTACCCACTACTCCTACAATATTTATTTGGCTTTGCAGCATGTGGAATCTAGACCCTTGACCAGGGATGAAACTTGGGCCCCCTGAATTGGGAGTGCAGAGCCTTATTCAGTGGACCACCAGGGAAGTCTCTACAATATTAATTTTTTATAAAGTAAGTTTACACATAATCTTTTATACTGGGTTAAGGCTTAATTTGACATTTTCACTTAAAAAATCTATCAGAAATAGTCTTACAAACTGATAGAGACAGACCCACTTAAAATAGTGCAGGAGAATTCCAAACTAAAAGATAGTGAAGTGATACTCAAAATTCTCCAAGCCAGGCTTCAGAAATATGTGAACCATGAACTTCCAGATGTTCAAGCTGGTTTTAGAAAAGGCAGAAGAACCAGAGATCAAACTGCCAACATCCTCTGGATCATGGAAAAAGCAAGAGAGTTCCAGAAAAAACATCTCTTTCTGCTTTATTGACTATGCCGAAGCCTTTGACTGTGTGGATCACAATAAACTGTGGAAATTTTTGAAAGACATGGGAATACCAGACCACCTGACCTGCCTCTTAAGGAACCTATATGCAGGTCAGGAAGCAACAGATAGAACTGGACATGGAACAACAGACTGGTTCCAAATAAGAAAAGGAGTACATCAAGGCTGTATATTGTCACCCTGCTTATTTAACTTCTATGCAGNGGTCATGTATGGATGTGAGAGTTGGACTGTGAAGAAAGCTGAGCGCCGAAGAATTGATGCTTTTGAACTGTGGTGTTGGAGAAGACTCTTGAGAGTCCCTTGGACTGCAAGAAGATCCACCCAGTCCATTCTGAAGGAGATCAGCCCTGGGATTTCTTTGGAAGGAATGATGCTAAAGCTGAAACTCCAGTACTCTGGCCACCTCATGCGAAGAGGTGACTCATTTGAAAAGACTCTGATGCTGGGAGGGATTGGGGGCAGGAGGAGAAGGGGACGACAGAGAATGAGATGGCTGGATGGCATCACTGACTCGATGGACATTTAAGTGAACTCCGGGAGTTGGTGATGGACAGGGAGGCCTGGCATGCTGCAATTCATGGGGTCGCAAAGATTAGGACATGACTGAGTGACTGAACTCATTATACCATTATTCTCCTGATGATTACTTCACTTGTTTCCAATCCTAAAGAAAGTTGTGAACTTTCTGATTTGGATTTATGTATGTCTGTGTTTGCCTGTCTTAGAAATTAAATGCTTCTGATTTTGAATAAATTTCTTTGAATGAAACTAATAGATCAATGTCTGTCCACATTTTCACTGTATAAAGTGTTACCAGGTCACAAAGTTTCAAACCCATTGTATTCCTACCAACAGTTTATAAAAGTAGTAACACTTGTACACCCATGGCATATTCATGCTGATGTATGGCAAAACCAATACAATATTGTAAAGTAACTAGCCTCCAATTAAAATAAATAAATTAAAAAAAAAAAAACTAAAATAAACCACTCCCCCCGCCCCCAAAAAAGAGGAGTTATTTTCCTACATTTTTACATGATATGAATTCTAACTATATTTTAAGTTTAAGCAAATGTGATGGTTGAAACTTGGGGTTTTATTATTGTTGTCTGAATTATCTAAGAGGTTATGCAGCTTTTTATTTGCATTTTTTTCTTTAGTGGATTGCCTGTTTATACCATTTGCATATTTTTTCCTCTTTAGCTGTTCTTACTCTTTGTTTTCTGGATTGTAATCTTCTTCTCCCAGACTATCATTTGTCTTTTGTCCTTTTATGGAAATGACAGTCATAATTCTTAGTGGCAAACACAAGTCACTCCTCCTACTGTAAGCTGAAAAACAATTTTTTAAAGAGTGTTAGATCAATCATTAAAGTTCCCCGAAGAAACAAACAGTTGATCTCGGCCACAAAGCTAGGGAAAATGTCCAAATTAAGGTGATGCATTGTTATACAGGCCTTCCAAGATGTCACTAACAGTAAAGAACCCGCCTGCCAATGCAGGAGATATAAGAGACGGGTTAGATTCCTGGGGTGGGAAGATCTGGTGCCATCTGAGGGCATGGCAATGCTCTCCAGTATTCTTGCCTGTAGACTCTCATAGACATAAGAGCCTGGCGGGCTACAGTCCTTGGGTTGCAAAGAGTCAGACACGACTGAAGTGACTCAGCACAGCACAGCATTGTTAACTCTCAATGTGCAGGATGTCACTGCCAACAGCTGGATGTTTCTCTGTCACTTTCCACATAATTAATCCCATGAGGCACCTCCTTCTTCACATCCACCTTTTCTGAATCAGAAATTAGAATGAGTCCATCTAAATGGTGAGACCAGTCTCAACACTAGCTGCAAGGGAGCCTGGGAAAGTGGATTTCTGGCTTCTAGTTTAGGAAGGCAGATTTATAAAATACCCGGAACACTTGAATGACATTCAGAAATTTAGGAGACAGTGAGAAAATATTTAAAGTGTCCACTACATGCAGTCTTTGTGTCACATACACTTTCAAATTTCACAAAATCAAGTATGTGATTGTTTCTTTATATTTGTGGTTTTGGTCTTGCTTTTAAAAAAATACCATCACCACAGGATGACTATACACATATTCTCTCGTAATGTCTTACAAGACAGTTGTGGTACTATTTTATACCATTCAGACTTGTCTTTCATCTATGATTTGTGGTTATAAAATGCAGTATGAATAAATTTGCAATTTTTTCCAAAAGCACAGGCAATTCTTTCAGTTTCATTAATTGAACAATACATAATTTATTCACAGATAAATAAATGCCATCTTTAATTATATGTTCAATGATTTCTATTCATTCTATATATAATATTGTTTGCTTATCACAATTCAGTACTATGCTATTTTCTTTAAAGTAGTTCTATATCTGGTCTTCGTGTCTAGTAGAGAAAGCATCTTTGCCCCTGCTTCATTTCAAAATTTTCTTGGCAATTTTCTTATGTTTATCCTTTCATGTACACTTTAGAATCACTTATGTGTTCCAAAAGAGAAAAACTTCTGATTGAGACTGCATAAAATTTATATATTAATTTCAGTAGAAGTGACATGTTTAAGATATTGTCTTCTTATCCAGAACATGGTCAGTCTTTCCCCTCCTTGGGTTTTGTCCTATGTGTTTCAAAATAATTTTATAGTTCTGTTCATAGGGTCTTTCTCATTAAATTCACTCCTAGATATTTTATAGCCTTTTCTACACATTATTATGAATGGGATTGTTCTCATTTCCATTTTTATAAAGTCATTTTATTCTCTTTTATCTAATTGCATCTGATTCTACAATACACATGGTGTACAGTTAAGCCTTCATGTAAGTAATTCCCAGAGTGCTCAATATTGATACTTTAAAATAAGACAAGTTTGAGGGGACACAAGATAATTTCCTAATTAAAACTGATTCTCTCATACAGTAGATTTTTTTTTTTCAAATGGATACATTAGACATTCATTGTCTACAGTTCGTAGTTCCAAATTTTCTTTACAGTAATAACAACTAGACATGTGGGTATATTCATCCTTACTGTTAACCGATGTTACTCTGCAATTTGACATGAGATTAACATAAAGCTATGCATTCACAACTTCTCAAAGTTTATTTCTAACTTAACCTTTAGCAAACATTTTGAAATTATCTATTGTCTATATAGAACCTATAGATCCAGTTTCTCCTATAAACCAAAGCTAACAACATTTCCTATGATTAAAAACTTAGGGATGGGCATATGAACGAAGGATGATTTTTTTCTTTCTGTCAAAGGTTCATAGTAATTTGAACAAAATGAGGATTACAAACACATCTTTATACAAAAAAGGTTCTCAACCATAAAATTAGTGGCTACAACTGCATCAGGTTCTGGCTATAGGAACCTGCTTTGTACAGAGCAGAAAACCTGAGACACAGTAACAGTATTACTGGCTGCAGCATCAAACTGGTTCAAGTGATCCCAGTTTTCATCAAGGCTTTGTGAAATGACAGACTTGTAAGTCGTCTACTTTCTCCTTATACAGTTCCTACATCTATAAAATGAGTGAGTCAAGCTGGAAGCAAGATTGCTGGGAGAAATATCAACAACTTCAGATATGCAGATGATACCACCCTAAGGGCAGAAAATAAAGAGGAACTAAAGGACTTCTTGATGAAAGTGAAAGGAAAGAGTGAAAAAGTTGGCTTAAAACACAACATTCAAAAAACTAAGGTCATGGCATTCAGTCCCATCACATCATAGCAAATAGGTGCGGAAACAGTGACAGACTATTTTGGGGGGCTGCAAAATCACTGCAGATGGTGACTGCAGCTATGAAATTAAAAGACGCTTACTCCTTGGAAGAAAAGCTATGAAAAACTTAAACAGTATATTAAAAAGCAGAGACATTACTTTGCTGACAAAGGTCTGCGTAGTCAAAGCTATGGTTTCTCCAGTGGTCACATATGGATGTGAAAGTTGGACCAGAAAGAAAGCTGAGTGCCGAAGAATTGATGCTTTTGAACTGTGGTGTTGGAGAAGACTCTGGAGAGTCCCTTGGACTGCAAGGAGAGCCAACCAGTCAGTCCTAAAGGAAATCAACCCTGAATACTCATTGGAAGAACTGATTCTGAAGCTGACATTCCAATACTTCGGCCACCTGATGTGAAGAACTGACTGAGGATGAGATAGTTGGGTGGCCTCACCGACTGAGTGGACATAAGTTTGCGCAAGCTCCAGGAGATAGTGAAGGACAGGGAAGCCTGGGGCGCTGCAGAGCATGGGGTCACAAAGAGTCAGCGACAACTTAGCAACTGAATAACAATAGGCTCTAGGTCTCTCTCTGTTTCACGTTTCAAGGCTCAAGTTTCAAAAGGGGGCCATGTGACTCCCCCAAGCCCAGGGGAAATGGTGGACACTTTTGGATCCATGGACACAGAACTATTTCAGGGACACTGAAACCACAACTTCTAAACAAACTAGTCAACCAGAGGTTGCCAATAAAGACACTTTACTGTAGCCTCAAATTTTGCCTATGATAACTACCACACATATGGAAATAATGATTACTTTAATCAAAAGTTATATTTCTATATCAATTCTGATACTACAGAAAGAAACAGCATCTGCTTATTTCCTCACCTTGGGTTAGTTGACACAGGATGCTCAAATGTAGCTTGGACTAAAGTATGTGCTGACATCAGTAGCCCTCTTAATATAAGTCACACCAGGAATGTGGGTGTTTCTACACCTGCCATGGCAAAGTAGCCACATACCATATAAGATCAAGTGGATCTTATAGCGAGACCCACTTGAGTCAGATTCGGAGGAATTTTCTAGCATGTAAATATCACGCAAACATAAAAGTGAATATAAACAATGTTTAACATGTAGTTTGTCTTCTAGAGGCTTATAATTACAGGACCCACACGTGTATATCTAAAGTAAAACTTACGATGGAATCCTATTACATGATTTTTTCAAATCTAAAGTGAAATTTTAAGCCCTAGTCTTCTAAAATTTTTCACACAGAGAGAAGCTACCAAAAATCTTGGGCAATACATCTTATAGTGTTTCAAGGAGCCAAGGCAGGCATCTGTTTTGCTAATCAGGAAGTTTTCTGTCTGAGATTAGAGCTTTGGGGAATAGTTAGAGGTTCTGAATCCTTTAAATAACCTTGAATCCTTCAAGTATTAAATTCAAGATAAAAATGAGCCGTGAGTACTAGACATGAAGAATATTAAAACAGGGAGATGGCTACCGAATAGGCATCAGGCGTTCGCACTGTAAGAAAGTTTACGGCTGACGGTAAGCAGCTTGCTAAAGAATCATTTCAGAGTTTTTGTTGTTTTAGAAATTTTGTGCCAGATGGTTTTCTTTTAATTTCATCCTTGCACAAATGGATTCCCAGGCTCCTTTCTCAATGATGTAAATGGGCCTAATTAAAAACCCTACCGTTTCCATATTAAGGTAACTATCTGTGAACTGCCAGCTTCATCTGGCCTGATTTAGAGAACCATTCTGAGGGATTACAAGGAGTTATAGGCCCCTGCCCTAGAGTAAAAATAAACCCTTCCCTAAGAAATGATTGGCTCCACAGTCTGTGAGAATGAAAGCCAGCTTACTTAAGTCTAATCAGTTCACTGCTTGCTGGGTTTGATGCGCGCAAAGTACAGAGGCCACTTACATGACCTTACTCCATGTGCTGACAGGTTCGGTGCGGCTAGATGATGTTACTAGGTTCTCCAAGTTTCAGTCAAAGCCACTGACTTCACTTTCCCTCAGTGCACTGTTCATTCACGGGAACTTAGCCCTTTACTGAGACGTGAAGTCAGCTTGGTCTCGCAAAGTCAGAACTGAAGGTGCAGGTCATGTATTGCAGCTTTTGTGCAGAACCCCGCAAAAGAAAATGATTTCACTGTAGATAAATGCAGTGAGGATGAATGGATAAAACAAGTTTTTTCTTTTTCTTTTTTTTATTCCACTAACTTTTTGTAGGAAAGATGATATTCTTGAGAATTCTAAATTGCTTCATGTTACAACTTTTTTTTTAATTGGAGGAAGATTAGTGTTGTGTTGGTTTCTGCCATATAACAATGCAAATCAGCTGTAATTATACAGATATCACCTCCCTTTGAGCCCCCCTCCTGTCCCTCCGCCCCACCTCTCTAGGTCATCACAGAGTGCCTGGCTGGGCTCCCTGTGTTATGAAGCAACTTCTTACCAGCTATCTGTTACACACACGACAGCGTACATATGTCGATGCTATGTCCTCCGTCCCACTTTCTCCCTCCTGCACTGGGTCCCCAAGTCCACTCTCGATATTGGTGTCTCCATTCTTTCCTTGCAAATAGGTTTCAACTCTTTTTGAATCAATCAAGGGCATTTATGGCATAACTTCTTTAAATTCAACTCTGTTCCTCAAGAACCTAAGTAGTCTTACAACCCACTGTGCCAGATGGATGCAGAAAGGCAAAGTCACTTGGAAAATTTTGATAATCTTTCCATCCAGAAATATAACTCCTATCAGGGAAATCAGGCCTGTGGGTCAGAAGTCTTTTGACAGTGCAATCTGAATAAAGGTTATCAGCAATTTCAGATAAACTGGAATTTAAATGAAATTTTAAGGCATTTCTTTCTGGTGGGTAAAATCACAAACTACCAAATATGTAATGAAATAGGCTTATAAAATTGCTCATGAACCAGGAGTTCAGGTGGCCCAAGACTCAAGTAACTTTATACTGTAGGGTGTATGAAAGAAAGGAGGACAAAATACAAACCCAAAGGAAATGGAGAAGCTACTGGAGAGAGTTTTGAGTGGAGGCAGTCTCCAAGTATGGTGGGGTTTACATGACTGGAAAACAGCAGATCAGAAGGTGGAAAACTCCTTGACCACCAAGGCAATTATTGCTTCATAGACACAGTCCCACATTTAGATCATGTAGAAAAAGTTGCTAAGTACATGAGTTATCACTTTCCATCCCAGCCATTTGACTGTGCAGCAGTTGCTTCTATCCTAACCAAAGAAATTGGAGAAAATTAAAAGTGAATAAAAGAGGAGAGGGACTCAAGAACAAGGGATGAATAGGTGACAACAGAAACACAGGCACAAGCATGAATACTGAGGTGGACAGAGCAGGCTGCAAAAAGAAAAGAGAGATTCACACACAGGTAAGTCAGATATGAAGAGAAGATGAGAGGCAAGAGAGCTTATAGATAACATAGAAAGATAAAGAAACATATGCAAAATTTCATCCCCAGTGATTTGCAAAACAAAAATCCAGGTCTGTGTTTGGTCTTAAGTATCAAATACAAAAGAAAATTTAAGCTGCAGAGACTTTAATCTTTCCCTACTTAAAGATTTGCATGGATCCAGAACATTCCAGGGCAAGTTAGCAAACTAGTGCATTATCACAACATGTCCTTAAAATTTGACCACAGCCGTGTCATAGGCAAGACCCAGTCAGGCTTTGGAGCCACTATCAGGAAACAGATTTAGCAACTGATGAAGGTCAAGTTTGGGGATGAAACACAATGAGTAATGAGAGCATTTTAAGTTCAAAGAGTGAAATACTGAAACATTAGACAGTAGGGCAAAAGTACACTGTTATGCAGGTGTCAGAGCTGATGAGGGAAGAGAGGAAATAACTGTGCAGCCCAAGGAGGAGAGAAAGCACAGCCACAGCAGGGGAGAATCCAGAAGCACCCAGTACTCAAAACTAGAAAGAGACAGAGAAGAGCAACTCCATAAGAAAGCACACTGCTGTATTTAAAAAGATAGCCAATACGGGTCTCTTGTATAGCACAGGGAACGCGGCTCAGTATTCTGTAATAAGCTGACTGGGAAAAGAATTTGAAAAAGAAAATAGATAAATGTACATATATAACTGAATCCCTTTCCTGTATACCTGAAGCTAACACAACAGTGTTCATCAGCTATGTTCCAACACAGGATTAAAAAAAAAAAAGAATGTATAAGAGACTCCTCTGGTGGTCCAGTGGTTAAGAATCTGCCTCCCAATGCAAGTGATGTGGGTTTGATACCTGGTCGGGGAACTAAGATCCCAAGGCTGCAGGGCAACTCCTAAGCCCGTGCAATATAACAAGTGCCCACGCACTGGAACAGAGAGCTCGCCTGCCACAGTGAAGACCCCGTGCAGCCAAAATAAACAAAAGAACAAATTATATACATATACAGAGAGAGAGACCATTAAACTGGGAGAGAGGGTGAAGCAGGTCCTGTGGTTATCAGGTACCAGACATAATGCTGAGACAGGAGCTTATGGAAAGTTAAAGTGCTAGTCGCTCAGTCATGTCCAACTCTTTGCGACGCTATGGACTGTGGTCCACCAGGCTCCTCTGTCCATGGAATTTTCCAGGCAAGAATATTGGAGTGGGTTGCCGTGCCCTCCTCCAGGGGATCTCCTGGACCCAGGTATTGAACCTGGGCCTCCTGCCCTGCCGGCAGATATCTTTCCAGACCTTATTAAGTCTTGGAAAAGCCAAGGTAACTATGTTTCGCCTATGTGCTCTTTCTGTTTCATTTGTTGTTGTCAGTCTTAACTCTTACACTTTGATCTACAATCCATTTCGAGTTATTATTTGTATATTGTGTGAAGGAAGGTTCAGGATTAATTTTGTTGCACAACTCTGTCCAATTGTTCCAGCATCATTTGCTATAAAGATTATCTTTTTCCCATTGAATTAATTGGCCTGGTACATCTATCACAAATCAATTGCATAAGTCTGCTTCTAGAATTTGTTTTTTCTATTCTACTGATGTATTTGTCTGTCTTTGCATAAATAACACTGTCTTGTTTCCTATAGCTCTGTAGTCTTGGAATCAGGCAGCAGTCTACTTCTAAGGATGGGACACGAGGTCAGACCAGATAAAAATAGCTGTCATTTGGTAAAGAGGCCCAGAGAATTCTGCTGGAGCTCCTTAAATCTCTCCAGCAAAAGTCAAGATTGGCCATGGATACCAAGTAAAGTTAATGCTTACTGGGAGGACTAAAGCAGTCCCAACCACAAAGGAGAAGCACGTAGAGAGATTACAGAGGACCAAGTATAGCCCATAAATATCTGACCTCAGACTCACAGACACAGACTGATATAATATTGAAATAACAAACTCAGCATCTTTTTCATGCAGTCCTGCCTAGATGACATCCCAGCAGTCTACTCCAGTTGTACCTCTGTAAGATAAATATCTAAAATCCAAGCCACGAGAACACCCCTGGGTGTCTTCACACTACCAGAAACAATTAAACTTACCCAAGCACAGAAACAGGGGAGCTGAGACACGTTTAACCGGTTAACTTAGTGTTATCCTGCCAAAATGTGATCGTCTCTTTTCTTCTATTTTATTCTCAGAACCTCATAATATTAATTTTCCTTTGCTATTCTACTATTCCTTAGGTCTATGCATGGCTTTAATAACTATAAGACTTATCCACGTCAATAACTCGAACCAGTAATATTGTTGTTAAGCAACCAATAAGAAAGCTTTGTTAGATTTCCAATGTCAAAGTCTACAAACCCTGCAATAAAAAGAAAATAAGTATATCAAGAAAGGAAATGAAAATATGGCCACTTTCCTAAAGCATTAGAACAAATTTGGCTCCAAAAAAAAAAAAAAAATTGAAATTGGTTTGGCTGGGGTTCTGATGAGCACAGTCTGAGACAATAAAACAGTTACGAAGTTTGAGTTCAAGTGGTCATTCCTCCATAGTTTCCAGGGAAGATCATTTCAGCTGGTGTTCATCATTCTGTTCAACAGAAGTCTTCAACAGGGCATAAGGATAGAAGACGGGAGACATGGAAAATTACTGTGGCTAAGAGAGCCCAAATGGAAAAATAACCTTCGCATAAATGCATGTGGAAGTTGGTAACAGAGCCCTTATCTTGCAGGAATGTGGGCCCTTCAATTGGCCAGGTTTGAGCCATCCGGGGGCCTGATACACTTGGCTCTGTGAATACTGAACAGTTCAAACTAGGCTTTAGCTCAGACAGGATAAAAACAATCACCACAGGAATGTTCCAGAAATTTTAAAATATAGAAGAGAAAAACCCTTCATGGAAAGCCCAAAGCCAGAGTCTGGTGCCCGTTCATCTATGTGTAGTTCCAGATCAATTCATTTTCTGATCTCAGAAGGTTTTACACACACCCTATCACCTGGACTTTAAAAAAAAATGTAGACATAGTGATAAGGAAGTGGTGCCTTCATTCCCAATTCAGATGTAAAAACAAACAGAAGTAAAAACAGGGCACCCTGTTGAAGAAGATACCACATAGGATTAAATATTAGTGAAAATACACTTGAATGTATATTATAGTCGGATCAATGGTCAGTGTGTTCAAGACAAACTGAATTTAGTAGTAGGTGCAGACTTCTGTGTGGTCCACCAGCTAAGACTCCGTGCTGTCGATGCAGGGGGCCTGGGTTCAACCCCTTGTCAGAGAACTAGATCCCACATGCCTCAACTAAGAGTTTATATGTGACAATTAAAGATCCCCACATGCCACAATAGACTGAAGATCCTATAGCACTAAGATCTGGCATAGCCAAATAAATAAATAATTTTTAAAAAATAAATAAATTCAGTAGCAGGTAACAGTAGGAAAAGTAAGTATGCATTCAAGACGTGGTAATTCTCCAGGCCAGAATACTGCATTGGGTAGCCTTTCCTTTCTCCAGGATCTTCCCAACCCAGGGATCAAACCCAGGTGTCCCTCATTGTAGGTGGATTCTTTACCAGCTGAGCCACAAGGGAAGCCCAAGAATACTGGAGTGGGTAGCCTATCCCTCCTCCAGTGGATCTTCCCAACCCCAGGAATCGAACCGGGGTGTCCTGCATTGCAGGTGGATTCTTTACCAATTGAGCTCTCAGGGAAGCCCAATATTCATGTTCTTATTTCCTTTATAAAAATGTTCATTAAAAGTGTGTGCCAGTGGCAAGTGTTGAAAATATACTGTTGCATGCTGGTATTTTCAGCATCCACTCTATCCTCTAGGCTTTAGCGAGGCAGCATGCTGATTTCAAACTGGTACAGAAACTCTCAGCTTCATGAGCTCAGGCAAAGTACTTCCATTTCCTATTCTAAGTATGAAAGTGAAAGTGTTAGTCACTCTATCATGTCCGACTCTTGGCTGCCTCAGGGACTGTAGCCCGCCAGGCTCCTCTGTCCATGGAATTCTTCAGGCAAGAATACTGGAGTGCGTAGCCATTCCCTTCTCCAGGGATTGAACCTGGGTCTCCTGCATCTCAGGTGGATTCTTTACTGTCTGAGCCACCAGGGAGGCCCACTGTCAAACGGATGTACCAATGCCTGCTTGGGCTGTGATAAAGTTGAAGAAATGCAACGTCTACAGAGTATTCAGTGAGGTGGAAAAATATGCCAATAAATATTAATGTTCCTCTATTCCTGCTTCCTGCATCACTGGAACAAATTAAAATTGAGTCAAATGTTTTCTTTTCAGGACTCTTACTGTTGCCTACTCTACCGTACTGAGAAGAAATAATCACTGAAGAGCAAACCATGTTTAACCCTAACTCCAACCCCATACTCACTCTTACATACTCCCTTTTCAGCACTCTGTTTTTCTAGCTTTTTAAACCTTAAGCCTTCTGGATTTCGGATTTATTGTGGGCTATCATTTGGATTTGGGACATAACATATTACATGAGAAAGTATAAAAAATGGACAATTGCCTCCAAGTATTGAGAGATAATGAGAAATAGAAGAGATAACTGCAGAGGATAAGAAGGCTTGGTGTCTAAGGCTCATGTTTAAGTCCATGGTGGGACACTTGCAGATTTGATTCTTTTTGAGTCTTAGTTCTCACATTGGACATGTGGATAATCATGCTTATCTTACCAAAATCATAAGAATTTGAAAGAATCAAGTGTAATTACTTGTGAAATTTCTTTATAAGTGCTAAATATATCAATGATTGACACGTGTTTTTTCATTATAGGGGCTTCCCTGGTGGCTCAGAAAGTAGAGAATCTGCCCGCAATGTGAAAATCCGAGGTTAGATCCCTGAGTCAGGAAGATCCCCTGGAGAAGGCAATGGCTACCGGCTCCAGTATCCTTGCCTGGAGAATCCCATGGACAGGGGAGCCTGGCGGGCTACAATCCATGGGGTCACAGAGTCGGACATGACTGAGAAACTAACATTTTCACACACTTTATCATTATAAGATCAACTAGATAGATTGGAACTCTTCTCTTCACTTTTGTCTTCTTGCTCCCATCCTGAAGTTGATCCAACCAAACTTAGTGCAGAACTTTCTAGACTCTGAGCTTACCAGAGTGGCATCAGAGACTCTTAGATGATCCCAAGTAATACTTGAAGACCAAACTAAATTAAGGGTTCTTCTGTGATGTGGACCAACATAGTGAATGCACATTATCTCTGCCCAATAAAGTTCCTCTAAATCTGATCTGAATCCTCAGTGAATACTAGAATGAACCAGGTCATTTCAGGCTCCTGAGTTTCCTAAGTTCTCACCTGGTCATATATTCCCCAGGCGACTGTCCACTAGATGACCGTAATGCAATCACATCTCTGAGACTCTGCATCTAAAATATCCATAACGTCTCAATGTGTGAGCGCACGAGTTATCCATTAGTATCATAAATAACACACCATTAACATTAGACCAGAAAGAGAATTTTAGGGGATTGCAAAACAACAAAATAAGTTAAGTCAACAATGTGGTGTTTAAACATGTCCAGCAATTCCAAGGCTCCAAAACAGCTGAAAATGATTTGAGGAATAAGATCAGCCCAGGAGAATGTTTAATTTCCATTAATGTAGGAGCATCTATTCAGACCTGCCATAGCCAAAGAGGCAGCATTTGAGACAGTTTTCAAGACTGGCTGCAGCTGAACTTGGTGAAAATTATTTCTTGGCGTTGTTTCAAGTTCTTCATTCTGGAGCCAGACTGTCTGGGTTCAGTTCCTAAGCTGACCACTTACTAGCGGTATAACCTTTGGCAAGATCCTTAACCTCCATCTCAGTTTCTTCACCTATAAAATGGGGTAATAATAAAGCTACCTCATTCAAGTATTGTAAGGATTAAATTGGAAGTAATTAGAATAATTGAGACACAAAGTAGTTACTAACCAAGTATTATTATTATTATAGTACTATCATAAGTCAAAAGTAACTTTATACATGATACTCATAGAGTAGCAAAGTGAGGCTTTCAATTTGTATAAGATATGTTCTTGTTGTTTAGTCACTGAGTCCTACCCGACTCTTTTGCAACCCCCATGGACTGCAGCACCACTACAGTAGCCCCAGGCTCCTCTATCCATAGCAAGTAAGAATACTGAAGTGGGTTGCCATTTCCTTCTCCAGTGGGTCTTCCCAACCCAGGAACCGAACCTGCGTCTCCTGCACCAGCAGGCAGATTCTTGACCACTGAGACACTAGGGAAGCGTGCACTATTATCCTCTTTGTATAAATGAAGAGAATACGTGTTAGAGAGGTTGAATTCACAGCACTACCCAACAACTTAGTGGGTTAATCACGATTTCTACCAGTTCCCCTCCTCCCACCTCTGCCCACCTGCTCCCAAGAGTTTTAAAGTTTCTTCAAAACACAAATAAGTGAAGTAATCACTGGGGGAGAGTGTCAGAACAGAAAAGAAGTTCGCAGCAAGCCAAAATTCCATGTTTGAAAAGAAGGCGAGGCAATTACATTGTCATTTTCAAGTGAACAATGAAGCCAAGTTATTTTGTTATTGGACAGAACTTTCGATCTGTAAAGTTTCATATAGAATTGAACCAAATAAGCCCATTATAAAGAGGACAAAGAGTTATAAAGAGACCTTTAAAAACAACCTAACAACGGCAAAATAGGTGATGGGTATAAGCTTGAGTTATAAAATAAATCATGGAGATGCAACGAACAGCACCGGGACTATAGTTAATAATCCTGTATTGTGTATTTGAAAGTTGCTAAGAGGGTACATCTTAAAAATTCTCATCACACAAAAATATTGTAACCATGTAGCAAAACGAATGTTAAGCAGACTTATTGTGGTGATCATTTTGCAAAGTGTACAACTACTGAATCACGACGTGCCACACCTGAAACAAATATAACGTTATATGTCAATTATATCTCAATTAAAAACAAACAAGCAAAAAAATAAAAAGCAATGAGACAGCTTTCATATCATGTAGGTCCATACAAAAGGAAGGCATCGATGGATGTACGGATGTAACAATGAATATACATGGCGGTGTTAACAGGAAGAAAGCAACAAAAACAGCAAATTGCTTTCCAAAATCAAACATCCACATAAATAAACCTGTCTAGACTGTGTTATCACTTTGTCCATGAAATGGCCGATGATCAGAGAAAGTCAATCCGTTGGTCTTTGGGGAAAGAACAAGGCAAATACAAGGTCCTAGGAGCACAGAGATCTGTAGTGAGCTTGCTGGCTTCCAGTATCTTCTGCTCAACCCCTGCCCCAGGTCTATCTGAAGGCAAGGGCACCAGGACTCGAGATGCTGTGTCACACAACCGGAGCACACCTGGGGCCGCTGCTCTCCTCCCTCCAGTGAAGGGAGGGAGGGGATTTACTTCCTCCTGAGTTCACCAGATTCCCTATATCTGAAAACCATGGACTCAGGAGCATCTCAAAGATGCCATTAATTCTGTGAAGACAGCATGTCTCATTAAGACATCGAGTTTCCTGCACATCTCTGATGAGCTAAAATGCAGTATTCTAAAGCAAATGTCAAACTGAAGTCATCTTGAGATTCATGGTATGCTTCCTTAAAAATGAAGCATTACTCAAGTAGCCAAAAATGATGAATAACTGCTCTGTCTGTCTGTCTCTCACTTTCTTTCTACTGATGTGGCAGGAAATCAGTCATTACCATCCTAACATCACTGCTATAACATGTCCCACATAAGGGCAATAATGGAACTATTTTTAACTTCTTGCTCCAAATCATCGGAATAAATAACAAAATATCCATGTGGATGGATTCGAAGAGGAAAACGGCCCACATCCCTTTTAAAGAATGAAAGTACAAACTGTCGAAATTATGTTTAATTAAAAATCATTTATTTTGGTCTTACAGTAGAGGAAAACATTGGATCAGACACATATTCATTTGGACAAAAATCCTTGTATTTGTCAGGTCTTGGCGTGGCCTCAGATCAAACCCAAGTAGGCATGTCTACAGCCAAGAAACAGATCATCCTTCCAAAGACAATTACTGCTTCCAATCAAAACACTTGAGTATATCACATCAACTGGGTGTGAGGGAATTCTCCCTCTTCTTCAACCAAATCAGTCTTCATTTCCATCAACCTTATGTCACAGAAAAGCAAATGTTGCCTAAACTTTGAGCTCAGCCTTCAATTCTTTCTTCACCCAGGAAGATAAAGCAGGGTTCATCTTAATATTTTTAAGATGTTAGGCCCTGTATCTACCCACCTTTCCAGGCCTGGCTGCAATGCAAGAGGTAGGAAAGTAAATAGGACAATGAGGTCTTCCCACATGGTTCCAACCAAGATCGGCTGCTCCATCTAAGATCTTTCTGTACATCTGCCTTTCACATGAGGGAGCCAGGGTGAATCTATTTTTTTCTTTTTAGCAGGCATTGCAATAAGTTTCTGATCTACAAATACAAGTTGGGTACAAGGACAATGTGATTCTTGGCTAAATTTATTGTCCCCCCCCCCCACAAAATCAGAATTCATGCAAATCTCTAGCTAGATCTAGCTGGTTCATTTCTCCTAAAATATTTCATAAAGGGAAAAGATGAGGTTGGCCAGATCAATCATTCCAACATATAGAAATAGAAGCAGCTCCATGAGGAAGTCTGAGGGCTGGGACCCTTGCTGCTTGAGAGTTCATTTAGATTTATAAAACTTGAGCTCTCTTTGCATGCTTCATAAAAAATTATTACGTGAAAAATCTGGCTGCTCGCTGCATTATTCATTGCAGACCCTCTTAAACAAATAACTGTTAAACACATAAAAGGGTTCACGCATGAAGTGAAGAAAAGCAAATGAAATCTGCTAAACAAATTATAATTGAGATGAGTAAAATGGTCCTCAGGTCATGAGAAGAAAGGTAGAAAGTCATCAGAGTTTTGTGATTCATTTATGAAAAAGAGATGCAACCGTTTTTTGTTTTTTTTTAAGTAAATTCACAAAATCAACTGAACAGGTGGGCAAGTGATCATTATGAGAAAGAAGAATGCCCATGAAAGGGGATGTGTTAGATGAGCATCGGAGGAAGGACCTGAAATGGACCCCAACCCTTCTAGGACTTTCATGACCCCTGCTTCCTACAGAGAATCCTNAGCTCCTGGGGAGGCAATGCTGCTGGTCCTGGGTCCTACATTAATTAGCCGGGGGCTAGGTGACCTATATTCACAAACCACCCTCCCCCCCCGCAATTACCACTTTGGGGCCCTTCCCTTCATGCAAAGCCTGGCTCTAATATCAGGTCCCCTGTAAAACTTCTGAAGACTGGCAGGCATGGCCTCTCCTTCCTCTGGGTCCACTATGGCTTCAAAGTAACCCATTTAAAAAAAAAAAAAAAACTAGAGTTCTCCTTGGGCTTCCCTTGCAGCTCAAGTGGTAAAAAAATAATCTGCTTGCAGTGAAGGAGTCCACCTGCAGTGCAGGAGACCCAGGTTCGATTCCTGGGTTGGGAAGATCCCCTGGAGAAGGAAATGGCAACCCACTCCAGCATTCTTGCCTGGGAAGTCCCATGGACAGAGGAATTGGCAGGCTACAGTCCATGGGGTTGCAAGTGTTGGACACGACTTAGAGACTAACCACCAGGGTTCTCCTTAATTTGTTTAATTTGTCACAATGTACCTCTAGAGCACAAGGATGGCCTTTAACGTGTCTTGTTCTCCTTAACACTCCTCACAGGGCAGTCTGTCACAGGGTAGGTGGTAAACTGGGTTTGCCAGAAAAATAAAGTAGACTTAACATGCTGTGGTTTCAGGAGTTTACACTGTCCTCAATTTTCAAAATCAGATATTTGGTTTTATCTCCAGTTCTTTCAGACTCCTGTGTTGGGACTTGTTTGGGCTTGTTGACTTGTACTCATTTTAAAGATTCTTTTTAAACCATGTCATCACTTTATATGAGCCACAGTTTTAAATCAAAGAGCCCTACGACAAAGAAGGGAATCCAGAAAAAAAATATGCTTTAGTTCAAGGCATTGAGTAGCTGTGTCACCCTGAACCCTCTCACTTCTAAGCTGGTTTTAATAATGAACAGAGCAGGATCCTGTGCGACATTCCTGGGGGCAAACCACCCTGCTGCGTTATCAGTCTCTAGTTTGTAGAAAAGCTTTAGGTTCTTAAGGCCCTCCCAAAGTTTCAAACAGCAAATTTAATCAGACAAGTGAAAAAACACAGCAACAAAGGAAAACAGTCAAGCAAGAGAAACGGTGACATTTAGCCATAAACAAAGCCAAGGAACATTAGTTTCTCCTCAAGGTCTATACGTAATATCTTGAACCATGTCCTTGAGTTGTTTATCAGATACTAATCCTGCCACCAGGTAAATGAAGTTAACTGCTAACCACCCCAGGTAGACTCCAGACTGACAGGGACCAGAAGGTTGATGATGCTGACTCCCAAAACACCACTGGGTGACCTCACTTCCAACCAATCAGAATGTCCAGGAGCAGATCAGGCAAGCTGAGACCCTCTCACTCACCATTGTTTGAGAAAATAATCTTTCCCGAAAGCCACTGAGGTATCGGATCTTTTGAGCATGAGCTGCCCATTCTCCTTGTTTGGCCCAGCAATAACCGCTGTGTATTTTCCTTCATCACAATGTGGTGGCAAGAGATCCGTTTTCCTGCGGGTAGGATCAGCAGACCAGGCGTGGTTCAGCCACAATAACAGCAGCCGCGCCACTGATGCTGGCGGGTAAATAAGGTAATATATGTGATGCATTTACAACCACGGTCAGCACATGGTCTGGAGAAGGAAATGGCAACCCACTCCAGTATTCTTGCCCGGAGAATCCCATGGATGGAGGAGCTTGGTGGGCTACAGTCCACGGGGTTGCAAAGAGTCGGACACAACTGAGCGACCTCACTTTTACTTTCAGTACACGGTAAGCACCGTAGGAAGATTAGCTGTTGTCACCACTTATGCCTTTCGGTATTTATGGAAAACATGCTCCTTGCTACAGAAATAATTGAAGGCTAGCATCTGTGCTTTCCCTCTGCAACCGGTTAAATGATACCATCTTCTGTCATTGCCCTTCTTGACATGCTTCCCACACTTCATCTTCTCACAGAACTTCAAACAACATACCCCTGAGTAGTTCTCTGCTTTTTCATTCTTGTCTGTCTCTGCTCATTTGTGATGCTCCTCCTACTGACACAATTCCTGAAGCTTTGGTACTACTTTTCCCTTGATTCTGTACCTGTCTTTATCCCTTTTATAAGAGCTTTAAAAATCTAAGCTCATAAGAGATCCATTCACACTGGCTCCAATTTCTGCTCTTTGGAAACGGCCTCAATTATGTGATCAGAATTTCATTCTTTATTCTATTTCTTATTTTATAATCTTCCCCATCATTACTTTTTCTAATCTCCAAGGGATAAAACTTTCACCAGCATGTCTAAATTTATCAGCTCTTTATTAGCAGAATGAGAATAAAGCATTTGAGGAGCAGGGTGACCCATCACACCTATCTTTTCTGTCTGACAAGATCAAAGACTGTGTCATTTATGCATTCAGTATGTGCAATAATGAACCATTTCTGCTCCTTTCTCCTTATATCATGAGGAAAATGTACCATTTCTAGTTTCAAATATGTGGATTTCTTATCACACCATTTTAAATTGTATTTCTCCCTATTCTTTCTGTTGGATTTGTTACTTTTGGGAAAAAAAATAGAAGTATATTTCATCCTACCAAGTTTAAAGACATCAAAACTGAAAATCATAAAGATACGTTGCTATATAATCAATGCAAGGAAAAGTACTGTAGAACACCCATCAAGACCCACATATTCAAAGGGAAGGTTTTAACCTAACTTCAAAAGGCTGGAAAAATGAATTAATATGTTCTGAGTTAAAAGAAAACATTTATAGCCGACATATTAATTTTTAAATGAGTCCCTGTTTTAATCTATTTTTTCTAATACTCGCCAACCACAAATTGGCTCCTGTCACCATGAGCAAAAAGTTTCGCCTGATTAATGCAACCAGAGAACACTTAATTCTAAAATGCAAATATGAGACATATGACAAATAAATATTGACAAGATTTTATGAAAGAGCACAATATCAGGGGTCTTAACAGACTGTTAAGAGTGTTACATCCAGATCTTCAGCTGTCACATGTTAAATGAGCAAATGAGAATAAATTTGACCTGTACTGCAATCTAAGATGGAGAAGGTAATGGCACCCCACTCCAGTACTCTTGCCTGGAAAATCCCATGGATGGAGGAGCCTGGTGGGCTACAGTCCATGGGGTCGCTAAGAGTCAGACATGACTGGGCGACTTCACTTTTACTTTTCACTTTCATGCACTGGAGAAGGAAATGGCAACCCACTCCAGTATTCTTGCCTGGAGAATCCCAGGGACGGGGGAGCCTCGTGGGCTGCCGTCTATGGGGTCACAGAGTTGGACACCACTGAAGCGATTTAGCAGCAGCAGCAGCAGCAGTCTAAGAATACCAGCATGTGTAGCTGTAGGCATTCCTTTTTCATAAGAAAAGTCCAGGGCACCCAGGGGTGACACAAAGGAAAAGTACAATGTGTGTTAAAGTAAGATATTGTGTTCTAGAAAAGGTGCTTCTCAACCTAGGAGTTAGAAAGGACCCATATTCTTCCAGCTTTGAAATTCATATGAATACTTCATAAAATGCAACAAAAATGAAGAGAAACATAAAAGTCTTTTGTTTTTAAGGCAGTCATATAAGTTACAAGTTCATGCTCATCCCTTTGGATGTCACAGCATGTTAAGTTGCTCCAGAAGACTCTAATCATTCTTGATTCCTATATTTACCTTGATAGATGCAGATGGTTCACAGAATACCACTGACCACACTTTGATTATCACTCTTCTGTCATAAGGTACTAAGGAAAAATGTGACTGAAAATGGATCAGAACTATACTAATCTCAAGTACTATTATTTCTTACCTGGTCCACTACTGACATCTAATGGGCTTCCCTCATTTCCCATTCCCAGGGTCACACAGCAGCCACAGGAGGTCTGTCTCTGTTTATGGTCCTCAAGAGCTCCTCCTTGCTCTTAGAATATAATCTACACACAGCAAGATCCTACAAAGGCTGGCTGTTCCTACTTGCCCAATGTCATCCCTTCTCCCCATTGTCATTGTCCTACAAATACCCATGGCCTATTGCTCAGAAAAGCCCTAAGCTTCTTCCAGGTCCAGGGTCTTCTCAGGAGTTGGTCTGTCTTCATGTAATCACGCACAACCACCCATCCATCCTAAAGATTAAAAATGGATGCAAATACATCAACCTTCATCCCACAGAGTGGTAGAGTCAATACACCTACCTTCAAATCCAGGTGACTATAACCACTGCAACTAACAGAAAATGGCAGAAGTAATGCTGTGTTAATTTCTGAACCCAGAACTTAAGAAACTAGCAGCTTCCACTTTCTGTCTCTTGACTCTTTTTAGAACCCCCATATAAGAAGTCTAATTACCCTGAAACCATCCTGCTAAAGAGATTACCTGTATGCTCTCCAATGGACAGACTAGCCATCATAGGCAAGGTTGGAGCACACATTGTTTACCATCTAGAATAGCCTGTTCACTAGCTGAATACCACCAGTGACCTCAGTCCATGCCACAGGCAGCAAAACAATTACAGTCAAGCTCCATTCAAATATTTGACTGGGGAAAAAAATGTGAAATATATTACAATGGTTGTTTGAAGCAACTGAATGTAAAAGCAGAATGATAACTTCCCCAAAGATTCCCACGTCCTAATTCCCAGAACACTGAACATATTACTTTACATGGTAAGGGGAACTTTACAGATGTGATTAAGATATAGAGATAGTAAGATTATCCTGGTTTACCTGGTGGGCCCAAAATCATCTCAAAGATCCTTATAAGAGAAAAGCAGAAGGATCAGAGTCAGAGAGAGACAAAGGGAAATATGAAGATGTTATGATGCTGGTTTTCAGGATGAAGGAAGAGGCCATAAGCCAATCTGGGAAAAGCCAGGAATGGACTCTCCTCTAGAGATTCCAGAAGAAATACAGGACTGCCAACACCTAGATTTTAGTCCTCTGAGATTCGTGTAGGGCTTCTGACATCCAGGATTGTAAGAAGGTAGGTTTTTGTGGTATTAAGCCACTAAATCAGTGGTGATTTGCTACAGGGGCAACAGAAAACAAATGAATTTATTACTAGGGTAATTTATTACATAATAATGGACAACCAGAAGACAGTCCTCCCTGCCACTCCATCTCCCAACCCCACATACCTGCATTCATACAAATATTCCTTTTGTTCAGTTGCTCAGTCATATCTGACTCTCTGTGACCCGATGGACTGCAGCACTCTAGGCTTCCCTGTCCTTCACTATCTCCCAGAGCTTGCTTGCTCAAACTCATGTTCATGAGTCAATGATGCTATCTAATTTTTCATCCTCTGCCGCCTTCTTTTCCTTTTGCCTTCAATCTTTCCCAGCATCAGGGTCTTTTCCTGTGAGTCGGCTCTTCACATCAGGTGGCTAAGGTACTGGAGCTTCAGCTTCAGCATCAGTCCTTCCAATGAATATTTAGGGTTGATTTCCTTTAGGATTAACTGGTTTGATCTCCTTGCTGTCCAAGGGACTCCCAAGAGTCTTCTCCAGCACTATAATTCTTGACCTTGCTTATTTCTGTTCATTATTCAGAAAAAAAAAAAAAAGAAAGTGAACTCACTCAGTCATGTCTGACTCTTTGCAACCCCATGGACTGTAGTTGGCCAGGTTCCTCTGTCCAAGGAATTCTCCAGGCTAGAATACTGGAGTGTGTTTCCATTTCCTTCTTCAGGGGATCTTCCCAACCCAGGGATCAAACCCAGGTCTCTTGCATTGCAGGCAGACTCCTTACCATCTGAGCCACCAGGGAAGTCATTTTTCAGAACCTTGGCTTAAATGTATATTATAGGCATGTATTAAAGAAAATATTTTCAGCATGTAATTTGTTTGTAAGATTATACAATATCTAGGTCCCTACACGATGAAAAGTTTCAGAAAGTGAAGTCATTTTGGTCTACCTGACTCACCAAGGAGTCCCCATTCCACACTTGTGATACTCAGCATTCAGTAAATATTCAATGTAAATGAACACAGATGAATTAGAACATAGGTAATACACTGGAACTGTAGTTTGTAAATGTATATAAAGAAGACAAACTGCGTTAGAAGTATATTCAACTAATGGAAATAAAGTTTTAACAATACAAAAATTCTTTGAAAACTAATTATAAAAAGCCCATGAAAGCAAGTTATGGCTGCCTCGATGAGGCTGAATGCATATTTGAGGATCAGGTATGAAAAACAGCAAGGTTGACCTTTATCCAAAAATATTAATCAGAGAGAAAAAAAAATCAAATAGTTGAATTTTTGGTCATATCACATTCAATTAAAAAAAAAAAAAAAAGCCTGAACAGACATTCTCACCCCTAAAAAAAATTAAATTGAATTTTCTATGAATTGCCTTTTTAACATGGAAAGTTGGACCATATTGAAAAATACCAAAAAACTACAGTCATCCCTCAGTATCTATAGAAAACTAGTTTCAGAAGTCCCTACATATACTAAAATTTATGGATGTTCACGTCCTTTATATTAAATGGCCTGGTATACAATCTGTAATTCTCACAGACAGCCATTGATAACATCCTGAAGTGTGTCTGCTCAGTCTTGTTTTCCTCTTAAAATATAATCTTATGCACAATTGGGATCACACAAGAAATGTTGTTTCAAATTCTGCATTTGTCATATTTTTCTATATTGCTAAACTTTGTTTGCTAACATGCTTTAATAGCTAAACAGGAATTTGATATACAGTGCCTCAATTAAATATGTTTCCAACATTTTTATATTATAAATGTTAAGAAGCATATAACTACAAACAAAACTAAGATTTGCAAGGTAATTTCCTAGTGTGGAATTCTTAGATCAAAGTATGTCTATACTTTTACGTCTCTTGATTCACATGGATCAGTGTTTTCTGATTGTGAGGTATAATAAGTTTGAGAAATAAAACATGCTGTTTAAAGATTAACAACATAGACTAAAGCATCAAAGGCTCCAAGAAGTCCAGCAATAAAAAAGAAACCTGTGTTAGCTTAATGGAAAGATAAATATTTTTAATGACATAAAGACATTTTCTTCCCCGTACAGCACACACTAACTCATGAATGTGCTGGTGGTCTTCTTAAGCTTTATAACTTCTGTTTTCATGCTTTCAAAGGTTCTTCTATCCCAGGATCATAAAATAAGTCATCTATGTATAATCTGAACATTTAAATCTTTCATCCATCAAGAATGTATTTTGGCATCAAGAACTTCCATGTTCCTTTTTTAAAAAACGAGAAGCTGATCTTCCTATTAGGATATATTGACAAGGTTTATCTCCTTATCCATGTATTAATATAACACCATCTTTATCATATCCTAAATTGCCATAGGTGACGCTAGTGGTAAAGAATCCATCTGCCAGTATATGTGATGCAAGAGACGTGGGTTCAATCCCTGGGCTGAGATCTCCTGGAGTAGGCAACAGAAACCTACTCCAGTATTCTTGCCTAGAAAATCTCATGGACAAAGGAGTCTGGCAGGCTACTGTCCATGGCGTCGCAAAGACTCAGACACAACTAAGCAACTCACGCTACTACCCTGAGCTCTCTGTTCCATTACACCAAGCTCTATCACACCACACTTCTTATACATTTATAAATGTATAATATATTTTCATAACACTAAGGAAATATGCTTTCATTACTCGTTTCCAAAATTTTTCTTGGATATCCTCATATGCACGTGTATTCATTCAACAAATGAGTTCAACATACTTAAGTAATTCAACATCCATGCTGTGATACATATGGAACTGAACTGAATTCTCATCCACATATGGTAGGTACTTATAGATGTTGGATTTATTCTTATAGGTTAAGAAAGGAGAATTTGGTCAGGTTTCAAAACTCAAATCTTACTGGGATTTCCATAACAATTATGTTGAATTAATTTAGGGGAGACTTTTCCATACAAACTCTTTCTGTCCCAGAGTAAGGTTGGATATGAATTTACATAAAGTACTTGATTAAGATGATGAAACCAAACCAGCTCATATGCAAAGGGTCCCACATTGGATATAATTTGTAAATTTAATCCTCATAACCAACACATGAAGTAGATAATATTACAATTCCTAGTTTACAAAGAAGAAAATAAAAACTAAGCAACTTATATCACACACATATGGGGATTTACAAAATCACACAATTTTTATTTCATAGGGTTTTTTCCCCCCCTTCTCATTCAGATTAAATGAAGGGTTCAGTATCCAACTCCATTTTCCAAACACATCCATTAGCCGTAATTTAGCTCTGTAAACCTCTGCGATTGGATGAATTCACTTTCCAATCTCTGTGTGTGCATTTTAAGTCGCTTCAGTTGTGTCCGACTATTTGCAACCCTATGGACTGTAGCCCACCAGGCTCCTCTGTCCATGGGATTCTCCAGGCAAGAATAGTTGAGTGGGTTGCCATTTCCTCCTTCAGGGGATCCTCCCAACCCAGGGATTGAATCGGTGTCCCTTACATCTTCTGCATCAGCAGGTGGGTTCCTCACCACTAGTGCCACCTGGGAAGCCCTTCCAGTCTCTATCCTGACCTATTCCAATCCAGTGAAATAAAACATATGAACTTAAGAGTTTTGGGGAAACAAAATACAGTTTGCAAAAGATAATCTGAGGTCAAGGTTGATTCCAGGATAATACTTTTTTTTAAAAAAAGGAAAGAACAGTACTATTTTCTTTTTTAGGAATGGTTTTTCTAACATTTTCTTCATAACAAGTCAGTGAATCCAAAAAAATATGAGCATGTTTGTTAACTGGCCAATTCAGCCATATTTTGTGCCAATAAAATGAAACTTACTTCTCCAATTTCATCAGTTAAAGAACCACAGGCTCTAATTCAGTACCTTGAGATGTCAGTAAATGAAGAATTGAAACAATTCAAATGTGTTGAGGTTAAAAGAGATTAAAAATGGATTTGGAGGGGGGAAAAAACATATTTTCCTCTTCCCTTAAAATTGAGGTTGCACGGAGGGGTACTGAATAGCCCCAGGATACTTAGATTTCTAAGTTTATTTCATTTGCTGATCTAAAATGTTAAAAAAAATCTTTTTCTGAGAAAAACTGGTTGTTTATAGTCCTAGTATTCAGACCACTTAAGCTTTTGGTTTAAAATATTAAAACACACATGAAAACATAGAAACTAGACATATCTTCTGTTCCATTTTTCTTCCAACATGCCTATTCTGCTTTTAAAAAGTTGTTTGTCCCTTTAACACAAAAGGTAACTAAAAACAAATCGATGGCAAATATTCCCATGATATGCCTCAAGTTATGCTACGCAATAGTATTATTCTTTTTTTCTAAAAAATAACTATGTTTCTCATATATTGGTTTTGCATGGCTTTTGCAGGTACAGTCTTTAAGACTCTAGTTGGAAAGTTAGTCAAGAGGGCTATTCCTTCTTAAAATCTTGAATAACAACCCGGTTATTCATTCAATAAATACTTATCAAATATTTATTATATGCCAAATACTGTGGCAGCCATGGGGTATATAACTGGATGAAATACAGTTCCTTCCTCAAAGAAGTTCAAGCTAGTGCAAGAATGACACCATGGGGCTATGCACTGAAGCACACATATGGTTGATATCTTGACTAAACTGTAGCCTACTGTTTGTTGCTACCGCAGAGCATGCATATATGAGCGTATCTAGAGATCTGAAGGGCAGTTCCAACAGAGGTTATAAGTTTGGGTGCTGAGTAGCAGAATATCTTAGTTGCAAATGAAATTTCATACAAAAGGATATATGTCCTTTTGTATGAAATTTCATTTGCGTGTATATATATATATATACACACACACATATGTAGTGCAGGAATTTACAATATACAATATTATAAATTAGTAGCATTCATATGTACTGTTACCTTAAGAAATACTTTTACCCCTACTCTAACTTGACTAAATGTGAGCCCTCAGCAGCAGGAACCTAGATTCCTAGATTTACCTCTTGAATAAATTTCTCCACTTAAAGGACCCAGGCTCTTTGGGGAGCACAACTTATTCTTTATTCTGGGCAGAAAAAAAAGAAAAAGAAAATGCAATGTATCTGGACCATTCTTTTATGGCCAGAAAGCAAGGATGGTTTTATAGCATGAAGGACAGTGCTAGAAGGGCAAAGGAGATGCTTAAAGATTTGGTTTTCTCACAGATGTTGTGAAAGCCAAAGATCAAACAGTGAATAACAGTTATTAATAATCAGAACAAAGTGAGTTTGCAATTAGACTCAAAAGAGTAAAGGTAATATAAATTGCATAGTTGCTATAAATTATATAAAATACTATAATATACAATAGAAGATCAACAAAATAGGATACTTAAATTTGAGCTGATTGTAAGGGGCAGGAGGAGAAGGGGATGACAGAGGATGAGATGGCTGGATGGCATTACTGACTCAACGGACACAAGTCTGAGTGAACTCCGGGAGTTGGTGATGGACAGGGAGGCCTGGCGTGCTGTGATTCATGGGGTCGCAAAGAGTCGGACACGACTGAGCGACTGACCTGAACTGAACTGTAATAGTAATGGAGGGTTCACTGATGGATTCTTCAGAAGCTGGCTTTGGCCATATCTGTGTAAGTTGGGCTACAAAGAAGGCAAGTGAATAATCTCAAAAGTGAGTCCTTCTCTGATTCCTATAGGAAATTCACTCCATCCAAGCCTTTGGTGAGTTTGGGAAAGACTGACTAGAGATTTTCCGGGACATGGGACAGTGTGACTTTGGGCACTAGTGCCCGACAAGTGCAATCGCTGGAATTGCTGGAATCACTCCCCAGCTACACTATTTCTTCTTCCCATCATCTTTCTCTTCCGTCTCCTGGATTCCCCCTCTGTCTCCTTGCTTCGAAGCCCAGAATCTGTCTACTGCTCAGAAGAATCTAGTTTTCTAAAGACCACATGGGGAAACTCACATAAATAGACACATGCAGCTATTCAGAAGCCCAAACGTCCTCCAGTGTATCTTCCATTCCACCCTGGAAGGCAGTCCCAGTTATAAACAGCAGAAAACTCCTTGCTACATTTCCAGTTAATAACTGTGTTACTATTCGCTTCCCACAGACCACACTCCTTGTTACAATTTTTCAATCAACTCTTAATGATCACAAATAATTTCTACATTACTTGTATATCATTCCCTCCAAAATGTGGATTTTCTACTTTTTTTTAGGAATACATACAATGTAAAGAAATGTCCTTTACACACTTGAATGCTTTTCTCTCACTATTTGTTAATCAGCCTAACAGCCTTGGGAAGTCAGGGACTTCCTGAGGCAGTTAGTTTATCCTCAGGAAGTTATTTCCTGGTCAAAAAGGAAGTAAACAGACATGTTAACCTGACTTTTAAGGTCAGATTCTGTCCATGACTGTAAAGGGCAAATATTTCCAACATCAGGATATTTGTCCTAAAACGAGGGTTCTCAACCTCCTCCCTATTCCTTCTCTGCCTTAGATGAGCTCAGAAATCGGTCCTGTAGTGTGAAACCTTCCAAACAACCCAAACAAACCTGGTGGGTGCACAGTGGCATAGAATGATAGCCTGTTTGTCACTGACAACTCCAACCGCGTGGGCTCCACAGAAAACCCCGTACAAGAAATACGCAGCCACTCCATAATTAATTGTTTTAGTGAAAGACTGGATGCTCAAAGCAGATGGTAAAGAATCTGCCTGCAATGAGGGGACCCAGGTTCGATCCCTGGGTCAGGAAGATCCCCTGGAGAAGGGAATGGCTACCCACTCCAGTATTCTTGCCTGTAAAATTCCATGGACAGAGGACCCTGGCGGGCTACAAGTCCGTGGGGTCACAAAGAGTCAGACACGATTAAGCAAATAACACTTTCACTTTCAACGCAGCCAGAGAAGAGTCTGTTTAGAAGCCTCTACTTTTCTCTACATGAGCCCAGACAGATCTTCCCAGACTCTTCACACTCTTACATACCATGCTACATTACCTTCTCCATCCTCCACCTTGTACACACACAGCAAAAGCTAAGTCCCAGGCTACCAGGACACCTTGCCCAGCCCCTCCCAGCTACTCACTTCTTCAGATTACCTGTTGGGACATAACCCCCTACCACCCAAGTTACTATTTAACTGCTCCTAATTGCTTATTTCTGCCAGCAATTGTGAAGGTTTTGGAAACAGTGGATCTTGTCATAAAATTGAACTCCTCAGGGAACCAAATAACTAACAGCAATATTGGAAAGGGTAATCATTATGGCATTAGAGGATGATGAGGATTCAAGAGCTGCAGGTTGGATGCTCCATATGAATCCATTAAATTAAACCCAAAATTCATTTTGGAAATTCTTCAGGTGGAAGAAAACACATCTAAGGGTAATGACTGTTCTCTGTGCTACCAGTTTGTAATTAACATTTTGTAGACCCAGTCAGGGAGAAGGCAACGGCAACCCACTCTAGTACTCTTGCCTGGAAAATCCCATGGGTGGAGGAGCCTGGTAGGCTGCAGTCCATGGGGTCTCTAGAAGTTGGACACGACGGAGTGACTTCACTTTCACTTTTTACTTTCATGCATTGGAGAAGGAAATGGCAACCCACTCCAGTATTCTTGCCTGGAGAATCCCAGGGACGGGGGAGCCTGGTGGGCTGCCATCTATGGGGTTGTAGAGTCAGACACGACTGAAGCGACTCAGCAGCAGCAGCAGCAGCAGACACAGTCAGAGCTGAAACAAATGTATTTGAACCTAGATTCCAGCCTTTCATAAATTCTCATCTAGTGAAACTACTGAAATCACTGATAAGTACCTTAGGAATGAATCTAAGCTTTTATTGCATATATACCTAGTTGTAACTTAGATGAACCAGAATGCCTATAGTTGAAATAAATAGATTACTTGAGTACTATTTTGCAAATGACAAAACATAGGTGAAGGAAATAAACATAGAATAGTTTCAGACATGGTATTAAAATATTGTCCATCCTAAAGGAAATCAGTCCTGAATATTCATTGGAAGCTGAAGCTGAAACTTCAAAACTTTGGCCCCCTGATGCCAAGAACTGACTCATTGGAAAAGACCCTGATACTGGGAAAAGATTGAAGGCGGGAAGAGAAGAGGATGACAGAGGAGGAGATGGTTGGATGGCATCACCGACTCAATGGATATGAGTTTGAGTAAACTCTGGGAGTTGGAGATGGACAGGGAGGCCTGGCATGCTGCAGTCCATGGGATCGCAATGAGTCAGACACTGAGACTGAACTGAACTGAACTTCTTTCTTTCTTTCTCTTAACTCTACATAAAGGCACTGAGAAACTTTGGATGTCTAAATTAAGTATTACTTTTAAATGTCCTTAAACACCCACACACTAATACAGAAGCCTAATTTCCTTCTGAGACTATTACATGACATTTTTGCCATTCCGGGTAATTCATTTGGGAAGATAATTCCCTCAAGAAATTAAACTTAGTTCTTGAGTCTGAGACAGTATATATAATTTCAATGTACATTTCTAGGCTATACATAACCATTTTCTGGATACTAAGCTGATGGGGTTTCCTCTACTTAAACTAATCCTCAGACGAAAATGTGACTTCCTTATTAAACTGGGCACATTGAGTCTATAAAAGGCTCAGCTCACTAGGTGTAATTGGTGCAGTTCTTCAAATGTCACCTAACTTCCAATTAAGCAGTAGCTTCAACAATAAAGGAAATTTGATCAGGAAGCAGTAAGCTGCTAATTTAATTACCAAAATGCATTAAGCCTCAAGAACTAAAGTCTTGCAAAGCATTCCTAAATGACCCTAAAATTATCAGAGGTAGTTAAGTTTAAAATTTAATTTGTAAAGGCAAAACAAATTCTATAATAATTGGTTATCACCTTCCTTATACACCAAACAAAAGCTCCTAAAAACCAGTTCTGATTTTGGAATCTCTCTCCCCGAAAGGTCCCCCATCTTACCTTTCAACTTGGATAAATGTCAATTTATAACTATTTTAAATGAGATTTCGGGACTTCCCTGATGGTCCAGTGGTTGGATTCTGTGCTCCCACTGTAGAAGGTGCGGGTCCAGTTTCTGGTTGGGGAACTAAGATCCCATATGCCTCGTGACCAAAAAAAAGCCAATAAACCAAAAAAAAAACAAACCCTGATGACCAAGGAACCTTCACAGCAGCTCTGAATGCAAACTTCAGTCCTCTTACATATGAGAGAGAAAAAAAAATTTATATATATATTTTTTTAGAAAAATAATTTTATTTTATTTTACTTTAAAAAATGTTTAATATAAATTTATTTATTTTAATTGAAAGCTAATTACTTTACAATATTGTATTAGTTACACACGGGAGTACATATGTTCCCCATTCTGAACCCCCCTCCCACCTCTCTCCCCATACCATCCCTCTGAGTCATCCCAGTGCACCAGCCCAGAGCATCCTGTATCATGCATTGAACCTGGACTGGCGATTCATTTCACATATGATAATATACATGTTTCGATGCCACTCTCCCAAATTATCCCACCCTCTTCCTCTCCCACAGAGTCCAAAAGACTGTTCAATACATCTGTGTCTCTTTTGCTATCTCGCATACAGGGTTTTCGTTACTATCTTTCTAAATTCCATATATATGTGTTTGTATACTGTATTGGTCTTTTTCTCTCTGGCTTAGTTCACTCTGTATAATAGGCTCCAGTCTCATTCACCTCATTAGAACTGATTCAAATGTATTCTTTTTAATGGCTGAGTAATACTCTATTGTGTATATGTACCACAGCTTTCTTATCCATTTGTCTGCTGATGGACATCTAGGTTGCTTCCATGTCCTGGCGATTATAAACAGTGCTGCGATGAACAGTGGGGTACATGTGTCTCTTTCAATTCTGGTTTCCTCAGTGTGTATGCCCAGAAGTGGGATTGCTAAGTTGTATGGCAGTTCTATTTCCAGTTTTTAAAGGAATCTCCACACTGTTCTCCATAGTGGCTGTACTAGTTAGCATCCCCACCAACAGTGTAAGGTTCCCTTTTCTCCACACCCTCTCCAGCATTTATTGCTTGTAGACTTTTGGATTGCAGCCATTCTGATTGGCGTGAAATGGTACCTCACTGTGGTTTTGATTTGCATTTCTCTGATAATGAGTAATGTTGAGCACCTTTTCATGTGTTTGTTAGCCATCTGTATGTCTTCTTTGGAGAAATGTCTGTTTAGTTCTTTGGCCCATTTTTTGATTGGGCTGTTTATTTTTCTGGAATTGAGCTGCAGGAGTTGCTTGTGTATTTTTGAGATTAATTCTTTGTCAGTTGCTTCATTTGCTATTATTTTCTCCCATTCTGAAGGCTGTCTTTTCACCTTGCTTATAGTTTCCTTTGTTGTGCAAAAGCTTTTGATTTTAATTAGGTCCCATTTGTTTATTTTCGCTTTTATTTCCAATATTCTTGGGGGTGGGTCATAAAGGATCCTGCTGTGATTTATGTCGAGAGTGTTTTGCCTATGTTCTCCTCTAGGAGAGCCTTCATAGTAGCTCTGGATGCAAACCTTCAGTACTCTTGCATATGAGAGAGAAATAAAATTCATATATATTTGTTAAAGATTTGTTCATTGTCATTTTCTTTCTCCAGTTCTTTATAGTCCTCTTCCTATGTCATCACTCTGCTTTTCTTGTGTCACAGATAGAATTTCATTCAACTATAATAGACTGCTTCGTGGTACACTTCCAGTCTTCCAAGGCACATGGTCTAAGATTGATATCTACCACTTGTGGGCATTTCCAATTTAAGAATAATTCCCTGGCTTAGTTTTAAGGGGAAAACAAGCAATACGACTATCGGATACTTTAATATTACATACACTATAGGCCCTATATCAAGATTAACCTATCAGTTTCAAACCCTAACTCTGGTGAAGTCTGTTAGGGCACAGTTATGGTTCCCGGAAAACTAAAACTTCAACAGTGCAATATAAAAGCAGCTTGGAATGTTTGACTTTTGCTTTCTATAACTAAGGATCTGAAGTCAATTTCTAGACTATACATGAACCAGCAAAGTGTTTCCATGTATAAGACCGGCGATTGAGACACGATTATGAGCTGGCTTTTGAAAAGGTACTTCTCATAAGTACTTTCAAAATACACTTTGATATAAACTTATAACAATGATTAGTACAAAATTCTCAGTACTTTATCATGGCATGTACAAAATAAGCATTAACAATAAATGTTAGCAATCAGGCTGGAAGATTATCTTTGCTACTTACTAGTTTTACATGACTTTGGGCCTCCCTGATTCTTTCCCAGTCTCCCTGTTTTCATCTACCAAATGGAAACATTTATGCCTGCTTCACAAGAGAAGCAGGAAGATGAAACAAAGTTGAATGCAACAATGTTCACGAAAGTACTAGTAAGAGCCTAAAATAAGTGTACCCAAAATGTTTGTTGAATTTGTTGGATAGTCAAAAAGGCTTTTTGAGAAACAGAATCTACCTTAATTTAAAACCTTCATCCTTTTCTTCCTGAATGATTCATGTGAATGTTGTCTGAGGAACACATGCAAGAAGTAAAAAGATAATATAAAGAAGACAAAGAGAACAAAAACAAAGCCAGATGCCTGGACATTTTCAAAATAAGTCTATTTAGAATTGGTTTAATTTGGGCACTGAAAACATGAGAACCTGGAAATATATAAATAAACTGGTGATTTTAGGGTTGCAGAAAAAATATCACCACCAATTCTTTATAAATTAACTCATTTCACATGGTTCAGATGAAACATTTTAAATGAACTTCTTTCAGGGAGTTAAAGGGATAATTTCACAATGTAGTGTTATATGAATCTATTGAAGGCTATTTTATAATCATAAGGTGACGTAAAGGGAGTGTTTACATCTCCAGAAGTGAATGTACTCAAGTAGGTTGAAATCCTTTTACTACTCGAAGCAGCGACCCCCTTTCCCATTGGAAGGACAGATCTACAGGGGCTCCACCATCTTTCTCAAACTCTTCTAAACGCCTTGCCTCAGCTCTACAGCAAGCTCACAATAGGCAGCAAGAGAACAGGCGGACAAATGAGAGTTAAATGGCTTCATGCTCCAAAGGCCGCAGTGTTTTTACAGGTTATGCTTTTTTCTAATTGGAACATCTTTCACCAAAACACGACTGTGTCAGACTCCTACTTGACAATGTATTAGGTGTGTAATCTTGAGACGTTACTTTGTCAACAAAGGTCCTTCTAGTCAAGACTATGGTTTTTCCAGTGGTCATGTATGGATGTGAGAGTTGGACTATAAAGAAAGCTGGACACAGAAGAATTGATGCTTTTGAACTGTGGTGTTGGAGAAGACTCTTGAGAGTCCCTTGGACTGCAAGGAGATCCAATCTGTCCATCCTAATGGAGATCAGACCTGGGTGTTCATTGGAGGGACTGATGTTGAAACTGAAACTCCAATACTTTGGCCACCTGATACGAAGAGCTGACTCACTAGAAAAGACCCTGATGCTGGGAACGATTGAGGGCAGAAGGAGAGGGGATGACAGAGGATGAGTTGGTTGGATGGCATCACTGACTCAATGGACATAAGTTTGAGTAAGCTCCGGGAGCTGGTGATGGACTGGACAGCCCTGTGTGCTGCAGTCCATGGTGTCACAAAGAGTCGGACGTGACTGAGCAACTAAACTGAACTGAACTTGAGTAAGTCTCTTCATTCTCTGGGTCACAGGTATTTCTTTGCAAAATGACTATATTAGATCAGAAAATTGCCAAGGCTTTTTGTAGCTCTAAAAATTCTCTGATTCCATGGTTGTCTGGCTTGAAAACCAACACATATAAACAGCCATCACACTGATAAATTGTGTTGTCAGGGAGTTCAACACCTGAACTTGAATATGATTAAAAAGCAGCTGAATGAAGCTGACTACTCAGCAGCCAACTGCATTTCGTCTTTGAACTAGATATTTCATTTTTCTCCAGCTCAAGGGAAGGCGGAGTATTTGAGATGTCATCCTAAAAGCCACACCCTCATCCCCCTCTGTACCCCATTCTAAGAAAGAAGCCCAAACTCAGCTTCCTATTTCTAGGAAGCTTGTTCATGATCTAATCTAAAGTCAATTGATTCTGCTCACAGCTGAACGTGATTTCAAAGACCTGAAGGTCAAAGGCCATCCTTTCCTATACAAGAGAAAACATTCTATGGATGAGATAGACTGAAAAACATGGAAGAGAAAGAATAATAACACAACTGGAAAGAGTTAAGCTTCAGCTTAGCTAGTGGTAAAGAATCTGCCCGTAATGCAGGAAACCCAGGTTCAGTCCCTGGGTGGGGAAGATCCCCTGGATCAGAGAATGGCTACCCACTGCAGTATTCTTGCCTGGAAAATCCCATGGATAGAGAAGCTGGAAGGCTACAGTCCTGGGGTCACAAAAGTAAACACAACTGAGTGACTTTCAGCTTCAGTTATTTCAGTTGGAATGTTCGAATGGAGATTTTGTTGGGGGAACAAATGGAAATTCTCTAGCTTTCTTGAACCCAAACACTTTACAGTGTCAGGAAATCAGGAACTTAAGCTGTTACAAGAAATATAACAGGTCTTACAGAAAGCTTATACCTTATCAGAGAGAAAACACTGCAGGTTGTTAATTCCTTGGAAGAGGTGTGGCTTTAGAGTCACAAAATTACAACTCATAAAAGTTTTGCATAAGACTCTGGAACAGAACACTGCATCAGGTAAACTCTACCATTCTCTTTTGGATTAAAGTCAAATTGTATCACCATCTGGGGTCATCTTCCTCGGGGTACAGCCTTATGACCCTGACTGTGACCCAAAGTGGATCTTAAGTTGGAACTTGAGATAGATAGCAAAGCTATACGTCCTTAGCAAAGAAACTGACTTAAGAGTGAATAAATATGATGCCTCAGCTGTTAGGGTTGGGTGCTAACATGTTTCAAACCTGAGATAAGATTAGTCCTCCCTGTCCAAGAAAAGCTAAAAAATAAATTAATCAATTAAAAGACTGGGAAATCTGTGGGTCTGTAATCCCTCTCATCTTCCAGAGCTTCATGTGAGAATATGCAGGTACCATGATGGGTCCACACTGACCGGGCACCACAGGCTGGGCCGTGAGCCCTGCTGTTTCAGGGATTTGTTATGATGGGTTTCAGGCCAGTTCTGGCCCCAAGGCATCTCAGGAGAAACTTTTAGCCACAACTTGGCAATTTGTACAGCCAAGACAGCCTCTCACCACGGTGTATGACCTCCTCTCAGAGCTGGAAGCCAGCACATGAAAAGAACACTTTGTGATGGGTTAGGTTGGGGTCTGAAGGTCAGGCAGCAGCTCCCCCAAACCCATTTTCACATGTTTAAATCAATGAGTTCTAGTAAATTTACTGAGCTGTGTAACTATTGGTATCACCACAATCCAATTTTAGAAAACTGTCATCTCCCCAAAAGGATCCCTCATGCCTGTTGACAATTAACCGCCATTCCCACCGCCGGCCCCAGGTCAGTGTGTATGCTGAGTGTCCTTCTCTTCCCCCCACTCCCAGGCCCTCAGTTTATTTCCCAGTATACACTGAACAGAGAGGTCGCCCACATTTCCTGGTAAAAGACAGTGCCTATACCATCAGCCATCTTGTAGAGGCCGGACACAAATGCATACATGTATGTACCCACACACATGCGCGCGCACGCACACACACACACACACACACACACTACCCAGGGAACGATGTAACACCGTCCCCATCCAGCCCATCAGGGAGAAGTCCAACACTGCTCCAGAATGCTTCCAAACCCAGCTATTACAGGGATGGCCACAGTTTTCAAAAGCTGCAGGAAACGTGAATATTATCCTCCACAATAGATACCATGTTTAGAAATCAGTATCACTCAGACTCTTAAACTGCGGATCCTCGCTCTGCTTCCTGAAGACAATATCCTTGAATTCAAAGGAGAAAAATCATAACCGGGTCAAAGGACTGAAGAAAATAACCATAATCCAATAGTTTCAGAAAAACCGGGCAACCGCACACTCAATTTTGTTTAATATCAAAGGTTAAATATAGTTCTAGAAAACTGTGGAAAGAGAATCAAAGAAGCGTTTTCAATGTGCTCTTCTGTAGCGCGTGTAAGAAACCAGTGTCCACCTTTTGTTTTCTTTTGCCGTGTGTTGCAGAGAGAGGTTACCTAGGCATTTTCCGGTAGGAGGAAACCGACATGAAATAGGTAAATCCACCTTGTGGAGGTCAGAGAATGTGACGCTCTGATCACTTATCCTGAGAGGTGGACCTGGGCTCTGTCATCGGTAAACTGAGGAAATGGGCACTGGCTATCACACTTGCATCTTGATAAAACAGACCCATAGTATGAGGCCATTCTGGGGCAAACAACCCTGAAACACACTTTAATGTAACTAATATCCACATCAAATTCATTTTATAATATTTAAAATTTTTCACTGATGGGAAAACAGCAGCAAAAAGGATTCATGCAAATGAACAGCAAAACAGCACATTCTCTTACATTTCTTTCAGATAAGCAAAAATTGGATAGTAGGATGAAGTGCTTCCATTTAAGACTTCAGAAAAAAATTTCATACCAAGTGAGCCCAGTTGCTAAAAATTCTGTTTCATATGAATATCACAGTTTCTTGTTTTTCTCTCCTGAAAATGCACTGTGACCAAAATGTCTAAAACACTGGCTGAGCCTACACCAAAAGCATCTTCCTAAGAAAAAGGCAAAATAGAAATGAAAAATTTGAATCCCTATAGTTTATTTTGAAGCATAAAAAGTAGACATTTTTTAAATGCTTGAAATCCCATAGTCCCAACCTTGGCAACATAGCTCATATATTCCTGAATTTTCTACTTCTGAAATGGAGAAAAAAAATAAGAGAACTTAAATCCATTGGCTAGAATCAATTCACCTGATTCGCACATTACCTTAACTGAATTTCAAAAATAATCTAATCCCCACATTTGAATTAACAGGCAGAAAATTAAGTTTGGACTGCTACCTGATTCTTTACTGCATTGAGAAGAACACACCCATCTGTTTGCCATACACGGTGGTAAAACAGTGCTAAGGCATTAAACACAAAGGAATACAATCCAGTTGTAAAATATATTTATCCATCAGTCTGGGGATAATTAACTCAGAGAAGTTAACTTTTATATGAGACACCCCAAGTCAAAGAACACCCAAAGAAGACACACGCAACAGAAGTAAACCTTCATCATTAACGTAAAACATGTAGTGCAGACCGAAAACAATCTAACAGCTTAAACGACCAACACCAGGCTATGCGTGCACTTTCTGATATTGTAAACAGCAGAAACTAAGCTTCTGAAACAAGGACTGGAAATGCATTTCCACAGGCTCTATATAGTGTCACGAGGAATCAGCCGACACCCCACAAGTCTTTCATTACCAATGGCATTCATGTCTTCCACAGACCTTCATTCAACCATTCATTTAGAAAGAAGTCTTCTTCAAAAAAGGTCATTTAATTGTGTGTTTCATATTAACATAAAAGGAGCTGAGTCCATAATTGGGTCAACTTTTTACCAAATAACTACTACAGAATCCATTATTTCCACACTCAAACAAATAAGTATAACTGAAAAGTTTCTCAACTATTGAGAAACAGTAACACGTGTTACTACATGTAGTCAAATTCTTCATCAAGAACACCAATGCAACCCATCTTCATTCTGACAAGCAGGAATTCTCACTTAATTTTTTAAAGAATCAAACAAAACTCTTCTCCTACTCCCCAGTATTGGGGACTGGTTCAGGTTCTACAAATCACACAACTATGACCTTCCCATTATCAAAATCACAAATTCCAGGTGTGCCTATTTCAAAAGTTCTTGCAGGAACTTTCAACTAGAGCAGAAGGATTTTACAATCATGTTTCCCATACTGAAAAACAAGACATCATTCATAAACATTCCCAAAAGTCGGCCTATTATACTTTGATAAAATAACAGCATTTACCTTAAACTGTACCAAAACAACTTTAGTAGACATTGACAACAATGCAATAAAAGAGAAAACCTTGGCCTTCCCATTTTTGAGAATCTCATATACTCCCAACTCAGCAGAACAGATCTGAGACTCACACATTTTATGTGTCTTCCAAATACAGCCAGCACTGTGACGAGAGCACAGGAGATAATGAAGACCAGATGCCTACCTTCGCTGGTAGCCACATTCTTCTGGGCTTGGGTCGGCGTGTGATCTGTACTTGAACTCACGTCGGATGAGATGCTTGAGCTGCCTTTGCCTAGAGAAAACAAGGACGAGGAGCTTTTGAATTTTGTCATTTCAGAACTGGACTGTGCCTTCCACTCCATCTCACACCAAGCCATATCACTCGTTTCCAAAAAAGGAGCCGTTAACACTAAGAAAGAAGTTTACTAGTTTTCTGGCCTCATGCATTAAATATCTTTGGAGAAATATCTGACCCATACCATAACAGAGCTAAAGCCCTATTATAACATGGCTTGAATATAAACGCAGACGATTATAAGGTATTGTCAAACATGATAACGTAATATAGCTTTGGCATATATGTAAATAAGAGAGTACGGGTGGGAGACACATCTATAGTACTAATTTTTTCTTTGCAACTATAAACTATACATTTTCTGGTAAATGACAAAAGCAAATCTAGGAATGAGGCATCATCCAAGCAGCAAGAGCCTGCTGGCTCCAAACAGCTGCATTGCCTTAAAAAAACAAATTCCCTAATTTAATGGGCTCTTCGTTAAAACAAACAAAAAACCTGCTTTGTTCTTCTAATGCAGGGCTTCTTAAATGGGGATGCCTCCTCCTCCAGTGGACATCTGGCAACGACTGGTTTCGTTTTAATTGTCACAATGGGGGAAGGTGTGCTACTGGCATCTAGTGGGTAGAGGCCAGGGAAGCTGCTCAATGTCTTACAATGTGTATGACAGCACCCCACAGTTTAAAAAAAAAATAATCCAGACCAGAACATCAGCTGGGCTGAACTTGAGAAATCCCGGCCTAAATAACCTAACCTCAGCTGACAACTGACTTTCTGCTCTTCTAACTTTAAATTTGAACATATGTCAATACATTAATACTGCTGAACATTTTGTCTCTCAATCATGTCTGACTCTTTGCGACCCCATGGACTATAGCCTACCAGGCTCTTCTGTCCATAGGATTCTCGAGGCAAGAATACTGGAGTGGATAGCCATTTCCTTCTCCAGGGGATCTTCTCAACCTGGAGATCGAGCCTGGGTCTCCTGCACTGTGGGTGGATTCTTCACCATTTGAGCCACCAGGGAATGAAAGTCTACAAATAGGACACACACTGTATAAGGAGGGAGGTGCCAGTGACCACTGGGCAGAATTCTAAGACGATCTCCATGGTACCTGCTGCAGACTGAATGGCCGTGTTCCCAAAAATTCCTGTGTTAAAAGTTAATCTCCAGTATGATGGTTTTAGGAGGTGATTATAGTATTTGGAGGTGATTAGATCATGAGAGTGGAGCCCTCATGAGTGTGATTAGTGCCCTTATTGAAGAGACCCCCGAGTGCCCCCCTGTCCTTTTATCATGTAGGGACACAGGGAAAAGATGGCCATCTATGAACCAGGAAGCAGCTCCTCACCAAACACCTTGATATCAGACTTTTCAGCCTCTGGAACTGTGAGAATTAAATATCTATTAACATTGTAAGTCACCCAGTCTATGGTATTTTGTTGTAAGCAGCCTGAACAGGCTAAGCCAATGCCCATGCCCTTGGTAATCTGTTCCCCTTGTGTGTGGACAGAATTTGCAATTTGTTATTAAACAACAGGACATGGCAATGGTGAGAGGGTTTTGCAGATGTAATTAAATTTCCTATAGCATTGACTTTAATCAAACGGGTGATTATCCTGGGTGGGCCTGACCTACATACCTAAGTAAACCCTTTCATAAAGCCTAGAGGAGAGAAACTCTTCCTCCTTGTCTTGAAGATGCAAACCATCATGCATGCCACAGCTGCAAGGAGATAAATTCTACCAACCCTACATGAGCCTCGAAGAAGATCCAACTTCAGATGAGAAAGCTGACCAGGCCAACATCTTGATGACAGCTTTGCAAGATCCTGAACAAAAGACCCAGCTGACCCAAACCCAGAATTCTGAGCCAAGGAAACAGTGAAAGAATAGATCTATCTTGTTGTAAACTTTGCTAAATTCATGGTAATCTGTTATATGACAATAGAAAACTAAAACAATGCCCAGTTAATTACATCCCAAATGAACTCTTTTCAGGCCACAAATTATGATCTAGATTCTTACACGCAGCTGAGAAACACTGTTTTCGAATAGTCTTCTCTGCACAGTGGTACATAACCCAGTTGGGTGGAGGGAGTTTACAGTCTATGAAAGGACAATGTAGAAAAGCACAAATGGGCTTGCGTTGAAAGAGCTTCAGGATTTTCTTTGCTAATGTTAAGAGTAATGGAAGAATCCAAGTTCATTGGTGATATCACCTGAGCAGGGACCTCAAATGGCTGTTTCTTCTTGCCACTGTACATCACTCATGACTTATCGCTCTGAAACAATTCTGTCATTCCCGTCATCTCTACCCATTTCACACGCAGGGGGAGAAGCACACAGTAGTTTCTCTTAGGGACCAATGCCTTGACCTCTGCAGAAAGCTGTACCAAGAACACAGGAGTACCAGGCAAAGTGCTCAGTTCGACGACCATCACATCTATCAGTCACTCTGGCCTGTATCAATCACGGCTGCCAGTTTCTTCTGCAGTTGGAATGATCCATGTTTTTGAATGTTTCAAGTACTATGTCTGGAGTCTCTGGCTTCAAAACCCTGCTCTACCATTTCCAACCACATACCTATCCATGAACAAGTCACTCAAACTAAATCTTGTTTCATCTCCTGGTAATGTGAAGATGGAAACCTCTTGCACTTTATGCAAATGGGTGTCATGGTGCCCAGGCTTTGCTGTGTGTATCAGTCAGGCTTCTCCAGAGAAACAGAACTGATAGAAGTGTAAATATCTCCCATCAGGATATATGTCAGGATCAGGGGAAATTATAGGATTATTTCTATAGTACATATATATATGGGATTTTCATATATTCATATATATGAGATACTGAGTTGACCAAAAAGTTCATTTGGATTTTTCCATTACCTCATATAAATATTGGCCAATCCAATATTTATACATTATATATATGACACATATATATTGAAATATACATTATAAAATATCTATTATTATATATTTATAATTTATATTATACATACAACAGA
>SJYQ01002299.1:173479-322451 GCA_006410935.1 Redunca redunca
CTATTTTTTGTTCTTTCCTGGTGAGGGTTGAAAGCACAATCTAAGGAGCACAAAAGTGAGAATGGAAAAGAAACAGAGAGATCTCAGAGTCATGTTTTGATTTTTATTTTTTCCTATCAAGCCGTTTAATGTCCTAACTGGAACTTTCTTTACTCCCTTTTTCCCAAAGTACCTAACAAGTGATCTCAGGCTCAATGATCAGGACACATACGTTGTAACTGGAGGGTGACCTGGGGCAGAGACAAAGATCGGTTAACTGAGCACCTACATTATGCTGCCATATGCCAGGCCCTTCTCCTAAGAGGCCACAGTCCTCACAGGTTTATGTCCATCCTGAGAAAAACCTAAGACAATTTTCAGCATTTTCCTCTTTGCTAAGAAATGCAAGATTTGCTTCAGGGTGCTGACATTCTTTCAATATTTTTAAAATATATATATAACATAACATTTGCCATCTTCACTATTTCAGAGATATCCACTCATAGCGTTGTACACCCGTTACTACTGTTTCCACAACTTTTCCATTACCTGACACAGAAATTCTGTATCACAGCCCCATAAATCTCCATCCTTCCCTCTTTCAGTCCCAGGTAATCTCTACCTGCTTTGCACCTCTATGAATTAGCCTATTCTGGATATTTCCTATTGACAGAGTCATGCAATCTTCATCCTTTGCTTTTTTTTTTTCACTTATCATATTTTCAGTGGTTCATCCCAGTTGTACGTCCCTCCTTTTGGTGGCCAAATAATATTCCATTGTGTGCATGTTCCACGTTTTGGGGTACACTGATGGACACTTCATATGTTTCTACCTTGTAGCTACTGTGACTGATGCTGCCCTGACAGAGGCCTGGCTTCAGTACTGGTGGTTTGTAATTTAGAAACTTCTGGTGCTTGTTGTTTCTAGCTGAAATCAGATCCTGAGGGCTGTGGCTGGAGCCAGGGCAGGAGAACAGAGTACACAGAGTTCTTCCAGGAGAGAAACGGACAATCCCACTGCTAAGGCAGCAGCTCCTCCGGAGCCATTCACTTCCAATCCTGCGGCAGCTTCCGGGGTGAGCTGCCAACTGGCCCACATCACAGACAAAAACAGAGCAGCACGGGGCTTTGGGGTGTGAACACAGACCTGCTGCAAAGCTCGGCTGAACACAGCTCCCTCTTCCAAAGCCTGTGGGACACTGATTGGAGCTGGACTGCCAGGGGATGCCTGGGGATGGCCCCTTTCTCTCCTTCTTGGGGACAGTCCATGTCTTCTCTAGCAGAGGCAAGAGCTTCAGCCTCCAGCACACAGCTCAGGAGGGGGTGTCCCGGCTCCAACACCACACAAGGGAAACCACGATGTGAAATGCAAGCCCAGGCTCAACCACGCAGGACCCTGCAGGATGCTTCATCATTTAAGTGATGTTAGCTTAGAAGCCAAAGGCTAAAGAGAGAAAGAATTCAGGAGAAATGATTTTGGTCGAGGAGCAATCATTTTACATCTCAGCACCACTCTTTTTACCTTGGTGAAAAAATAACATATTCTTAAACAAAAATCTCAGTTAAAGCCAATCTTTTCTGCATTGTTCCTGAAGGCTGTGATTACTAAAGAGAAAAAGAAGAAAGACACATGATTTTGACACAGTTCCCTTAAACCCATCCAGGGTACTCAGCAGGATGGCTGTAAGTAAGTGTGAGTAAAGCATGAGGTGCCACCTTGCAGTGTGTGTGCAGTTTGAACACCCACTGCCTAGACCACAACTTGGCTTTGCTTCTATCTAGCTGATTGAATCAGACATGCAACAAAGGACTGATTCCAAATTGGGAAAGGAGTACGTCAAGGCTTTATATTATCACCTTGCTTATTTAAATTATATGCAGGGTACACCATGTGGAATGCTGGGCTGCATGAAGCACAAGCTGGAATCAAGATTGCTGGAAGAAATATCAATAACCTCAGATACGCAGATGACACCACCCTTATGGCAGAAAGCAAAGAGGAACTAAAGAGCCTATTGATCAAAGTGAAAGAGGAGAGTGAAAAAGTTGGCTTAAAAAACAACATTCAATAAACTAAGATCATGGCATCCGGTCCCATCACTTCATGGCAAATAGATGGGCAAACAGTGGAAATAGTGACAGACTCTTTTTTCTTGGGCTCCAAAATCACAGCAGTTGGTAACTGCAGCCATGAAATTAAAAGACGCTTGCTCCTTGGAAGAAAAGCTATGGCAAACCTAGACAGCATATTAAAAAGCAGAGACATTACTTTGCTGACAAAGGTCCATCTAGTCAAAGCATGTGACAGTTGGACCATAAAGAAAGCTGAGCACCAAAGAATGGATACTTTTGAAGAGAAGTGTTGGAGAAGACTCTTGAGAGTCCCTTGGACTGCAAGGAGATCCAACCAGTCCATCCTAAAGGAAATCAGTCCTGAATATTCATTGGATGGACTGATGCTGAAGATGAATCTCCAGTACTTTGGCCGGCTGATGCAAAGTGCTGACTCATTTGAAAAGACCCTCATGCTGGGAAAGATTGAAGGCAGGAGGAGAAGGGAACGACAGAAGATGAGATGGTTGGAAGGCATCACTGACTCAATGGACATGATTTTAAGCAAGCTCCAGGAGTTGGTGATGGACAAGAAAGTCTAGTGTGCTGCAGTCCATGGGGTCACAAAGAGTCAGACATGACTGAGCGACTGAACTGAACTGAGCTGGTTGAGCTGGAGGAAGCTTTCTTACTTTCCAAGAACCTCCGTGTCTCCACCTGTAAAATGATGTGCAAGGATGCTAAGTCATTTCTGTCGTGTCCAACTCTTTTCGACTCTACGAACTGAAGCCCGCCAGGTCCTCTGTCCATGGAATTCTCCAGGCAAGAATACTGAAGTGGGTTATTATGCATTCCTCCAGGGAATCTTCCCTACCTAGGGATCGAACTGAAGTCTCTCATTTCTTCTGCATCGGCGGGCAAGTTCTTTACTGCTAGTGCCACCTGGGAAGCCTGTAAAATGGAATACTAGGAGATATAAACTCATAGCACAACTATGAGAAGAAAATGAGGTCAATAAGTCAATTGCTCATAAGGCATACACATAATAGATACTTAGTGGTATTAGCTACTATTAACCATCCTCCCTATTTTTATTATTAATCAATAATCCAATTTAATTCAACAACTACATGCTAAACCTACTGTATGTGAAGAGTTATGATTAGCACTAGAGAAAAACAAGACAGTCTATATTGGGTGGGGAAGTAAAACACAGATACACAAGTAGAATTGAACATAAATGCAGTATAAGGTTTTAAACATTAAGGTTTAAACATTTTAAACATATAAGGTTTTAAATGATTAAGTGATAATCTCAAACACTTTGATTCACAAAATTTCATCACTGCTTGGTGTGACTGCTATTTTCTTTTATAATGATGTTAAAATTATGTAGGTTGATTGTAAACAATCATGTCTGTCTTCTCCACTGGACTTTCAACTTCACGAAGGTAGACTTCATATAAATCTATTCACTGCTCTTCTCTCTAAAGCAAGCACAGTGGTTGGCATGTTATCATCACTCAGTATCCATGTGTTAAATGACTTGGCATCAGTGAGTGAAGGATCCACCGAGCAAAGAAACGTATTCCTAATGGAATAGCCTTGTTCCCATCATGTTTCCTAATAAACACTACACCTTCCTATGGGCACCACTTAAATCTTTGTTACACCAAAAGACAATCTTCACATAACGGCTATGTGTTGACTGCACGAAAGAGAAATTACAAAATTCATACCTATCCTCAGTGGTGACATACTATATGGTAGTGGTCCTCAACCTTTATGGCATCAGGGACCAGTTTCATGGAAGATAATTCTAGAGATTGGCAGGGGTTGGTGAGATGGTGTTAGGATGATTCAAGCACATTACATTTATTGTACACTTTATTTCTATTATCACATTATGATATATAATAAAATAATTACACAATTCACCATAATGCAGAATCAGTGGGAGACCTGAGCTTGTTCTCCAGCAAACTAGATGGTCCCATCTGGGGGTGATGGAAGACAGTGGCAGCTGCTCCCCAGTGCTAGCAACACTGTCTCAGCTCCACCTCAGGTCATCAGGCATTAGATTCTCATAAGGAGCACGCAAGCTAGATCCCTGGCAGCACAGTCCTCAGTAGGGTTAGCGCTCCTAAATACAGATGAGACTCCACTCACTCGCCCACTGCTTACCTCCTGCTGTGCAGCCTGGTTCCTAACAGGTCACGGATCTATACTGGTCCATGGCCTGGGGCTTGGGGACTACTGCTATACGGTACTCTGTATTAGCTCCTAGATGCCGTAGCAAATTATCACTAACCAAATGGCTTAAAATAAAATAAATTTGTTGTCCCATGATCTTGGAAGCTAGAAGTCTGAAATTAAGGTGGCAGAAGAGCCGTGCTCTAGAGAGAATCTGTTCCCTGCCTCTCTCCTAGCTCCTCCCAGTTGCCAGCAATCCTTGGCATTCTCTGGCTTGCGGCAGCATATTTCCAGTCTCCACCAGTCATCACATGGCCACCTCCCTTCTATGTGACTCTGTGTCCCTTCCTATAAGGACACCAGCCTTACTGAATTGGCTCCCCCCGACTCCAGTGTGGTGTGTTAGTCGCTCCGTCTTGTCTGACTCTTTGTGGCTCCATGGACTGTCGCCCACCAGACTCCTCTGCCCATGGGATTTTCCAGGCAAGAATACTGGAATGGGTAGCCATTCCCTTCTTCTGGGGATCTTCCCAAGCCAGGGATGGAGCCCAGGTCTCCTGAATTGCAGGCAGATTCTTTACTATCTGAGCCACCAAAGAAGCCCCAGTGTGCCCTCATCTTAATAATTACACCTATAAGGACCCGATTCCCAAATAAGGTCACATTCTGACCTTTCAGGAAGGGAGGGGGAGGACACTCTTCAACCCAGTAGATTCTCCAGCACTATTTTCTGCAGAATTAAGCAGAAAGCCGGAAATCCTACCCTGAATCTATCATTTGAGCATTGATTCAAGTCTCACTGCATGGCAGTATTACCGTGAGAGGAAAAGGAAGATTAGCCATAAGATTTAATGCATCATGGAATGCAAGAGTCCTAAAACAGTCTTTCAGCATTCGAAAAAAACAAGCACTTGGCACACCATCACGGGTAGTTTTAAGTTGAAAAGGTCAGGCAATATTTCACTAAAGGCACTAAGGCGGAGCCTGCTCCCCCAAGACTCACACCCACCTAAGGACCTTCAGGCAATGCCTCCAGAGCTAACACAGATGTCAGCTGACACTGAGACAGATGCTGCTGCTGCTGCTGACAGATGGTGCTTCACAGCTGGGTTTCTGAGCAGAGTAATGAGAGGATCAGACCATGGACAGGCTAAAGGGTACATGCATCTGCACAAGAATTTCAGTCATACTATAAGTCATTCAGAAGGCAGTTTTATGCTAATAACAACACTACAGTTTGCATCAAAGTTCTGAAGGGCTGCTGTGCTCCAAAGATCATGAGAAGACCATGCCTGGCTAAACCATATGGGCAGGGAAAACAGGGGTTCTTTTTGAAGTTCAAGGCTGTTTCAGCAGGATCTGAGGACAAATTCAAAGCCACATGCTCATTCCCTGACATCAAGAGTCTCAGTGAGAATAAAGTCCTAAGTACCTCTTCAGATTCACCCACTCATTCATTCAATGTCCCATGTGCCAGGCACCACATTTGACACAATTCCATGATCAAGCCATCTTGGTGACAGAGGTTACTTTCCCACAGGATCTTGAGGACAGGGAAGAATGGAGAAAATAACAAACTTTACCTTTCAATAGCAATATTTTGTGGTTGCTCAAACCCAGTTCACTCTGACAATTACAGACCTTTGTACCCTGTGGCCACTCATTGACTTTAGGGGTTTTATACAAAGAATGCTTATATGTGTTTACTTTAAATATCAATGAAGATCTATATAAGCTAGTGAAAATTCTGAATTGTGGCAGAGATGGTAAAGAATCTGCCTGTGATACAGAAGACCTGAGTTTGATCCCTAGGTTGGGAAGATCCTTGGAGGAGGGAATGGCTCCCTACTCCAGTATTCTGGCCTGGAGAATTTCAAGGACAGAGGAGCCTGGCAGACTATGGTCCATGCAGTCACAAAGAGTCAGATATTACTGAGTGACTAACACTGAATAATAAATTCTTAAAAGGCATTTTACTATCCTCCTTTCACACATAAGTAGTAAGTCTACCAACAGTGAAGGGGGGAGGGGAAGGGCTATGCATTTTAAATCTTAATCTTATTCAACACAAGACAATCTTAGGATTTTACTATGTTTCACATCTGACATGTCCAATTATTAGGAACTTGTGGGCAGAAGTTAGAGAAACATACAAATATATATGTACACACACATATTTATGTCACCAAATAAGTCATCAAGATTCTGTCAGGGGAAGTAAAATAGATTCAGACTGCCCTGCCTGGCAAAGAAGATTACAACAAGCAAGCTTTCCTACCATCAAGAAGATGCAGACACTAAAGATTAAGAAAGCAAGCACTTAAGTGAAGAAATCAGAACTCATATCTCAGATGCTCAGATAAGCTCAGATGAGTCCCTGTCTGGTTGGGTAGCCCTGAGGAAGCTACTCAAGACTTTTCAGCAACAATGAGTATGTCACCTTGGACCAGGAAGAGAGACATTGGAGGAGGTCATCTTCAAGACCCCTTTCCACTCCCACATTCTCTATTCCTCCTTGACTCAAAAAGAGATTGACCCTCTTGCAAAGCTACAAACCACTTTACAACCACAAACCAAAATTCTGCAAGTTAACAGACAAGTGGGAGAGATGGATTTCTTAACCAACTTCTTCCTCCTTCCTCTGAATAGAAATTATACATAAACAAATATATATATGGGACTTCCCTGGTGCTCCCGTGGCTAAGACTCTGAGCTCCCAATGCAAGGGGCCTGGGTTCAATCCCTGGTCAGGGAACTAGATCCCACATGTTGCAACTAAGAGTTCACATGCCACAACGAAAGATCCTGCACCCAGGAATGAAGATTGAAGATCACTCCTGTCACAGCTAAGACCAAGCACAGCCAAATAAATAAATAAAAATAAAATTTAAAAATTATATATATGTATATATTATCATATATAATGTTATATACATGTATATGTGTATATATACATATATATATGGTTTCCCTGATGACTCAGATGATAAAGAATCTGCCTCCAATGCAAGAGACCTGGATTTGATTCCTGTATTGCAAAGATCCCCTGGAGAAGGAAATGACAACCCCCTTCCAGTATTCTTGCCCAGGAAAGTCCGTGGACAGAGGAGCCTGGCAAGCTACGGTCCATGGGGCTGCAGAAAGTCAGATACAACTTTAGTGACTAACACACATACAGACACATACACACACACACACACACACACACCAATACATAAAAATACTCTGGCATTAGGGAAATATACAAATATATTTGTACATACACATATCTATGTCACCAAATCACAGCTGCTTTATTTCACCGCTGTGTCTTGCCTTTGAGCATGTGACTTTGGACTTGGCCTGCCCAGTGTGATCTTTTTCTTCCCCAGATGAAAGATCCCATTCTATTACCTTCCACACGCTCCCTAAGAGTATCATTATTCTCTTCCTCCATCTCTTCCACTTTCCTTGGGGTAAGAGAAGCTTTCCTAGGAACCACAGTGGGAAGCCACAGTTCTCTTCTATTTCATAGGAGGAGAACCAACCATTCCTGACACGATGCATCTCTGAACACAAAGCAAATGAGAAAATGTGAATGGCAGCAATGTAGTACTTCACAGAGAGCAGAATCCTTCTCCATCAAAACTGGAAGGAAGGAGAAGCCAAAGTAGCACACTGAGGGTGGTGACTGCCCCCACTCTGAATCCATCCCACCCTTCTGCATTTGGGCAGCTCTGTCATGATTGGGTGACAGTGAGTTCAACTCTGGCTCCAGCAGAAAGCTCCGCCTGTCCTAAGCCAATCAACATGAGACCATCCTCACTGTCCAGTGACTGACCAGGCAGATACAGAGGGCCAGGTAAGTGGCCAAAGTTGTCAGTTGTAAGGAGAAAGGTATTCTCCCTCTCTCTCTGGAATACAACTCTAGGGTTTGTTAGCCACCAGACTGTTTCAAAAAGGAGCATCCACCTTACCATCGAGATAAACACAGCAAACCAGAAAGACAGAAAGAAGTCAGGTGAGAAGGTGGTAAATGCCTGTTCAGTCGTGTCCGACTCTTGGCAACCCCATGGACTGTAGCTCACCAGGCTCCTCTGTCCATGGGATTCTCCAGGCAAGAATACTGGAGTGGGTTTCCATGCCCTCCTCCAGGGGATCTTCCCAACTCGGGGACTGAACCCACGTCTCTTGTTTCCCCTACACTGGCAGGCAGATTCCTTACCACTGAGCCACCCAGGAAGACATAAACCAATTCATCAGAAACCACCAAGACATAAACCAGTTCGAACTGGTCCTGATGCTGGCCATGCAACTGGAATTCTATTATGTGAACCAACAAGGGACAAAGAGTTCCTGTCTGCTCCTCCTAATGATCAATGTTAGAACTGCAGAAATGCATGCTTAACAAAGATAAAATGTAGCATTCAAGAAAAAAAAAAAATTGGAATTCCTTGGTAGTCCAGTGGTTAGGACTCCATGCTGTCACTGCTGAGCACCTGGGTTTGATCTCTGGTCAGGGAACTAGGATCCCCCAAGCTATGTGGAGCAGTCAAAAAAAAGAAAAAAAAAATTCATCCTAAAAGTATTTTTTTCTATGTGAAAGCTACAATTTCTTCCTGTAGAGACTGACGCTGAAAGGTGGAATATGTATAAAGAAATCAGTTTAACAGTGATGAACTGTAACATTTGTAAAAAGCACCACCAAGTAAAAGTAAGAAGCTGTATATATAGCCACATGATAAATCTGATAAGGCTTCCAGACCCTGGAAAACAGTTTAATTTGCTCTGGGCAATGAACAGATGACTGGGTAGGTCTTTCTTCTTTTAAAAAAAACTTTAATTTAGCTTCAATCTATAATCTACGTTGTATTTTTCAAAGCTTTATGCATTTAAAAAAATCACTCTCCCTAAATTTTGCATTTATAGCCCTTTTATCATATAAATTGCGGTCATAACCTAACTTAAGGTTTTCAGGAGCCAGTGAAGGGAAAGGTCTGGCTTGTATAAAATGAGATACACTAAGCAAAATAAATCCTGCCTGGAACTGGAACAGTTCTTGAATACAGCAACTTAGGAGCTAATCTCTCCTCGCTTTTGAAAATATAACAGCTTTGCCTTTTAGACAAAATAGATCAAATATTTCACCAATAGTTGTTGTTCCCTCCCTCATTCCCTTTCTTGATGTACAGATCCTAGGTTCATAGCTGTAAAATTCTCTAGACTTCTTCTCCTGAACTCTGGTAGTACAAGGGTATCGCTTCACCCTCAACGGTGACAGGGACATTCTGACTATCACATTTTTGTCTGAAGGAAGAACGGGTCACAGGGATCTGACCTTTCAAGCTGTGCATCAATTCACTCCAGGCCCTTCTTCATTTACCTTCTCACAAAATTATTATACTCACCCTAAAAGTCAAATACCTTTTGTGGAATCCAGATGGAAACTCTAGGGTGTGCTTCATAAAGACTTTGTTGTCATGCAATTTACAGGACCTTCACTGATTTAAATAAAAAGTAAACATTTCAGGCATTTGTGATGAACTTTTTTTTCAGTGCCAAGATATCTAAGGAAATGTTTTCAGATGTACGGTATGAGGCTAGCAGAATCATCTTGCCTGCCTCCAGACTTCTATCTTTTACAATAAAGAGATAGGATGAAGTATTTTGCCCTGTCTTCCCCTGCTCCTGATGAGATGTCACAGATACTGATATTCACATCACCAGATCACACCAGCCCAGTTTAAAACCCCTTAACAGTTTCCTATTGGGTTTGGACTTAAGCCCAAACTCCCTACTATGGTCCATGATACAGTGTGTGACAGTAGCCGCTGCTCTCCCTGGAGGGTCCCCAGAGAAGGACTCTGTCGAGATCACTGCTACTCACAGTGCTGGCTGCTTGCCAACCCTCAATAAAGACTTGCTGAAGGAACCAGGCAATAGCTATCAGGTAAACACAGAATTTGCCTTTTAAGTTTATCTAAACTATAAAACTAGCAAGTTTTTAAAATACAAAGAATCTCCAAATACAGAAAAATAAACTTAACATAGATCCAATACGGCTTCCCAGGTAGCTCAGTGGTAAAGAATCCACCTGCCAAGCAAGAGATGTGGGTTCGATCCCTAGGTTGAGAAGATCCCTGGAGAAGGAAATGGCAACCCACTCCAATATTCTTGCCTGGGAAATCCCATGGACAGAGGAGCCTGGTGGGCTATCGACCATGGGGTCCCAAAGAGTCGGACACAACTTGGCAACTAAACAATGACAAGATCAATAGGAGACAATGACTCAGTAAAGATTCTGAATGTTGAACACTTAAAACAAATGCCACTTGTATGTTTTAAATCCATAGGAAAACTACTTAAGCAGTTTACTGGCAAGTAGAAACCTGACAGTCATTAAGAGAAAGGCAGATACATGAGAAAAGAACAGAAAAGAAAATTAGCTGGAGGCAGGGGAAGGGGATGCTTTTTTTTCTTCTTTTGGAAAAGTCCTCATTTTATTCTTACTTTTAAAGGCTGGCAAGAGTCTGAAGACCACAGCACTGAATCTGAATTCATTAGTCTATGCTTTGATTTACCACAGTATTCACCATCAAAAGAAGGTTTCATTTACTTCCAATATTCAACAGAAAGGAAACAATGCTGATTTTTTAAAAAGTTGCTATGTATATTGCAACATTTTTGAGGGCAAGTTTATTAAGCTTTTGGAGAAGGTGAAATAGCCAATCATATCCATAAATGGTATAATCATTAAATGTGTACAAAACTCGCAAGAAGATTGAAATGGATCAGTTCTACACCATTTATGGCATATAAGGTACATCAATTAAGTCAGAAATACCAGTGGACCACAATGAAGTGCCCACAGATAAATTCATACGTAAATAGTGAAGACAAAACAGAAACCCTGAAAACCAGTGATGAAGGAAGAATTAATAACTGGTATTAGAAGAACTAGGTCTCTACTTTTTTAAAAAAATCATACCCTTATCTTACTCAAAAAACAAAAATATAAAACTCAAAAGATATAAATTCAAAAGAAAATAAAACTAAGTATCAAATTTCTAGAAGGCAGAAGTCTATTAACCTAAAACAGAAAAAAAGTGCAAAGAAAATTTCAAAAGATTCAACCATATAAAAAAAATTTAAGCTTCTGTATAAGAAAAATAAAAAAAGGAACAAACATAATTGAAACCAAACAAGCTTCTGGGGAGCAGGGGGAGGAATCACAAGGGCAAATGTCTTTACTGACCATAGAACTCAGTAATCACTTGAAAGACTTAAGAGGAACACAGGTCAGGAAAAGATGACAATAAGCTCTTCACCAAAGAAGAAACACAAATGGTATAAAAGAAGTTGAAACACAGATTGACTCACAAAGAGACAAAACAAGAAGATGCCACTTACAGTCCATGCATTTGCAAAATGCTTTGTCTGAGTGAGAATATCCACTGCACTGGCTGCAAGAATAAACAGATACAAGTACTTTAAAGTGTCTGAAAACATGCACATCAAAAGCCTTGATATGATTTAAACCCTTTTATCCCAGCAAGCCCACACCTCCTTAAATTAACATAAGCAGTCTGCTCCTTTCTTACCTAATGTAATTTTGAGCTTGTCTTTGAAAGTAAATACTCTCAAGTCAAGGAGCAGGCCATGATGATAAGAGGGCAGGATTGGCTGGCTACAGAATCTGTGGGCCCCAGAGCAAAATGAAAGTGTGGGGCCCTTATTAAGAAGTGATTAAACTCTCAAGAGGGTAACAGCAGAGCATCCAACCACCATGCATGGGGCCCTGTTAGGGGGAATTCTGTACCCAGATTGCTGGAGTGAGGGTGGGGAAAGAGAGGAAAGCCATTCTCTTAGCCTGGTCCATGCAAGCACTGATTTTCTGATACTGCTTAGTGGATGAGAGCCTTGGGATGGAGTAGGGAGACAGTTCAGTTCAGTTCAGTCACGTCCAACTCTTTGTAGCCCCATGAACTGCAGGACGCCAGGCCTCCCTGTCCATCACCAACTCCAGGAGTTTACTCAGACTCATGTCCATTGAGTCAGTGATGCCATCCAACCATCTCATCCTCTGTCGTCCCCTTCTCCTCTCGCCTTCAATCTTTCCCAGCATCAGGGTCTTTTCCAGTGAGTCAGCTCTTCGCATCAAGTGGCCAAAGAATTGGAGTTTCAGCTTCAACATCAGTCCTTCCAATGAACATTCAGGACTGATTTCCTTTAGGATGGACTGGGAAGGGAATGGCAAACCACTTCAGTATTCCTGCCTTGAGAATGCCATGAACAGTATGAAAAGGGAGACAGGGTGGGTGCTAAGAGGAAGTGACCCTCTTCTCCTAGAGGAGACAGGCAGAGTAAAACCGTAGAGGTATGCACCTGAGGAGACACTGGTACCAAAGCCTAGGCACTGGCTTGGACAGCCTGGGACGTTTTCATATCTACATGGAACTCAACTTACAGACTGGGAGCATGGTCACACTTCCATGCCCCTGTGCTACAAGGGAAGTCAGATATTTAGCCTCACCAGCTTTGCCCACATCCAACCCAGCCCTCTCCTGCCACTGGACAGGCAGGGTCGCCAGTGCAGCAGAGCGGGGCTGGCCCTGCTCCAGTGTTAGGGAACTGCAGCCTGAAACTGTCTGCCCTGACCAGGCACCATAGTAACCACCTGCATAAGTGACTCATGACAGGAAGTACTCACAAAGAACATGGAACGAACAAAGCTACCACCAACTGAAAGAATTCAGGAAAAGTCGAAAGGAGAGAGAAGACTCCAGTCCACATGCCCTACCAACCTCCCAGAATCTTTCACACTGGAATCCATCTCAGCTGAGTGATGGATTCGCCACCAGCAAGGACCCTGAGTCACAGTGCTTGGCGGAAGACCACCCGGAAATTAACCCAACTGCCATGAAACCAGAGACTGTAAGCCACATGGCAGAAAAGTTCTCCTGGGCTCCCTTACCCTGCTGCTCTCTGCCCAGGCACCCCTTCCCAATAAAGTCTCTTGCTTTGTCAACATGTGTGTCTCCTTGGACAGTTCATTTCCAAGGCTTAGACAGAGCCCACTTTCAGGTCCTGGAAGGGGTTCCCCTTCCTGCAACACCTGGAGCCCGCTTTTCTGAGTCTCTGAAATCAAAGAGAGCCATCACAAAGGGATTATGAGATAATGAATAACCATCAAGACTGCTTGTATGGTTGCTGAATAAATTCAGCACACGAATGATAATTCAGGACTAACAATATATAGTCTACACAGTGCTGCAATTGAAAGCTGATATCCATCTTCATTTTAACATAGGGAAAACATTTAAAAACACAGAAGTGAAGAATTTGTAACTATTTCTGAATAATTACTTGTCTTTTAAAAGACAAAACAAGCACTCTACATACACACATTTAATCTTCATGTTACACAAAATTAAATAATTTATTCATCCAAAAACACCAGCATTTATTTTTTAAATGCTGTTTTCTTATTTCAAAAGCAAACCTCAGCCTAGTCTGGCATGACTCTACAAACTGATTTAGCAGATGTTGAGACAAGAGCCCTTGTTCATAAGACAAGAGGGCTTCATATGAGTCCCAACTTTGCACTTGAACAAACCATTTCATATCTGTGAGCCTCCACTGCTTCTTCTTCCCTGCAAGTATATTAGGGCTGAGATGCTGCCCAGGCTCTCATAGCAGCCAAACCCCACCAGGTATATCCTGACATCTTGTTGCTCCACTGAACGCTCAGGGCCACCCCATGAGACAGGACCTGTGTTACCATCCCGTGGTTCACAAGAGAAAACAAAGACATGGACTGTGGAACCTTCCCGAAGCTTGTAAATGAAAGCATCACGCATTATTGACCCCAGTCACCAAGCTACCTTGTCTTAGATTTTCATTATAGGCTCTTGGGAAAAAGCCCAAGTGCAGGAAATGGTACACTTGAATTTGAATCTCTTGTCACTTATCACCTCCTTGACTTTGAAAATACACTGAACTCTGTTTCAGAGTCTTTATTTATGAAATGGGTTCCCAAGGAGGTGGATTTTCTGTGAATTAATGCATATAAAGCACCTAGTTCTAGGCTTGACCCATAGAAAGCACATAGTAATGTTATACATTGATACTGTTCAGAGTGTAAATTCACACAATTGTATCACACTTCAAAATCAAGGTCCTAGATCAGCACTTTGTCTGAACAATTTATTTTGTAGTAATAATCAGTATAAAGAACTCGATATTAAGTGATTCTTTTGTCCCTGTGCTGGCCAATTTGATCTGCCTAGAATAGCATCTCTTCCCCTCCTAAATGTGACTCTAATCTACTATCAACTCTTCCACAACAGCCTTTCCCAGGTCTCAGAGACCCCTTCCCACTTGGAATGTTGGTCCATTTACAGTCACTTGGCTCTCAGAATGTAATAATCACAAGTGACATTTACAGCCATTATGGGACTAAACCCATTTGTTTTTATGTAGACTTTCTCACCGCACTGGCATTCCTCTCTTCTTACACGCCCTGGGATCACAGCCTCTCCCTACACTGCAGCTGGTAAAAAGACTACACCCTCAGGAAACATTTACTGCTTTAGTCTGGTTTCTAGACAATGCTCTAGAAAACGGGAAATGAAAACAAGGAGTCACAGTGGCCTCCTTTTCGCATGCAGTTACATTTTTCAAAGGTAAAGGCTGACCAAGATTCTACATTGGTGTGTGCAGATCCATGCAGGAGCATAACCAAGTAACTGAAGTTCCTGATGGGAGCTTAGAATTAGGGAAAAGACTGCATTTCAATTGCAACTGAGGCTTCCCTGATAGCTCAGTTGGTAAAGAATCCACCTGCAATGCAGGAGACCCTGGTTCGATTCCTGGGTCAGGAAGATCCCCTGGAGAAGGGATAGGCTACCCACTCCAGTATTCTTGGACCTCCTTGGTGGCTCAGCTAGTAAAGAATCTACCTGTAATGCAGGAGACTGGGATTGATCCCTGGGTTGGGAAGATCCCCTGGAGAAGGGAAAGGCTACCCACTCCAGCATTTTGACCTGGAGAATTCCATGGACTATACAATCCATCGGGTCGCAAAGAGTTGGACACGACTTTCACTTTTGAGGAACTTCATAATATGCAAAGAAGAGAGTCCGGCATTTTAGTCAGCAGCAGCTGGAATACAGAGTATCACAGTCGGATTATTACGGAAAAGGCTGGTCTAAACTTCGGAAAACCGGAATTCTGAAACATACACACCCAAAGCTAACCTGTGAGTCTACTGTGGGCCTGCCTTCTCTAGCGTCAGTCTCTTCGGGTCCGTTAAGGCCATCCTCAGCGTCTACGCAAGGCAGAGCCCACAGGTGCACCCCACCATTCCTCTCTACACTCATGCTGAGCCTTAGATGGCCATCCACGCTCCTGTTCCTGTCTCTGAATTACATGAACCAGGAATCTAGAGTTTCTGGTGGTGCCTTATGAATAGTCTTGTCCTTCGTGTAAAATCCACCTCCCAGGACATCAAGTAAGGATTAGAAACACCATTTCAAAGAGTGGTTGTTAACTTTACTGGCTTGACCGCCCAAGACCAGGATGGATACACTTTTAACCTCCTCAACTATTTACTTTTCAAATGCCTTATGGGATTCTTGACCTCTTTGACTTACCATATATCTTCCCAATATACACAACCTAGACATGAAACCTTCCCTTCAGCCATCTCAGCCTTGTTAGGTTTTACATTCATTGCATGGCATAGAGGTGGATGCAAATGCCTTACAACCTATCTAATGAATCTCACTAAATCAACTCCAGGTACTTTATGGCATCAATAACTAAATGTTAAGTGACTCATCTATATACAACATATATTATGGGCACCGAACAATGTAGTTTAATTTAAATAAAAAAATGAGTGGACTAAATCTTTAATACTGCATAAGTTATATATTAAAAAAAAACTACCATTTTTGTAAGTAAAGAATTATCAAAATCAACCATTTCACCTGGTTTGACCTAACTATAAACATTTTTTAATTACACTAAAAGGTTTGTGATCAGCATGAAGTTTAAATTTCATTAGCATAAATTTTACTGGATGGTGCCCAAGAGACAGTCACTTATCCTGAATTCTTCTCTAGAGCATACAGTGTCACAATGAGCTATCACGAAACATATTTAGAGAAACAACATATATTCATCATAAAGAGAGAAAATTCACAAACCTCCAATAAGAAGCATCAAAATATTTGTTATATTAATTAAATAATACAAAAACAAACGCTGTGTCTCTTTCTGTCCCTCTCCTAAGCTATTTAATTTCTGACAAAACTCTTCAGAAAATTGGCTTACGGATTTCTAATCTAAATCTTTGTGCCAGAAAATTTGATGAGCATTCCACACCGAGCACAGATAGAGTAAGATTTGCTTATTTCCAAAGAAGAGAAGTATTTGGAAGAAGTGGGAAAGAGGAAGGGCCTCAGAAGGACACACAATGGTAAGCAAATGTTCACCAGCTGCATGGCAGTGAAGCTAACTAGCCTTCAGCCGGGCATTCTTCATTTGAAAGGTTCTACAATTTCAAACATTAGCCTGTATTGCTGTTGTATAAGGAGAATGCTTTTACTGCTTATCCTTAAATACTTGCCAGCATTCTACCAAATTATGACTGTACAGCAGCCATAGTGGGAAGATACTTCTTTTGGGTTTGAGTACACCTATTTTATCCTGGTGTCTTCTGCTCATCAGCACACTTTTTCTTTTTCAAGAACAAGTAAAATTTTAGCTCTAGGCTCAAAAGTGGAGTAATTTTATCATGTTAGTTGTAAATTTCTACAAATAATAAAATAATCGCTCACTAATAAATCTTTTCCTTCTAGGTGGTTAAGCTGAGCTAAATGTTAGGAATAGAATTTCAGTGTGTTTTTCTTTTTTTCTTTAATTAAAGGATAGTTATTTTGGGAGGCTTCCCAAATGGCTCAGTGGTAAAGAATCTGCCTGCCAATGCAGGAGACACAGGAGATGCAGGTTTGATCCCTGGGTTGTGAAGATTCCCTGGAGGAGGAAATGACAACCCACTCCAGGATTCTTGTCTGGATACTTACAAGGAGAGAATAGCTTGGAGGGCTGCAGTCTATGGCGTCACAAAGAGTCAGACATGATTAAGCACACATGCATGATTACGATCATAGTTAATTCACAAAGTGTACAGCAAAGCGATTCAGTCACACATATGCACACATATGTAACCCATATCAAGCTGTTTTTAGATGGTCAAGCTGGCTTTAGAAAAGGCAGAGGAACCAGAGATCAAATTGCCAACATCCGCTGGATCATCGAAAAAGCAAGAGAGTTCCAGAAAACATCTATTTCTGCTTTATTGACTACGCCAAAGCCTTTGACTGTGTGGATCACAATAAACTGTGGAAAATTCTGAAACAGATGGGACTACCAGACCACCTGACCTGCCTCTTGAGAAACCTGTATGCAGGTCAGGAAGCAACAGATAGAACTGGACATGGAAGAACAGACTGGTTCCAAATAGGAAAAGGAGTACATCAAGGCTGTATATTGTCACCCCGCTTATTTAACTTATATGCAGAGTACATCATGAGAAACACTGAGCTGGAAGAAGCACAAGCTGGAATCAAGATTGTGGGGAGAAATATCAATAACCTCAGATATGCAGATGACACCACCCTTCTGGCAGAAAGTGAAGAGGAACTAAAAAGCCTCTTGATGAAAGTGAAAGAGGAGAGTGAAAAAGTTGGCTTAAAGCTCAACATTCAGAAAACGAAGATCATGGCATCCAGTCCTATCACTTCATGGGAAATAGATGGGGAAACAGTGGAAACTGTCAGATTTTATTTTGGAGGGCTCTAAAATCACTGTAGATGGTGATTGCAGCCATGAAATTAAAAGACACTTACTCCTTGGAAGGAAAGTTATGACCAACCTAGATAGCATATTGAACAGCAGAGACATTACTTTGCCAACAAAGGTCCGTCTAGTCAAGGCTATGGTTTTTCCAGTGGTCATGCATGGATGTGAGAGTTGGACTGTGAAGAACGCTGAGCACAAAAGAATTGATGCTTTTGCACTGTGGTGTTGGAAAAGACTCTTGAGAGTCCCTTGGACTGCAAGAAGATCCAACCAGTCCATTCTGAAGGAGGTCAGCCCTGAGTGTTCATTGGAAGGACTGATGTTGAAGCTCAAACTCCAATACTTTGGCCACCTCATGTGAACAGCTGACTCATTGGAAAAGACTCTGATGCTGGGAGGGATTGGGGGCAGGAGGAGAAGGGGACAACAGAGGATGAGATGACTGGATGGCATCATCGACTCAACGGACATGATTTTGAGTGAATTCTGGGAACTGGTGATGGACAGGGAGGCCTGGCGTGCTCTGGTTCATGGGGTCTCAAAGAGTCGGACATGACTGAGCAACTAAACTGAACTGAACTGATACATATATACCCATATTCTTTTTCAGATTCTTTTCCATTATACCTTACTAAAGCTATTGAAAATAATTCCCTGTGCTATACAGTAGGTTCTTGTTGTCTATTTTATATACAGTAGTGCATATATTTTAATGCCAAACTCCTAATTTGTCCCTTCTCCCCCTTCCCCTTTGGTAATGATAATTTGTTTTCTATGTCTGTGAGTCTATTTATGCTTTGTAATTAAGTTCATGGGTATCAGTTTTTAGATTCCATATATAAGGGATACCATACAGTATTTGTCTTTCTCTGTCTGAGTTACTTCATTTTACAGAATTTCAATTTTTTAACCAATGGAGAAAACAAAAATACAAGGACTAAGGTCTAGGGCGAGATGGTAGACAGATGTCCCCTTCTTTCTAGTGACTGAGGTTTCCAAATCAGTTACTCTAAAACATATGCAGGGGCAAATGTTAACACAAAGCTTTCAGGGGGACCCATATTTTAAATGAGGAGCCTGAATTTAAGTGGCTAAATAGTGTGGATTTTAGGCATTCTAAACATAGGAGGAAAGACTATCTATGATGTTGTCAGACAACATAGATAGGGATTTTATAACACAAAATCTAATGCAATCTTCTCAACAATATTATGAACCAAGCCTTATTATCTTCATTCCCAAGGTAACAGAACTGGAGCAGAGAAGTTTAACTTTCCCGTGGTCACAGTGCAATTCCATCCCAGAGCAGAACTAGGTCCATGGGATTCCAAACCTCTTCTCTGTGACTCTGTGCCACCATAAATTAAAAGGATAACTATGGAGTTCAGAGGTAGATGACATTAAACCGGAGCAGAGAATGAACAGGAAGAAGACTTAGAGTCTAGTCTGAGTTCCAGAATTTTCTAGTTAAATGATGTTCTCTGAACCCCAATTTCTTTAGAGCACAGGAATCTCCGAGCATAGACATAGTGGGTGTTCAATGAGTACTTATTGAGCCTAAATATTTCTATGAGTCTCTGAGATGCTTTCAATGCAGTGGGCTTCAGAAGACCCTCCTTCCACAATAGGCTGATGGCTAACGATCAGAGCAATCTCATTCTTCACAAATTTCAAGACTCACATTACAATGTCTGGGGCAAAGGAGACCAATGTCATTGAGCTCCTGGCTCTACCAAGTGGAGACAGAAATGGAAGCTGACACTTATAGAGTCAACTTTGGTCTATTCCTAAGCTTTCTGCTACTCTGAGCTTCCCTCTTTGTCTGAGCCCTAAGCAAGAAAATATTTTCATCTTATAAGCTGAAATTTGCATTCTAATGCCTTCTCCCATGACCTGTAGAATTCCAGTCTTAGTCTTGAACTATCTCAACCTGCTACCACTTACAGAAAAAATACTGTCTCATTTATTCAGGTCTGGGGAGATGCTGAGACCCAAGAAAATCAGATTTGAGTCTTTGACACATTAAGGGAATAAAAAGGATAAGCTGTGGTCAGTGTGGTCCAAGACTCACTTACACAATTAAACATCCACCTTCTTTACAGAATTCTTCATGCTGTAAAGACAGACAGGAAAGAGTCAGGAAGTAAAACAATAATGCAGCTGTTAACTGAATAGAAGCATTTTCCCAGACAAAGCTATCTGACTCATTACTTTATACCACAGATACCGACTTGGTCCCTACTTTAATGATCAGACATTAGGAGCTGGGTAAGAGCAACAGCATCTCTGCTCTCAAGACATTTACAGTTTGTGGAGGACTAACCCTATAAATGTAATCATCCCTACAAGGGGCTCCAGAGTTCAGCGTAGGTCCACCCAGCTCAGATTTGGCTGGGAGAATTGGCGATCTGGAAATGCAGACAATAGCGAGGGCTCATCCCAAGCAGAACAAAGGATGTAGATGCCAAAGGGAACACTGAGCACTCAGGAACCACAGCAAATCTAGTGGGGCTACAGAAGAGGAAGGAAGGGAAGGAGGTAAGAGATGGTCAGGAATCTTGAAGCGTCACAGATCCTGGTGAGGAACTTGAACTATATCCAGAGAGCAGTGAGGCACCTTTGAAAAGTTTGAACAAGCAGAAAGGCATATCAGATGACTGAAAGGTAGAATGAGCTGCTGTGTGGAGAGTGGACCCAAGACTGCACAGCTGGAGGCAGTGAGACTGGTTGGAAAGATGTTACTGGAAGTAGCAGTGGCAGGTGCAGAGAGATGAAGGGGCTTGAGAGATGTGGGTCCAGTAGAAACACGAGAAATCTGGGATCAGGCAGTCAGGGTGAGGCAGACGGCGCCCAGATGATCTTCTCAAATGTTCAGAAGGGTAAACACTGCCTAGCCTATGTATCTCAGCAGTTGAACCGTGCCTGTACCCAGAAGCAACCAGAAAACAGATTCTAGACCCTCTCATGCATGCCCTTCTCCTTTTTGGCATTCTCCCCATGCCTGTGTGATTGTCAAAACACTCTTATTTTTCCTCTTCACCCTATAGATCGGGTCCAGCTGGGACTCACAGTCTTCCCTGCCGCCACTTGCCTTTTCCACACATCTTTATACCACTGTTATCCCTCAAGATCAAAGATGTCTTAAAACATGTTGTAAAGAAAGATCAATCCTTTTTAAAAAAAAAAAAAATGGCACAGACTCAGGATGGTGAATGAAGGACCAAGCTGGGTTCCTATTTTAAACACAGAAGGTCAAGCTTCAGTCATGTCTTCACAATCTATTCCTTAGCTGTAGGGCAGATGGAGAGGCCACTTGACTACGTGGCTGCAGGGTTCATAGCCACTGTCTGAATCTCCTCTGCGCATCACCACCTCCAATGACAGCATTGAGGATTCACTGGCTAAGCCCGAGGCTGGCTTGGCAAACCCTACAGGGATGTTCAGAGAACGAAACCAGCTACCCAGGCCACGTGTTGGTCGGACTCTACTACCACCAGAAGGCAACCTATTTTCCAAGCTTCTTTAAGGATAGCTTCCAAAGCCATTCCCTCTGATTTAAATAACTAATAGGGAAATACTGCAACTCATCAAAGCTTTTTAAGCACAAATATGCAGCAACATGGTCCCCACACTGCGGGGACCAGGTCCACCCAGGCACACAGGGGCAAAGAAGCTGCTGACTGATCCCCAAGGCTACTTACTGGGTGCTCAGGTCAAGAACATGGGGTTTCTTGCTATTCTTCTGCTTACATTTTCATCCTTCTTTCTCATCGAATATATTTTGTAGGTAATTCCATTAGTTACAACAAGAAACCTTTTGCAATTTCTGTTAGGAAAGGGGTTTTTGTGATCCGTACTAGTTCAATGATTTCCATATGAAGAATAAAGAATCAACAGCTTAACAATACCAAAAGAAAGATGAAAAGGAAGCTAATTAAGTTTTTTAAAAGAAAAATGGAACTAAAATCTTCCAAGTTTAAACAAAGGGAGGTTCTGATGGCTCTGGCCTTCAAAAACTCATATTAAAATAATTATTCCTTTGTTTGCATGGAAATGGAACATGGACAGAGGTCAGAGGGACATTTATAACTGGGAGTAAAGTCGTGTATGTATGACTTTATACTAGATATATCCATCCTCGTCGCACATAAACTATTATTCAGTTAAGATTATAACATCACTTTTGTCTCATTCCACAGTTCTTCTGTTATGACCAGCCATGGATTGACACATCAATACTATAAAATGTGTAGTAAAATGAAACTGAAATATTTTTTAAAGTGATAACTTATTTGGGGAATAATAGTGTTCACTTTGAACATTTGACCATTTAGTTCTGACAGTAAATAAATCACACAATGGTCTCCCATAGCCTATCAACCCTGAATATTAAATCTTTGAATTCAGCATTACATCAGACATAGTGCTGTAAAGGAGAAGTCTGTTCTAACTCAGCAGCCTCAGTTGTGCCTCAGTTGGACAGTAAATCTGACGCAAAATGAGCAAATATGGGTGGCTGAGTTGCAACCTGGCATAACAGTGAGGCTCTGACAAGGATCCCAGAATTTAGAGAGTTTTTAGGAACCAAAAAAAAAAAAAAAGTTTGAAAAACAAAAACATATGCTAAACATCTGGGGATGGGGGAATGAAAGAAGAGCTTTCACCTTAGCTAAGAAAACATTCTATTTGATGACTTTTTCTCTGAGCTGACCCATTCTCAGGTTTCCTTTTTTAATCTCTAAAACCATTATCTCTAGAAGGCACACATTAGATTAATAAAGATGCATTCACTCAAATTTGATTCATTTGATCATTTGATTCATTTGATCATTTGATTCATTCAAATCAATGTTCAACAAATCATGTTTTTCTAACCTATGACTTCTGAGACTTCAAAGAAATTACTTAACTTCAATATACCTCAGTTTGGAGAAGGCAATGGCACCCCATTCCAGTACTCTTGCCTGGAAAATCCCATGGATGGAGGAGCCTGGTGGGCTACAGTCCATGGGGTCGCTAAGAATCTGACATGACTGAGCAACTTCACTTTTACTTATCACTTTCATGCATTGGAGAAGGAAATGGCAACCCACTCCAGTGTTCTTGCCTGGAGAATCCCAGGGATGGGGGAGCCTGGTGGGCTGCCGTCTATGGGGTCACACAGACTTGGACATGACTGAAGCGACTTAGCAGCAGCAGCAGCAGTACCTCAGTTTCTTCATCTGTAAAATGGGATGGCCATAAAAGTTGTACCTACTGGACCCTTGAACCTGGCCATGCAACCTCAGTACCACACACCATCCCCAAGCTGAGATTTACAACAGTGAATAAAGCAAACCAGATCCCACTTCCAGGGAAGCAGAGGAAACCAAAATAAAAACACACAGAATTTCAAAACTGAACAAGTACCTGGAGAAAGCACCATAGGATACTACTGAAAAAAAATGGAGAGCTTATGAAATGGAGGGGGTGATGGATGGCTTTGCTGAATTGGGAATCTTTGAGCTGAAATCTAAAGGTCCCTGGAGTGGGTCATGCAAAGAGAAGAGACTAGTCCACTTCTGGTCAAGGATTTGGGATCTATAAAGGTCTTGACCTTGGAATTGGCCATCTCTGTTCCAGAAACTGGGGAGATGTAGAGAACTAGGTCAAATTATTTGGCACCTAGAGGCCAAATAGTAAAGAATTTAGCTCTATGAGTCCATGGATATGAATTAGGAAATCACTGGATGGTTTTCCAGGGGGAAAATGACAGATCTTTGTTCTGAATGATGATTCTGGCGGCTGCATAGTGAATGAACTTGGGAGGTTCAGAGTGAGGGATGGGGGGCTGAGCTCATTCTAACGAGACGGGATCATCATGATCACTCTGCACAGGCAGCGACAGGGAAGACAGAAACAGAACTAAAGGCTCTCCCGAAACCTCACCAAGCATGTGCCCTGGCCTGCTCTTCTCCGGTACAAACTCGCCCAAGAGAAAGGGCTACAGCGAGAATTTACATAGTCCCTACTTAACTGCACTTCTTCAGATGGCTCTCTTTATGAAAGCCAGTGGCCAGAGATGTTTGCCCTGTTTTTGCCAAAGCAGTTTTATGGCCCTGGACAGATTTGACAGTTCAGGCTGACTTCTTGGTGTGGTTTAGACTGAGGGCTGTAAAATCCCACTACTGAGAAAGTGAAATCAAGATGTATGAGGATGCTAAATCTGGGCTGTGGACAATCCTTTATTGTTTCTGTTTTGGACAGAATTGTAAAATGTCGTTTGGAACATGAGCTAGAGGTTCGATGCCGACCAGGACCAGGAAGCAGAGGTTTCTCCACCGTAGCTTCCTTGTAAAGGGTCCAAATGCAATAACTTTCATTTCAGTTTGCCACCCAAAAGTGAATGCAGGGAATACTTTGAGAAAAGTATGTGCTTCCATTCCAACCTGTTACTTTGTGTTTTGGAAAAGAAAAGAGAGGATGCAAGAGAGAGATGGAGAAGGAAGGAGGGCGGAAGGGAGAGGGAGAAAGAGAAAATAAATATAATAAAGCCAGAGAACTAAGGTATGATTTGTCATTATCCTGAAGTGCTAACACTGGCTCCCAAACCTCAAGCTCTGATGCCTTCATCAATCTTAATACCCACCCCATGCCCCTGGATTCTGTATAGAGCAAACACAGGGGTGAGGGGGGAGAAACTTCTTAGTTAGATTCTAATATTAGCATCTAGCTTGGAAAAAACGAGCTTTGCAATGACAGCACATATTTTTAAGGGCTTATTGGGATCTAACTTAGGAGACTGGCTCCATGCCTTGTACTTTCACATCTTTTCTTGATTCCTAAGCTAATCATTTTTACATCATCTGCTTTAAAATCAGCCAAAGGGAAGCTTCCTCCAGGAATAGCCAATCATTGGCATTCCACAATTAAAAACGAGATCACATTTGGGTGACTAGCCTTGAACAAGAACTGAACTTAGATTTAATAAGACACAGGCTCATGTGTAATGCATACCAGTGAGTCTGACAAGAAATATTTAATATGATACAAGTCTTGCATAAAACTAAGTCAGTTTTAACAACTCATCAGGATTTATTAGGCATAGCTTAAGCCACTTGATGGCATTACAGTGAATGGTCTCTGAGCCTTCAATGGAAGAAATTTCAAATTTCTTGAGTGCAAATTTTCCCTGTTCTTATCAACGTATCTTAGGCACACAATTCATGATCATCTCCATCAATAACACCCAAAGGAAAATGAGGTTAAAACTCTACCTCACACAATTAGAGTATGGTAAATTTGCTAGCAATGACAATGAATAGTTTTGAAATGTAATATTTAATTGTGAACACTTAGTCTCTTTGGACTGCAAGGAGATCAAACCAGTCAATCCTAATGGAAATCAGTCCTGAATATTCATTGGAAGGACTGATGCTGAAGCTGAAACTCCAATACTTTGGCCATCTAACTGACTCAGGTGAAGAGCTGACTCATTGGAAAAGACCCTGATGCTGGGAAAGATTGAAGACAGGAGGAGAAGGGGACAACAGAGAAAGAGATGGTTAGATGGCATCACCGACTCAAGGAACATAAGTTTGAGCAAGGTCCGGGAGTTGGTGATGGACAGGGAAGCCTGGCATGCTGCAGTCCATGGGGTTGCAAAGAGTTGTACACAACTGAGTGACTGAACTGAACTGGTCTCTTAACTCTGAAAAATACCTAGGAAGGCATATTTTCCATGTAAACAGGTAGTTTCTATATCTCTGGAGAAATCACATGAAATAACAATAGGCCAAGAAGGCAATAGCACCCCACTCCAGTACTCTTGCCTGGAAAATCCCATGGACGGAGGAGCCTGGTGGGCTGCAGTCCATGGGGTCGCTAAGAGTCGGACACGACTGAGCGACTTCACTTTCACTTTTCACTTTCATGCACTGGAGAGGGAAATGGCAACCCACTCAAGTGTTCTTGCCTGGAGAATCCCAGGGACAGGGGAGCCTGATGGGCTGCTGTCTATGGGGTCGCACAGAGTCAGACACGGCTGAAGTGACTTAGCAGCAGCAAGGCACTCTGACTTTTCATTATTTCTAAACTGCATCATTACTATAAGCCACCAGGTGGTCTCACCTATCCCTCTACAAGCAAAGATAGTGAATTACCACATAGCAGCAACAGGTTCAGGTTTGGCCTCATACTTTTCAGTGTTTTCCTTTACCTAATTAAAAAAAAATTATAAATGTGTTCCCTTCCTTTTGATACATGTTAGAAGTCATTAAATCTCACATTTAGTGACCCCCCCCAATTCCTCAACCCCACTACTAAACACAGATACACATTTTAAATTAAGGGAGAGGTGGAATAAAATCTAATTAATCAGGTATACATCACAGAATCCTTTTTAGGAAATGCATCTGATTGCTTGGGTATCCTACAGTGGAGAGGCTGACGGGGCTCCACGTGGAAGCTTTGCCACACCTGTGTGCATGACTTCACAGAGACAATTGATTTAATAGCATATTTTTTTTTGTTGCTGTTAAGTCACTGTTAACGTGTTTGCAACTCATAGCATATGGCTACAGGCAAATGAAATTGTCTTTTCTTATAGAAGACTTTTTTTTTTTCCTCAAAGGCACGAAACAAGCTCCCAAGAGTCTGCTTTGCACTCTGATTTTTCAATCAAATGGTTTAAGTGCATTGCAGTTCAATCCCAAAGTAAAGACAAAATTCTTTGATGATCATTCTTTCTTTCCCAACACCCAGGAAAACCAGGAGACCAGAAAGTTCACTACTTCGAGCTAAAGTCCAGCATCAGCAACTAGTATATCTACCATGGGATTCATCAATCTAGAAAGGGACCCTCGGGAACCAGGTGAGTATCAGACAAGAACATCAGCTCTGCTGATGCCCACATGCTGCAACCAGGCAACCTGGGAGCAGCATCCTGGACCTCAGGAACCCTTATGACCACACTCAGTTCACAAGGCAGGAAGAGAGACCTCCCTGGTGGTCCAGCAGCTAAGACTCAGAGCTCCCCATGCAGGAGCCCCAGGTTCCATCCCTGGTCATGACGGGAACTAGACTCCCACATGTGCAACTAAGAGTTTGCACACTTCAACTAAAGACCCTGCATGCTGCAATGAAGATCAAAGATCTCGCAGGCCACAACTAAGACCAGGCCCAGACAAATAGATTAATGAATATTTTTTAAACAGTAAACAAGATAGATAAAACTCTTTTAAAAAAGAGAGAGAGAGACAGAAAAAGGACAGAAATTATCCTGCATCTGACTCAGGCCTGAAAATCAAAGGAGATTCAAGACTAAGGCAGACGTAACCACAAATCTCTTGTTCAAACATCAACTTTAGCCCCGAGCTTCTTGTTATGTTGTATATATATACTTAGGAAATAACATCTAATACCCAAAGAAGAGTATTAGAAAGAATGTCTGTTCATCCATTCACCTACTCATTTGGCATCCAAAAAACTTCTATTAAATGCAACCATGTGGCTGGAGAGGAGGATGTAATTATAAGCAAAACAGGCAGAGTACTAAGAGTGGAGTTTCCAGTCCACTGGAAGGAGGGAGGTACTAATCAAAGCATCACACTTGAATGTATAATTTATAACTGAAGACTCTAAAGAAAATGAACGTAGTTCCATGATACAAAGGAAAGAGAACAACTCAACCAAAGACTGAACATAAAGGAAGGCCTTCTTTGATAATTAAGAGGTAACTGAAGGCCAAAGAAGAACATGGGTCCGGAAAATATCAGATGGAGAAGACAGTCTGTGCAGAGGCCCCAAGTAAAAAAGGAGAAAACTGTGTTTTGGAGTTAAAAAAGTTTCACATGCTGGGGTGCTTTGCAGGCGGTGCTGACAAGGTGTGGGCAGGAGGAAGACCATACAAGACTGTCAAGACACATTTAGGAGAGAAGTTTTTGTCCAAAAGCAAAGAAAAATAGATGGGGAAAAAGTGGTATCAGTGATAGATTTTATTTTCCTGGGCTCCAAAATCACCTTAGATGGTGACTGCAGCCACAAAATTAAAAGGTGCTTGTACCTTGGAAGAAAAGCTATGACCAATCCAGACAGCATATTAAAAAGCAGAGACATCACTTGCCAACAAAGGTCTGTCTAGTCAAAGCTATGGTTTTTCCAGTAGTCATGTACGGATGTGAGAGTTGGAACATAAAGAAGGTTGAGCACTGAGGAACTGATGCTTTTGAACTGTGGTGCTGGAGGAGACTCTTGAGAGTCCCTTGGACAGCAAGGAGATCCAACCAGTCAATCCTAAAGGAAATCAATCTTGGCTATTCATTGGAAGGACTAATGCTGAAGCTTGAATCCTTTGGCCACCTGATGGAAAGAGCAGACACCGGAAAAGGCTCTGATGCTGGGAACAATTGAGGGCAAGAGGAAAAGGGGTCAACAGAGGATGAGATGGTTTGATGGCACCACCAACTCAATAGAATGAGCTTGAGCAAATTCTGGGAGATAATGAAGTTCAGAGAGGTCTGGTGTTTTGCAGTTCACGGGGTTACAAAGAGTCGGATATGACTTAGCGACTGAACAACAATGAGAAATATCCAAATTTTTAAAAATAAACTCAAGGTTGAGTGAACATTCAGTCCAACATAAGAGCAGCATTTTGAATCAACAGGTGGAGAGGTGAATGTGTTATCACACAGAAGTTCATGTGTCCAGTGCAGAATGAGGCCAAACACCAAAACGTCAGAGTCTAGAACAGGGACACACAAGGAGATGGTGACTCATGCCTTAAAAACCCCAAACTCCCTGAAAGTTTTCAGCAAGGCCCTTTTCTAGGAAAGGTGAAGGAGGGCCTTGGTTAGTTGTTGCAAACTTCTCCATGTCAGATCCTTTGTTCTTGAGGTCAGGGCACAGTCAGGTCACTGCTGCTGCTACTGCTAAGTCACTCAGTCGTGTCCAATTCTGTGCAACCCCATAGACAGCAGCCCACCAGGCTCCCCCATCCCTGGGATTCTCCAGGCAATAACACTGGAGTGGGTTGCCATTTCCTTCTCCAATGCAGGAAAGTGAAAAGTGAAAGCAAACTCGCTCAGTCGTGTCCAACTCTTAGCGACCCCATGGACTGCAGCCTACCAGGCTCCTCCTTCCATGGGATTTTCCAGGCAAGAGTACTGGAGTGGGGTGCCATTGCCCTCTCCAGTCAGGTCACTAGCTCCTGTAAACCTCCACCAAACAAATGTTCTTCTCTGTCCTGACAAGTAAATTGGAGAGAATCAATCGTACAGGATCAAAAGGAACCCATGTCGCAGCGAATACCAATCAGGTGAATTCCCAGCTCACAACCATTGCCCTTCTTTGAGAACAGCCCCAACCACAGAGGTGGACCTGAAACAAGGATGCTCAGTGCCCTTGCAACTCAGTCCTGACCTCTGGTTACCTCTGAGGGGTCAATGATCTAGGCTATACCAATTTTTGAAACATGAATAGAGAGACTGAAACTGGTTGAAGCTGTTACCTTAATGGCAGCATCTCTGTACTCCAGTTGCTGAGGCCTCCAGGCACTGTGACTCATACAGACCATCACAATCATTAGGTCTAGAAGGTGGGAAGTGGGGAGAGGTCCACTGCTGCTTCAGGGCCTGGGCCCGGCCAGTGGGTTGCTGGGCAAGGGCTCTGAGACTCTGCAGGACACAATACTCAGCCTGTCCCCGAGCCCCCTCAGTTTACTCACCAGCCCCGATCCACTTCTCACACTTCGCACTGTCTTTCATGGTGAGGTCCACTGCAAGCTGACTGCTCACGGAACAGGGCCCCTAACTGCTCCACTCAAGGTCTCAGGCTAAAGGCCCCTCAAATGACTGCACACCCACCACTATTACAAATGTATCACTAAATATCTTGCGGACAATTATTCAACAATTTAGAAAAAAAAAATACGACTAGATCTGACCTCACTCTTTTCACTTAAATATATTTCAGATAAATGAATCATTAAAATGTAGCAACTGAAAACTGAAGAGGTCCTTAAAAGAATGTAAGTGTAAAAGTTTTTCTACTCTGGATTACAGAAATCAGTTTAATGATGAAATTATAATGGAAATAATGCATAAAGGTAACCTAATAATAAAGAAAAACTTCTATGAAGCAAAGAGGAAGAGACAGAAAAACTCAGAATAAGGCAAATGCAAGAAAAAATGAAATAGGAAAAGAAAACAGAAAAGTACTCTGAAACTACCATATGGAAAGTTGGAAGATTTTTAAGAAAACCACAAAAAATATTAATAATAATGTATTTTATGGACAAAGAACAGTTACCATGTAACACTAGAGGATAAAAAGGTCCAATACAATGATGAAAGCCAAGATTAGGCTATTTAGCAAAGAAAACAATGAAGTGGTCAGCAAACACGTGAAAATGTTCCATCTCAGGGGTGACAATAAAATGAAAACATGAAGAAATTGTGTGTGTGTTAGTGAGATGATAAGATTTTAAGAGAGACCAAGCCCACATTTGTGAGATAAGGCAATAAGGATTCCAGGAATCAATAAGAGGGGAAGTTGGCCCCCATGTGTGAGGCCAATTTGACAACACGTATCAGAGTTTAATAGGAGCACAGTCTTTAACCCAAAGATTTCTCAGAATTTAACATAAGAATTACACAAGTTTAAAAGCTTTATTCCTAAGGCTGTGTACCTAACCATTTGTATGAGAGAGAGAAGAGTACAGAAATGCTTAAGTGAATTGCCACTTACATCCAAAGGAAGATTATACAAATATTAAGATGCGATGCATGTATCGACATGGAAATCTGTCGATGGCACTGCTGAATGAAACGAGGTTGACAGCAGCATGTGTGGCGTAACTCACCTGCGTGGAGTAACACCCACGAAAGTTACCTCCGTATGAACACGTAGCATTCTCTCTCCTCTTTTCTTACCCAGAAGAACACGTGCTATGCTCAGTCGCTCAGTCTGTCCAACTCTTGGCAGCCTCATGGACTGTAGCCCACCAGGCTCCTCTGTCCATGGGATTCTCCAGGCAAGAACACTGGAGTGGGTTGCCATGCCCTCCTCCAAGGGATCTTCCCAACCCACGGATTGAACCTGGGTCTCTCGCATTGCAGGCTGATCCTTTACCATCTGAGCCAATAAGGAAGCCCACAGATAGTCATAGATGGTCTAATTATTGCCTCATTTTTTATATGCTTTCAGAATACTCTATTTATTCAGTGAGATTTCACTAGCCCAGAGAAGAAAACAATTCATGGTGATGTTCTTCTAGTACCTCTTCAATCTTCAGTGTATGCATTTCAATGTCCGGTCACCCTGGAATATATTTGAGTGTAAGGAGTAAGTTCCAATCAAGCCTGTGCTAAGGGTGATTTATGTCAGCAACTGTGAGATGTGGGCTTCAGGGATAGGAGCTGGGTATCTGTCAGAAACAATCTTGCATCTTCCTCCCTTCTTCCCACTCCACAAATTCACACATGGATGTACCACACCCATAAATCCATAAATGCTCACACAGCCACATAAACAAACATGAGGAGGGAGGGAGGGAGGGAGACCAACAGATACAAGAGATTCTATTTATTAGACCAAGGTCTGAGAGTCTCCCAGTTGCAAAGGGATAGCTTGTTGGGGAGGCTTAAGTGTTTTAATCTGGGAGAAATCTCCGCAACAGGGAGACAAGGTCTCATAAAGCTGGCAAAAAGAGCTACACTCGTTCCAGACAAGCCTGAGGGGCTTGTTTTCTCAGCACAGCATCCTGAACACAGCAGGCAGGAGAAATGGAGGGTCCACTAACCTTGACATGGGCACTTGTGTCTGGTGCAGTCAGCAGGGAGGAGTGGAGACGTGGGAAAGCTGGGGTGGACACTGGAGTGATGTTCCTTGTCCCTGCTGCATCCTCCAGCTCATGGGAAAGGGTTAATTTGAAAGAATAAACAATAGCTCCCGACTGTTTTAGAAGGGCAATTGCTGATGCTGATCATTACAAATGATACTTGGTATGCCCAACATTATCCTCAGTATGCATCAAGGTATTAATAAAATCAATCAATACAGTGAAGTGGCATCTACTATGATTTTGAGGATTTTTCAGATATGATGCAAATTAACCTGTGACTGTGGTCATCTGTGAGGAAGCAAGAGGGCCCATCAGCTAGTGGTACCTGCCCCTGGATACTGGAACTTTTCAACCATGACGAGGGGTTGGTATAACTCATGATCTTGGGTCTAGAGAGACATCTTTGCTGAGTTACCTTAACAGCTTAAAGCAGCGCTATCATAGGATTCTGCTCGCCCGTCTGCCAATGCTCCTTCCAGTCATGCATTTAAACATACTGCTGCATCTGCAAGCACCGCTGAGACATTCTCTCAGACCCCTGACTGCTCACCGGGACACTTGAGATAGACTGTGAGCAGCCAAGAGACTCATCACGGGCTCGAGACACCCCCAGAAAGGGCCATTCTTGAGATTGTTAGGAATGTCATCAGCCTCTTTCCTGCTCTAGCACCTCAGACACCCCCAACCCTGAGGTTCATGTTCATGTGGCCTTCTGTGTTTTCCCCCCAGGGAGGCATGGCTTGGCACCTGCCTATTACAGAAGAAAAGAGTTAAATATTTTAAGACTTGTTCAAAGTTTGTGAAAGGATGGCCTCTCAGTTTGCATATCTAGGAACAAAGATCAAAACTCTGTTTTTAATTAATTATAAAGAAAGAGCATAGTATGCTTTTTCCAGAAAGAATCGCACACTACATCCGCATGCCCTCTAGGCCCGCCACGCCCCTATCACGTGCTGAGTCTAATTCTCACTCCTCCTACATCCTGGCAGGCAGTGACCCGCATGGCCTCTGAGGTTAGGTGGTGAATGGCAAACACGGTTTCCACCTTGTTCACTGGAACAAACCCCTCTTGAAGCCTTTTCCTGCCATATTTGCAGATGGATGGCCTGAGACTGCCATTTTGCAAGGAAGCCCTAAGTAATCCAGGTGCAGACACCACAAGGAGAGGCCTTGAGAGCCGAGCGAGAGACAGACCGACAGGGAGAGAGAATCCAGTCCCATTAACTGCTCCAGCTTCAGCCCCCGCTTGGCCCCAGAACCACTCTCCTCAGGCCTTCCCAAGTTCCTGACCCACAAAAACTACGACAGATCATAAAATGATGGCTGTTGTTTTAAGCCGCTAAGTTTTAAGGCGATTCCTTACGCAGCAGCAGTAACTGGAACACACTGTGACAATGAGCATAAAGAGACTAGAAAGGCTTTATTGGGAAATATGATTTCTCGCCCTTTCGTAAAGCAATTTTGTTTAGCTTAGGGAAGCATCTGTGTTTTATAACATTCATTATTTCCCCTCAGACATGCTGCTTCTTCTGGGTAAGAAATTACAGGCTCTATTCTAAAGCCACAGACTAACGGACAAATTGCAGCCAGTGGGAGAGGCAGTATCCAGGGGTCCCACACCCCCGGTATGACACCAATTATTCACAGAGCCCAACAGGAATATACTCAGATTCCCCTGAAGGAATCTAATTCCCACACGCCTGGGAGGGAGGAAGGGAGTGTTAAATGTGGTCACACATAAGTAATAAGGTATAAAGCCTCTTCCTATATGTTTTCATTCTAATGAGGAATAACACTGGGTTCTTGTTCCAATACTGTAACCCTCCCATATGCAGGAAGGGACCTATAAGCCTAAAGACATTAAGACCCAGAATTGAGGGCTTCTTCCCTGGTGGCTCAATGATTACAGAGTCCACCTGCCAACACAGGAGACACAGGTCCAACCCCAGTCCCGGAAGATCCCATATGGTGCCGGGCAGCTAAGCACTTGCATTGCAACTATTGAGCTTGTGCTCGAGAGCCTGGGGCCCGCCACTCCTGAGCCCACGTGCTGGAACTACGGAAGCCTGCGTGTCCCAGGGCCTGGGCTCCACAGCAAGAGAAGTCCCTGCAAGAAGCCCACGCACCCCAAGTAGGGAGGAGCCATCACTCACCACAGCTAAGGGAAAGCCCGCTGAGCAACAAAGACCCAGCACAGCCCAAAATAAATAAACACAGACCCAGAATCTGGAGAGATGGAAATGCCAAAGAATGTGACACTGTTCAGTCTCACCAAACTCACACACTGACGTCTACCGAAAAGCAATGCAGTTTTTGGCACCAGCTGTACATCTATATGTATCTGATGACAAACATGTAACTCACTTGGAAACAGTGAATGCCTAAAGCAGCTGAATAATTTATTTTTCATCAAGATGTTCCATGTCATGGACGACGAAAATCATACATAAACATTTGGCCAATTTCAAAACAAATCAAGTTAATTTAACCCCCAAACCAAAAAAAAAAAAAAAATGGAGGGCAATGGGATGGGACAAGAGAAGGTGAATATATTTGTTCTGCAGAATTAGTACACCTGTGTTTGCTTCATAATGGATTGGAATTATACCAATTTTCCTTCTAAACATATGGAGATTGTGCTATTTCCCGCTTAAATTATGAAAGTACTTTGGATCTCTCATAGCATCATGAGGGGCATAAAGATGTCATAAGGGGACTAATGCTAAAAGCACTGGATGATGCATTCAGAGTGTTTAGTGCATGCCAGACTTTCCAGAACTACATCTGAGACCACAGCTATGGGTTAGTTTGTTTAGACTTGGCCTAAGAAGATACAGGAGTTCCAAATCCACTGGGCTTACACAAAACCACCCAAAAGGCTGACCAGTCGGACCAACTGAGGTCCTCTGATATCTCGACTCATCCTAGCAACAACACTGTTTCTCTTAAGAGATCAAGTCTCCGCCTCCTGGTAATGACATCCTAATGACTGCCCAAAGGGGATCTTTTTTGATTCAGTGTTGTGTCTTGTCCCAAGAAATTCATTAGTTATTTCAAAACATGACCCATATGCTGTTCTCCACCCCTCTGTTTTATATAAGTATTTTTTCTGCTTCTGGCAGAAAGTTCCAGAAATTTCTCTATTCTCACAAGAATCGCTCTCGGCCCTTTCCCAGTACAATAAAGAAGCATTTTTATGTTATGGGTGATGGCCAGTTAACATCTATATTTTTTCAGACAAAGTACAGCCTTCCTATCAGCCAAGGGAAACACCTGCACTGCCTGCATTACAACCACGACCACTCATCCCACAAACAACTCACAGAATCCAAAGGACAAAAACCACAGGTGCTGCAGAAGAACAGCTCCATAAGCACCAATTTCTTCAAAACAAACAAGATTATAAGGGTATAATTATAGCTAGGAAACGTGGACATCAACCCCAATAACCTATCATTATTTTTATAATGTATGGGGTTTGGACTAAACAAGACCACAGATTAAAGCTCCGAGGCAGAGTTCCTTGGAGACATATGGTAGCTGACAAAGACAACAGATTGTATTTGTAAAATAATTAGCCAGACGTTCCAGCTTCTTTTTTCTTAGCAATTTTAAAACAGAAATTTGACCAAAGGGTACATTTAGACCTTAAGTCCTTTAAACTATCATACCCTTAAGCCTATAAATGCACACACAACACAATATTTTACATATTAATTATGTTTCGTTACAAGAATCAGAGCAAAGCAAACGCAGTTAGAAAGCATTTCAATTTATTTGAAAATGACTGTATTGCCCAAAGCACATCTTTTTCAGAAGTCTCACAGGAAGAAGACGCAATGCAGCTACCTAACGGAGAACGGCCTGCTCTCTGTGCTCGTGGGCCTAGGCGCTCCGTCGCGTCTGACTCTTGGTGATTCCGTGGACTGTAGGCCACCAGGCTCCTCTGTCCGTGGGGATTCTCCAGGCGAGAATTCTGGAGTGGGTTGCCATGAGCTCCTCCACGGGATCTTCCCAACCCAGGGACTGAACCCAGGTCTCGGGCATTGCAGGCGGATTCCTAACTGTAGTAAACACGTCTTCCTCATTACTGGACTTTCCTTAGAAGATAAGTGATGCCCACAGGAAGCTCACATACACCAGGGGAAGAAAATGAATGCCCTCAGGCCACTGAGGATGATGGAACTGGTCTTTTGAAGAACCCAGACACTGATATGGAGAATGAATAACACATTAAAGCCACATGAGATGACGTCATCAGAAAGCACCTGAAGCCAGAGCGTCTGGGGAAGAGAAGAGGCTACTTGTTAGAGGATGAGAAATGAGTGAGAAAGACACGCTTGTCAGAAGTAGCTTCATGGTGGGCAGATGAAAACGAAGCAAGTCTCTTAGGGGACACTGTCAACAAGGTGCTTCTCAAAATATTTCACAAAAAAATCTCCTAACTTTGGAACTCCTGTTTGACAAAGCCTGGCGAAAGAACAAATAGTATTTTCTTCCAAATCAACTCTTTTAAAAATGTCTTGCTGCTGCTGCTGCTAAGTTGCTGCAGTCGTGTCCAACTCTGTGCGACCCCACAGACGGCAGCCCACCAGGCTCCCCCGTCCCTGGGATTCTCCAGGCAAGAACATTGGAGTGGGTTGCCATTTCCTTCTCCAATGCATGAAAGTGAAAAGTGAAAGTGAAGTCGCTCAGTCGTGTCCGACTCCTAGTGACCCCAAGGACTGCAGCCCACCAGGCTCCTCCGTCCATGGGATTTGCCAGGCAAGAGTACTGGAGTGGGGTGCCATTGCCCTCTCCATTTAAAGTGTTTTAATGTTCCCTATATTTGCACCACTGTGTGAGGAAACATCCAGGATTAGACAGATGGTCAGAAAAAGTCTCCTGGGCTTCCCCGGTGACTTAGCGGTGATAGAGAATCCGCCTGCTGATGCAGGAGACAAGGGTTCGATTCCAGATCCGGGAAGATCCCACATGGCACAGAGCAAGTAAGCCTGTAGGCCACAACTATTGAGCCTTTGCTCCAGAGCCCAGGAGCTGCAACTACTGAGCCCACATGTCGCAACTACTGAAGCCTGCTGCACCCTAGAGCCTGTGCTCCGCAATAGGAGAGGTCACGGCAACGAGAAGCCCGCACACCAGAACTAGGGAGTGGTTCCCACTGGCCATAAGTAGAGAAAAGGCTGTGCAGTAATGAAGACTTGGCACAGCCAAAAATGAATAAATGTATGAAAAAAAAGAAGTCTCTTGCTCTTAGTTACAAAATAAGCAGTTACAAAATAATAGGAAAATCAGACAAACAGATAATCAAAGTGTCAGAAACGTCGTGATGACTACTGTAGTGAAAAGCATACACGCTTGGGAAGGATTTTTCAAACTGATGGCCCAACTTTAGACAGCCAACCACCTCATCCAAACTTTAAGGTTCCAACAAGTTACTAAGGATAAGAAAAAAAAACAATCTTTTAAAAGGTATGTATCTTAAATGTCAGTGACCCACTCCAGCTGTTAAGCTAAGCAAGGCCTCCACATCAACTTCGCCTGGTGAATTTTGCCCCTTACTGAGCACTAACAACATAAATATTATTCTTAATTCCAAAGAGATAGCTTCTTGCTTATTTATAAAGTCTAGCTACTTAAATGTTATCAACCTACTATGAAACTTTCACCATTAGATTCAGAAGTCATCATCTTTCATGTAGCTAGGAAAGTAGTGAGCTATAAAACCAGTTTAATGCCTAAAAGAAGATGATATTAAGAACTTCTCTGACAAACATTATTTCTGACATTATTTAATAAACCACTAAACCCAGTTCCCACTTAAAAATATAAATCAAACACACAACCTTACGGTGAAGACTAAAGCAGGGAATGGAGAACGTGTCGTCTAGGCCCAGAGATGTGTTGCCAATAATTTATAGGTTTATAGGTCTCTTGTTGTTCTTTTGTAGAAAACTGCAGTTCTTTGCTCCCTAGACTAGTGTGCAATGAGACAGGCATATTGGATGTGCTAAAACAAAATAAGTAGCCTGAGATTATACCATATTTCCCAAAAGACAAAGAAATATTTAATATATTTCATTCAGCCTACATTACTGCATGCCAGCTTGGAAACAAGTGAAGTGCAAGACATAAGAAAATGATAGCTACAGTTACCAGTCATTCTTCATAGGAAATGAAATGTCAGCCTAGCAGTCCAAATGCTAAAGACAAAGAAACAAAAGCTGTATTTTCAAGTAAAGCAATACTCAGTTATTATCACAGACTCCAAAAATGAAACCACTGAGAAAGAGGCAGCTAACCTAAAATAATGTGGCCAACCATTAGTTCCTCTAACACAAAAACATATGTCTTTTCTGATCACTCAAAACAGAAAGCATTCTGAAAAGAACAGAAAAAACACCAAGAAGATAACTATCTTTAGCGGGATCTTTTAAAATTATTTTTTATTGGGGTTTAGTTGTTTACAGTGCTATGTTAGTTCTTGCTATACAGCAAAGTGAACTATCTCCCCTCTTTCTTTTCATGTGAGTTTTAATCCTCTTATGAGGCTTATCTGAGAGTCAAACTCCAGATGTATTTTATATTTCACAGAAAAGGCAAAGCATGCACCCACAAAAATGAAAAAATACATAAATAAGAACACAATGGAAGGAAGTTTACATAAAAACACATCTCCATAACAGAATGAGTTAGCACCAAGCCTGGAGTGTTCCATAACTCAGGCTGGGAGAAACTATAGACATGCAATTTTTTTGAGCTGGCTCTTGCTAATTCAGGGTTTCTGAATCTTGGCACTATAACATGTTGATTTAAGCCGGGATAATTATTTGTGTTGATGGGCTTCCTTGGTGGCTCAGCGGTAAAGAATCTGCCTGCAATGAGGAGACATGAGTTCGATCCTTGGTTAGGGAAGATCCCCTGGAGAAGGATACGGCCACCCACTGCAGTATTCTTGCCTGGAGAATCCCATGGACAGAGGTGCCTAATGGGCTAAGTCCATGGGGTCACAAATGAGTTGGACATGACTTAGCAACTAAACAAGGACAACAATTCTTTAAGATCCTGTCTTGTGCATTTAGCAGCCTCCACGCCTTCTAACTAAAGGTTAGAAGCACCCCACCTCCTAGTTGGGACAACCAAAACTGACTCCAGAGACTAGAATGTCACCTAGGGAGCAAAACGGTCCCCAGTGAGAACCATATTCTAACCCAATGTCAACAAGGTGAAGGCAAATAGCTTTAAAGGGCTGCATGAGCACAGACTCAATTAGCCTATCTCTGTCCAAGGTGTTCAAGCAAGTCTACTGTTATGCTCAAGAGACACCATCTAGGCCAATGTGAAGTAGTGGGGCGAGGGGGGGACTTCAAACCTCACATCTCCTCAGAATGCTTCCAGAGCACTTCCTCTTCTGAAAGTGACATTGTCCATTTAGACACTGGGACGTTAACAGAGCTATCTATAGAAGCAAAGTCTATTTAACACATGTCTAGATGACCCAGAAACTTTAGAAACCAACAGCAAGGAAAAGAGAGGGAAAACATTTTATAGTCACCAAGAATAATCAAGAAATGAAAAGACCCAAGAAATACTAGAAGAAAGGTTTACAAGATCCCTCAGATAGTTTAAAGGATTAACTATCAATTCATATGATAAGTGTACCTTGGACATCTATCAGGATTCAAGGCATGAGATAGAAAGATGGTGGCTCAACTGGTAAAGAATCTGCCTACAATGTGGGAGACCTGGGTTCGATCCCTGGGTTGGGAAGATCCCCTGGAGAAGGGAAAGGCTACCCACTCCAGCATTCAGGCCTGAAGAATTCCATGGACTGTATAGTCCATGGGGTGACAAAGAGTCGAACACGACTCAGTGACTTTCACTTTCAGGGTCACATTAAGATCAAAGACATACAGAGTAGTCCTTCTCAAATCTGGCTGTGTATTCAAATCACCTGGGAGAGTGTCTTCAAATAACCAACAGTCAGGCTTACACTCAGGCCAATTACATAAGCATCTGCATTTCTGGACAGTTCTTCGAAACTTTTGAGCAAGACCCTAGGGTTGGTGCGGACTTGGACATAGAGAAGGGGTGTGTGGGGATGGCATTTCTGTTTGAAATTACAAGAGAAAAACATCATCATGATCGAAAAATCCAGGGCACATAATGGCAAAAAGATTAAAACAAGTGGTTCAGGTCCCTTGGTTCACAGGATCTGAGTCAGGCAGTAAAGGTGCATATGGTGGGTGAAGTGCAGACTGTGGTGTTAAACTGTGAACAAAAGGAGAACCTCTGAACATTTCTGAAAAAAGAGTAAAACTATAATTCAAAAAATTGATCTTTCAAAAACTCAAAGCCTCCAGAAAAGAGACAAAGGCAGGAAGTTAAGTATTGTGTCTAAATCAAGAAGCCCAAAATAAAACTTCAGCTATCCTTGGTTCCCATGAGAAGTCTCCTGGTTGATTCCCTTTCACATTCATCAGTGCACATCAGATTCCCCAAGGGGCAGGGCTACACCCTGGAGTCATCTTTTAATTTATTTTCCTTGGATGCTCTTGTGGCTGCTCTTTCAAATCTCATCTGTATCACGTTTTGGAAATTCTCCTGCTAGACCTCGCCTTGCAATCAGAGTGGCAGCACTAAGTGTCTTTTTAACCTCCTCCCTTGGACATGTTGCAACATGCTCAGTTGCTCAGTCGTGTCCAGCTCTTTGTAGCCCCACGGGCTATAGCCCGCCAGGCTCCTCTGTCCATGGAATTTTCCAGGCAAGAATACTGGAGTGGGTTGCCATTTCCAGGGGATCTTCCCAATCCAGGGATTGAACCTGCATCTCCTGCACTGGCAAGTGGATTCTTTATCACTGGGCAGGCTGGGAAATCCTTTGGACATATTCAAGTGGCCTCAAACTCACCCCGTCTCCTGGAATCATGATATTCCCCACATAGCCTACTGCTCTTTATGTTCCTTTTCTCTGGAAAGAGCACCACATTCTACCCAGACACACAGGCCAGATATTTGCACGTCATTCTTGACAACATCTCTTCCATCCCCAACACAACCTGCCATCAGGTCCTTAGGATGTGACTTCCCTGCATCACTCAGTCTACTCCTTTTCTCTCCCCTCTATCTGCAGCTCCTTTGTTTAACCTGCCATCTTAACTGTTCCTTAAACGGTCTTGACTTACTGATCCAAATTCACTGTTTCCTCCCTCTTGCTGTCGCCAAGTCATTAGGTCAAATTCAAAACCTAACTACAACACCACTTCACTTAAAATTCTTCAATGGGTTCCCTTTGATCTTAGGATATATGCAAAATGCCTCTGCAAGGCCTGACTATCATTTGAAACCAGTCACCAATGACCTCCTTCAGCCTCACATGTTTGCTGTGCTCGCCCTGCCATAGACATTGTTCCATCCACCAAGATCTTGGTCTCCCTGTTTGGACTACTGAACTCTAAGCCACCCTGCAGAGCCCAGTCAAGTCATCACTTCCTCCAGGCATCCTTCCCTGATGCCCTGCCTTACTGCACATCTCTCCTTCGAAAGCTCTAACTTGGATGCAAGTCTATTGATACATTCAGTTGACTGACACTTGATGTAAGTATCTGTAATTTATACTTTTCTCCCAATAGTCTCACTGCTAAGTCATCACAGCATGGGGATGGAGGGAAAAAAGAATGTATAGGAAGAGAATAAAGGAGACAGGGAAGAGATTCAAGAGATCTTCCAATTTAGACATGCCAAACTTAAAGCAGAAAGGTAGAATCAAAATTGACTACAAAGATTTCAAGTCTGAATAACTAAGAAATAAGAGCAGAAGTTTAGTACCTATCCTGATTTGTTTCATTTTTATGTTGTTTTCTTTTTTTCACTTTCCACCATCCCAATTTCCACACCAAAGAGCCCTAGTATTTTATTTAACACAAATGACCTAAGGTTGGCTGCTACCAGAACATTCCAGCTAAAAGCCCAAGTGCCATAATTCATACAGGCTTAAGAGTAGCCCACAGTCAGGCCTACTCTCTCATTTTCTCCAGTATTAAATATTAAACACCAATGTAGAGTGAAAACTTTATCTTCTGGCAAACAAAACTTCTTCATGTGGATACCTCCAGAGCATGCATGAGTAATGAAGTTACTGAATTATTTCAATCCTTCATGGTTTATATTTAGTCTTAACCTAATTTCAATAGTCCAGAAATATTAACACATCACAAAACATTTCCTCATAAAATAATGATGGATATATCCACAGGCTGCTAAGATTTTAATTTATTTCATCCTGAAAAAATGTCTTCTCTTACACTGGTGAATACTGGGTCGAATCTGAATTATTTTATGGAACATGGCAGGCTCCTGCTCAATAAGTACTTCTGTTGTTAAACCATATTTTATCCTTTTACACTTTTACACTAGAGGCATTAAAGTTTATTTTTTAAGCCAAAGCTGTTATATAATAAACCATTCTGGAGACAGCATAGTCTCTGCATTCATAAGATGTATCTGAATTTTAAAAGATATATACTATTATAGAGTTACTACACCTGCAAGAGTTGCTGAATATTTGCAATATTTTTGAAATAATAATAAAGACAGGTACAGACAATAAAAAGCTACCAAAGGATTTCTGGGGAAAATAAACTGTCTTCCAAAGTCTTAGAGAGTTTCCTAGAAGTAAAGAAATTATGAGTTTCATTCTGTTTTTAGCAAGATATCCGGTGTAGGGGAAACAGTTCTATATATCAACTTTACGATGTCTGTATGACTCAGAACTTTCTGGCTACATTATTTTTTTTTGGTGGGAAAGTTGATGTAAATAGCACAAATGCTTATTAATGATTATCTATATTTGGGTGCATGTCTAGTCACTCAGTTGTATCTGATTCTTCACGACCCCATGGACTATAGCCCAACAGGCTCCTCTGTCCATGGGATTCTCCAGGCAAGAATACTGAAATGTGTTGCCATTCCCTTCTTCAGGGGGTCTTCCTGACCCAGGGATTGAACCCAGGTCTCCTGCACGGCAGGTGGATTCTTTACTGCCGGAGCCGCCAAAGGAGCTCTATCTATATTTATGATAGTACAAATCAAGAACCGTATAATAAACTACCAAGTGGAATGGCTGACTTTATATTTGTGGTCTACAGAGATGTGAAGCATATTGATATCACACATCAGTGCTGACTAGCTGAAGAAGGGCATCCAACGAGGAAAACAAGGCATCACCCAACAACAGAACGTATCCACTTGATGTTGGCAGAAGCCACTGCTTACACAAGACCACCTTGTTTCTGGGGGAAACAGAAGATCCCAGAGTGCAACAGTAACACTACCCACCTTTGCAGGACTGAGGGATCCTCACGACACGATCCTTCCTTCAGCCAACATCAGTGTTCAGGAGCTTCAGTCATGTCTGACTCTTTGTGACCCCATGAACTGTAGCCCACCAGGCTCCTCTGCCCATGGGACTTTCTCGGCAAGAATATTGGCACAGGTTGCCATGCCTTCCTCCAGGGTATCTTCCCGACCCAGGTATCGAACCTGCATCTCCTGCATTACAAGCAGATTCTTTAACTGCTGAGTCATCAGGAAAGCCATCACCTTTACTAAAAACAACAACAGCCTTACAGCTGCCCTCTTTCCTCCTTCCACCAAGAAAACTGAAACTATCATTTTAGCATGACCTTTTATAAAAAAGAAAAATATATATTTTCTGAGCTACCTTGACCATCTTACTGGCAGGGCTGAGAAATCTTCCTTGCCACCCTCTCCTGTTCCCTGTTTAGAGTGAATGAGAATTCTTGGTTTTTTGTTAACACATTCTCCAGAGACTTAAAGACATGAGAGCTCAGAGTCACTCAGTGCCAACTGAGCACACTTTTATTGAGCTGGATTGCTCACTGGGACTTAGAATTAAAAATAAATTCACCTTTCAGCGGTGTCCCTTGAAAGATTTCACAGCCTATTATAGAAGATAAACATCTGCTGTAAACAAAAGAGTGAAATTACAGAAGTGCGCCTAGGTCTGTGGGGCACAAGCTGGGGGAGGAGAAATGGTCAGTTTTGCCTGATGAGTACTGAATCCTTTCAAGACCCAGCGTCAGACAGTATTCTCTGAGTCCCTTCCTGAACCTTCACTAACAATCATGTAGACATAGAATTTGTGTTTGTTAGGGAAGGCTCAGGAAGGGACTCAGAGAATACTGTCTGACGCTGGGTCTTGAAAGGATTTTATATGAACCTGATTTATATTAGGTTAATAAAGATGGAACCATATAAAAAGGGGATAGGAATATACAGGGGTAGATAGAGGGGCATGTGGGTCACATTGCTTTGCGTGGACGTGAAGGGAGAGGCAGAGGGCAGGTTTACAGAATCTCTGGCCTCATCTCACCCTGCCTTTAAGCCATCTGCTTTCTGAGTTAAGGTGCAGCCACACACTGGCAGGACAGGCATTCATTTCCAGCTCCTCAAAGCCCAGAATTGCTGCCATCAATCCAAATTCCCACACCAAAGGAACACATCCCTCTCCAAGTCAGTTGTCCACAATCTAAATACCATCTCCTTTTTCAAAGTCAAAGAGGACACTTAATAAACAGAGCTGCCGGTTGCTAGCCTCTATTTGATACTTTAGCCAAAGAGCTAAAATCGGTTCCGGCCCAATTTATCCTCCTTCTCCTTTCAGCGAGTGGAATAGTAGTGAAGCAGCTGGCACAAGCCGGGTCCAATATCGTTGCTTCTGCTGAAGCCATTCCCAAGGTTACCATGTTTTATCCTTGCATATAACATTTAAAGCGTCTAAAGGACTCTGCAATTACAAAGTGTTTCCATTTTCCCTCTTTGACTTTATCCTCATCATTTCCTAAAGCAAGCGTTAGTACTTCAATGTTAAAAAGTAAAAACTAAGCCCCAGAAAGTTAAATTACTGTGCCAAATTTCTTCCAACAGTAGACGTTTAAAAACAGTTGGACAGGCCCGGCAGCCTAACACCCCAAATCACAAACTAGTGAGTCCCACACATTTTGATTTGGTCCACTTGGGGTTTTGTTTTGTTTTGTTTTGTTTGTTTTAAATAAAAATTTTAAAGTTTATCGCACATAATAAAAAAAATACAGTCTTTTGGAATCCTGTGAAAAACGAACCGGGAGCTCTCACAGTTCCGGGCTAATTCTCTATGGTAATATAACAGGGTGGGAGTCGGGACATTTGCAAGCTGGTCTGCCAGTCTGAACTAACCCACACAGAGGTACAAGTCACTCATCTTATCTGTCTGACTGTGAGGGCAACTGAATTTGCCACCACACTGCTAAACCCTCTCACAGTAGGAGAAAACATTAGTGATTAAAAGACAGGGATCTACAAAATGCTAGAGGTCATCTCACCCAAAAGCCTTAGAGTATTCACCTTTGTGTCACAGAGGTGGTTCCAGGGCCATTTCATCCAAACTCCACCCAAAAGTCACATGTTCAACACTGCCACGCTACTGCCTCATAGGTACTTACACCAGAGCAAGAAAAAAAGAATGGAAAATACTTTCTCTGAAAAAGTGCATCTATACCACAGTCAAATCACTTTTTTTTTTAATTTTTTTCAAATCACTTTATTATCATAAACTATTTACATATTTGTGGAGGGGAAAAGAGATATGATTCAAAACACTGTGTCAAGTCTCATTCCACTTCTCTATTTTAAAGCAAATACTTTATAATCTTCTGGCATCTTATACCTGTTCATTTTCCAGTGACTGAGGAACAGGTCAAGATTTAGAAGTCTTAGAAAAGTCACTTCAGCTGCTGCTTGTGTAACTTTAAAGAAATGAGGCCACGCTATGGTATTTCTCACAGTTTCTACTTTGCTAGTTAAAAGGCACTGTTTGGAAAGGAAAAAATGTTAAGGTGTCATTGGTTTAAATGGTAGAATCAAACTCGTGGTTGGTTTTTATGATTTCAATTCTGTTTTGGGATTTGATTGCTGTGGGGGGGGAGGGAAGATGCTTAGTCGTTAAAACAATAAAATTTTAAAGGTTTATTTAATAAAATAAAAGCATAGCTATAAACCAGAAGCTCAAAAGAGCCAGCCTACACAGTTACAGTCAGATGAGGGGCAACTGGTCTCCCAAGTCTCAGTGGAGGGGTGTGTGGACTGCAGAAAACACACCCTGCAGCCTGGCCCTGACGCGCATTTTTGGAAGCTGGCAAGTGAACAGGGCTGCTGGATTGAGAGAAGGATGGTCCATGGCCTTGAGCAGAGCTGGACGGTCACAGACCTTGGCCACCTCCTCTACCTTGGACTTGCACACTCTGAATCCAGCAGAACCACACAATTCTGATGGCAAGAAAGAGACAGGATTAAGGAAAAGGAAAGGAACTCTTAAGGAAGATCATCTAGACCCCAAGCAGTGGGTACTGAAGCTGATCTGCAGGTAGATACTCACATTTTCTAATTAATTCCATTCAACTAATATAGTTTTACTGGGAAGAAAAATAAGTTTGGGGGACTTCTTTTCCTACAGACCAAGAAACATTTTTAGACGTATTTCACATATAGTTGGGCACACACCTTAATTTTTCCTGGCTTCTGTTTCCTGATGTAGAAGATGAAAGACTTTAATTCAGTATTCATTAGCTTTCCATCCAATGCAGTTCTATGCTTCTATAGATTTCTACTTAGTTCATATATTTTAGCAATACAAAAAAAAAAAAAGGGGGAATTCTTTTACTCTTCCAAACCACAAAGTAGAATATTAAGATTTTGAAATATTTAATATTCTACTCTACAGTTTGAATGAAAAAGAAATGAATCTTATTTTTTTATATTGCAAAATGTATATACTAAGTAGAAATCTAAAAGTATGGTAGTCATTAATAATTCATAGAGAAAAAACAGTCCCCTAAGTTAGGAAGCAGAAAGGAATGAAAAGGTAGAGCACAGAGGGTTTTTCAGGCCGTGAAACTCCTTTGGGTGACACTATAATTATAGATATACATCATTATATCATACAAACTCACAAAACATACATCTATGTGAACTTTACTGTAAGCTACGAACTCTGGGTGGTAATGATGTATCCATGTGGGTTCATCGATTGGAATTAATGCCCCACTTGGGCAGGGGATTTTGATAATGGGGAGGTTATGCAGCTGGGCTTGCCTGGTGGCTCAGACTGTAAAAAATCTGCCTGCAATGAGGTTCAATCCCTCAGTCAGTAAGATCCCCTGGAGGAGGGCATGGCAACCCACTCCAGTATTCTTGCCTGGAGAATTCCATGGACAGAGGACCCTGGTGGGCTACAGTCAGTGGGGTCACAAAGAGTCAGACATGACTGAGCAACTAACACTTTCACTTCTCACTTTCATGTAAGTGTCAGGTCAAGAGATATATGGAAATTTTCTATACTTTCCACTCCATTTTAATATGAGCCTGAAACTGCTCTAAAAATAAAGTTTTTAAAAAAAGAGAAAATGAGAGGGGAAAAAGTACTGAAAAGTGATGCTTGTGAGCTACTGGCACTCTCAGGGTGTGAGAGGTTTACAACGGTTGAGTGTGTGGCAACACAGTATGAACCAGATCAGGAGTAAATGCGCACAACTTTGATAAAAACGACTGTTCTCTCAAGCTCCGCCACTGGAAGGAGCCTTTGTGACTCAACGTCTAATTTGGAAGAAAAAGTGGTTCTGCCATAAACCTTCTCTCTGACGACCTTTCTAATGTGTATGCATACCACATTTATTTCAGAACTGACACACGAGTTTCCAGGAGAAAGGCCAGCCACTATAGATATGTCATAAAGAGGAAAATACAACCCAGGATACTGTACCTCACACAGCAGTGCAGAAAAGGAGTCATTTGCTTTTTCAAGTGCTCGCAATGTCTATTCATTTGCAATAAAATATGTTTCTCGAAAGCTTGCTTTTTGCACAAAACAGTTTCTGGGGTTGGAACGAGTGTCTGGGTCCCAAAGTTCAAGCTCACCTTTAGAAAGCCAAGGGGCTTTCCATCCCTGAGAGTTTGCTCGGAGTCACGTCCCACATAGCTCAGCACCGTGCACCCGGTGCTTACTCAAGTTCACCAAACTGAATTAAATACTTTATAGGCATCCTTGGGGGAAACGACTCAACTATTGTTTAGTATTTCTAAGTCGATCTGCCTAAATAAAATAAGAGAAGCCAGGGCTTCCTTGCCAAATGCACTTATAATTGAAATGCGAGTTGCTCATTTTTACTACTTATGTTCAAACTTTTTAAAAAGGTCCTGAAGCACAGGTTCTGGGAAACCTGCTCAATTTGAGTCTTATTCCTATCCAAATTCTCTTTCAGTGTAACAGTGAACTGGGACCCTACACTCTACTCTTGCTAAAAACATTCAAAAGTCCACATCCTGAAGCATTTTTACATCATCTTCAATCTATTTTCTATACAGGACACAAAAGAGATGTGAAATTTTCCAAGATGGATTTCTGTAAATTCCTCCTTCTCCCATCCTCTGTGTTCTTCTCTTCCCCTCCCTTAAAAATAACATCTCTTTTTTGATATGCATAATGGTTAATTTTATGTCAACTTGACTGAATTGCACAGTGCCCAGATGTTTGGGCAAATGTTATCCTTCATGTGTCTGTGACAGTGTGCTGGATAAAGTTAACATCTGAAGTGACTGAGAAAAGCAGAAAGTGAAAGTGAAGTTGCTCAGTTGTGCCCGACTCTTAGTGACCCCATGGACTGCAGCCTACCAGGCTCCTCTGTCCGTGGGATTCTCCAGGCAAGAGTACTGGAGTGGGGTGCCATTGCCTTCTCCAGGGGATTTTCCCGACCCAGGGATTGAACCCGGGTCTACCGCATTGTAGGCAGACGCTTTACCATGTGAGCCACCAGGGAAGTCTGAGAAAAGCAGATGGCCCGCTCTAATGCAGGCAAGCTTGTCCACTCAGTTGAAGACTAGAAGAGAACAAAAGGGCTGCCCTTCCACTGAGCAAGAGGGGACTCCCCCCGCCTAACTGCCTTGAACTGGGACTTCAGTTCTGTTTTGTTTTCCTGACTTTGAACTTGAACTGAAAGCACTGGCTCTTTCTGGGTCTTGAACCTGCAGGCATTCACTGGAACCGTACAATCAGCTCTCCTAGTTCTCAGGCCTCCAGACTCAGACTGGAACCACACCACCGGCTCTCCTGGCTCCCTGGCTTGTCAACTGCAGATCTTGGGGACTTGTCAGCCTCCACAAGTGCGTGAGCCAGTGCCTTGGCGTGTGGGTATGTGCATATAAACACACACACATATACATATCTTACTGGTTCTGTTTCTCTAGAGAACCCTGCCACACACAACATAACATGGAGGGTTTCTAACAAAGACCATTCTTCCCCTTTCACAAAAATAACCAAACTGCTTTGTTGAATAATGATGAAGGTTTCCTTCCAGGTGAATATTACCTTTCTTCAGCTTTACATTTTTATTATGAAAACACAGTGTCATGTTAGAAACAGTTTAGGTTTCAACAGATATTTTCTTCATGGAAACGTAACAAACTTCTCTTAAGCACGACCTAATCATATTTTTATGGCATGGAAAAATCATATCAGAAAGACAGGAAAATGCAGCCAACTGCCATTCATTTTAATGGGAGAGACCATGTGCCTTTTTTCTCTCTGAAACAGGAAAATGTACTATTTTTATTACTGCTATTTTCATAGTGACATACTAGAAACATCCTTAAATGCTGAGATTTATTTACTTCTTTCAAGATGTATCTTTATTTCAAAAAGAGCCACACACAAATACAGTGTAACTTTTTTTCTCATGTACTGAAAGATTTGAAATGTTTACTTAAAAAAAAAAAAAAAAAAGACTACCTTACTGTTACCAGGCCTTTTAATATTGATGCTGCCTGAAAGATTTGAAATGTTTACTTAAAAAAAAAAAAAAAAAAGACTACCTTACTGTTACCAGGCCTTTTAATATTGATGCTGCGCACAGAAACCAAAAGTGCAAACCTTACAACATTTGACTGCATTTCAAGCATATGGTGACTGATTTTTTTTTTCCTTCACTAAACTGCAATTTAGGTTTTTTTAATTCTTTTTTTGCATTTCTTGCCTTGATATTAAGACTATGTATCTACTTTTTATGCATTTATTCAATGCATGAACACTGGCATTTACTTTTAGCATCTTCTTTGAGAAAACTTAGATTAAGTTTCACTAAATACATCATACCAGTTCAGTTCAGTTCAGTCACTCAGTCGTGTCCAACTCTTTGCAACCCCATGAACCACAGTACGCCAGGCCTCCCTGTACATCACCAACTCCTGGAATCCACACAAACCCATGTGCATCAAGTTGGTGATGCCATCCAGCCACCTCATCCTCTGTCATCCCCTTCTCCTCCTGCCCTCAGTCTTTTTCCCGGCATCAGCATCTTTCCAAATGAGTCAGCTCTCTGCATCAGGTGGCCAAAGTATTAGAGTTTCAGCTTCAACATCAGCCCTTCCAATGAACACCCAGGACTGACCTCCTTTAGGATGGACTAGTTGGATCTCCTTGCAGTTCAAGGGACTGTCAAGAGTCTTCTCCAACACCACAATTCAAAAGCATCAATCCTTCGGCACTCAGCTTTCTTTATAGTCCAACTCTCACATCCATACACGACTACTGGAAAAACCACAGCCTTGACTAGACAGACCTTTGTTGGCAAAGTAATGTCTCTGCTTTTTAATATGCTGTCTAGGTTGGTCATAACTTTCCTTCCAAGGAGCAAGCGTCTTTTAATTTCATAGCTGCAGTCACCACCCGCAGTGATTTTTACGCACACACACATTTACATATACACACACCCATGTAGATAGATAGTTAGTGTTAGTTGCTCAGTCATGTCCAACTCTTTGTGACCCTGTGGACTGTAGCCTGCCAGGCTCCTCTGCCCATGGGATTTTCCAGGCACAAACACTGGAGTGGGTTGCTATTTCCTTCTGGGGGAATCTTCCTGACCTGGGGATTGAACCTGGGTCTCCTGCATTGCAGGCAGATTCTTTACTGTCTGAGTCCCAGGGACACATTCACATATACACTCACACATGGAGATAGCACTGACATCATAACTGTCCTACCCACCAGACTGAAGCTGAGATTGTTATTAAAACACAAAGCCAAAATTAAAGAATGACCACCTCTACTAAAATGCAGGGGGAAGGCACAACTGTTCTATTGTTCTGCATTAATATGACAAAAACATATGTTATGAGTTGTTATGATGGAGGAGAGAGAAAGTCTTAATACATAGGAATCTTAAAACATATATGCCAAGAACCCTTTGGTAGCAAGACTACTTTATCCTAACTTTTAACAAAGGAATGTTAGCTGGTAACTAAAGGGTTCAACATATACTGGAAAGAATGAGGATTGTTGTTTTTTTCTTTTTAAAGAAAGCACTCCCAATTCATCTGTTAAGTTAGCTAACCAGAGTGAACAGTATCCAATGATCACATCTCAAAAGGGCTTCACAAGAAATGAATTTGTTTATTCTAAACGCTAAGGCTAGACATTTTATAACATGATGAGACCACTCACATACAGAGTGACTAGATAGAACCACCCATTTTTATTTTAAATATTTAGAAATTAAAGACACAACTCTGGGGCCTGATATACTTCAAGAGTATTTCAGTCCAGAACCTCATTTTATGAGGCATCAAGCCTTCCCAAGCCCCCCAAAATTCCCCAAGTACCTTAGATTCATTTTCCACAAGCAAGCAAGGATCAGTTTTAAAGTGTAACACTCTGCTTGCCAGAACATCAGCCAGACAGGGATGTTCAAAGGGGCAAGTTCAAGTGGAGACGTGAGTCCATACAGGAAGCTGGAGCACTCTCTCCTCAGGCTTCAGAAGCCAGGAGCCGAGAGGAAAGCAGGGAGGACATCCTATAAAGAGGACTTGGCGTCTTTGAGGGTTGTTTCGAACAGGAGAGTGAGAAATACTTGCAATAAACAGCTAGAATCTACTTGCAGTGTTCCTTTACTGTTAAAGAGGCTTTAGCAACTCCAGCGGTCACAGCCCACAGGAACTCGGCAACTGTCGGAAAGCATTCCCTATGAACGGTTCAGCACAGAAGACAAATGGAAGGCTAGTTCCTGCTTTTCCATGGAAGGTACAATGTCTAGACTGCACAATTAATATGATAAAGGCAATTTTTGCATGTCAACTCCTTCTGCAATGAAGTTCCATTGGATCAAGCAAATATGAGACCAACATGGTGCCAGGTACTGTGCCAGCTTTTAAAGATGCAAAGACCAATAAATCATTATCAGTGAAAAACCACTGGGCATTTTTAGAAGATTCAGCAGTCCCATTCCTAGGAATATATACCTGGGAGATACCTCTGTACTTTCGCAGCTCAAGATACATAAAGCAATGTTCATAATGGCCTCAAGATGAAACAACGAAATGCCATCAGCAGGAGAATGGATAAATGAGTTGTGCCACATTCCCTAACCATCCCTTTTAATGTTGAAAATCATTCCTGCATGCCAGGCTCCCTAATCTGTGTCATGCTTTACCTTTATGGACAATTAATAACATCTAACATACAAATATTATAACAATTCATTCTATTTAGTGTCTGTGTCCCCACTTGGAACTTAAGCTCCATGACAGCAAGAATTTTTTTCATTTTTATTAATATATTGGAGTAGAGTTGATTAATAATGTTGTATTAGCTTCAGGTGTACAACAAAGTGATTCAGTTTTACATATACATGTATCTATTCCTTTTCAAATTCTTTTCCTGATTAGGTTGCTACAGAATATTGCTGTGCCTGTCCACAGAGCCTAGAACAGTGTCTGGCACATGAAAAGGATTAAATAAATATACATGGAAGGAAGGGATAGAGGGAGGGAGAGAAGAAGAAAGAGGAGGGAGAGGGCAAGAAATTGCTAAAAACAGTGAAAATGATAGAATTATAGCTACAGCTTCAACATGAGCAAGTCTCATGATTACAAAGCTGATTGGAAAAAGCAAGGTATGAAAAATACATATAGTGTGTTTCCATTTACATTAGGTTCCAAACATGCAAAATTACTATTATATGTACAGAAGAAGAAAAGCTAGAGATAGAATAACAAAAGTGTGCTAAATACAAAATCAGGAGGTAGATGACCTGGAGAGGGTGACGGAATTGCAGAGAACACAGAGGACTTGAAAGTACTGGTAACATTCTGTTCCTTAAGCTGGGCTGTGGGCTTGCATTTTATTAGTATTCCCCATATTTCACATGAGGAGCAAACATGCTTATGACTTTCATAATTAATGCAAAAGCAGCAAGTCACCTAAGGAGCCTACCATCTGGTGAGACAGTCAAACCTGATAAGGGATGAACCAGCAGATGGGGATAGGCTTGAACGAAGGAGCAAGCGTGGACTGTGGAGCGCCCCGTCAGCTGGTCAGACTGGAAATAGTTGCAGTTTTAAAAGCTTTTGACAGTGGCTGAGGGAACTGGTCTCCAGCGGTCACCTGATTTAAACCTATAGTCCATTGGCTACTGTCAGTTATCAAGAGAAGCATTTTAAATATTTAATAATCTTTTAAAGAAGAACTCTGAGTTTTGAAACTTTATGTAAATCATATTTTTTGTATTCTATTTGCTTTTTAATTGATTGTACTTGAAAGATACACATAGCTGTATTTTAATCTGCTCCGTAGATTAATCACACTCTATAGTTATCTATTCTCATATTAGACACAAATTATTTCCTTTAAAAAAAATGAAGAAATCTCACCTAGCATAGGCAGAATTTGGAAAACTGAAGCAAGAATCAGAGAAAATATTAAGTCATTTGAATAGGTGCTATTAATCTGTTGTCTATAATGGCATGAAATATTTGTTCTGTATATTCATCAATGGATGAATTATCATAGAAATAATTACTGAGTAGCAGAAAAATGCAAGATATTTGCTAGATACACAGGAAGGTACAAGTATCTGTAAGATACCCTTAGTGAGCTTATGTGCTCCTGCTAAGGCAAATACTCACGTCGTACACAGGCACAGGTACCAGGGTTACCTCGACCAACAGAAGCAACTGTGTGTATTGGGGTTGGTTTCTGCACGAAGTCACAAGAGAGGAGGAGCAGCCTGTTCTCATGCAAGGGAAAGAAATACAATGTGCATTGCTGAACACCGCCTGGTCTTCCATTACTCATAATCGGTTCTAACTCTTAACATCAATGTAACCAGTTATCATGCATGCCTCCAGGTGTTCTATTGCCAAAGCAATTACAGACACGCTATAAATCCTTCAAACCTCTGCCCTAACTCTACTAATCTTCCTCCTTTTTTTTTTTTTTTTTTTTTTGGTTTTTGACAAATGTTTTGCTTCATCAAATACTAGGTACATTGTGACCAATCAAAAACTTGGCAAAATAACTTTTTTATTCTTGGTCCACAGGACATATGGAAAACTGTCCAAGATAATAATGAAAGGGCCTTTAATGAGAGATTTCTGGATCTCTTTTAGTAACTATTACATAGGGCAAGTCACTTAGGTTCTCAGATATCATTTTGCCATTAGCAAATTAAGAAAGTTCAACTGCATAGCCAGGGACCTTTTATGAAACACACATCCATATGTATGTGCACAGATGAGAGTTTCTACCACACGGATATTTTCCATTGTCAGCTCCATGAGTGTAGTCTACAAATGGTTATGTCATGTACACATGAGTGTAGCCCCTCTACAATCTTGACCTACATATCTGTTTATGCTTATTGAAGTACAGTAGATTTACAGTGCTGCATTAGTTTCAGGTGTGTAGCAAAGTGATTCTATTACACACATGTATGTATGTATATATACATATTCTTTTTGAGACTCTTTTCCATTTTAGGTTATTACAAGATATTGAATATAGTTTCCTATGCTATACACTAGGTCCTTGTTGTTTATCTACTTTATATATAGTAGTTTGTATCTGCTAATTTAATTCAGCAAACTCCTAATTTATGCCTCCCCTCCTTTCCCTTTGGTAACCATAAGCTTGTTCTCTATATTTGTGAGTCTATTAATGCTACTTGCAGCAACATGGATGGACCTAGAGATTACCATACTAATTGAAGTAAGTCAGACAAATATCATATGATAAAACTTACACATGGGATCTAAAGAATGATAGAAATAAATTTATTTAAAAATCACAATCTCACTGTAAACTGATGGCAAAATGGTAAAGGGTTTCCAGTTGTTTCAGACGCATGTCACCTCTTAGCACTTCGTATCTTCCTAATGTGTCCTTAATTTCCTCCTTTTATGTTATCGTCCTATGCACTCTCCTCCCCAAAACACAACTTGCTACTTATACAGCATCCAAACAAACACACTAGTACTCAGACCACCACTATGCTAATAATGATGGCTCACACCCACTGAGTACTCACACCCACTGTGCCAGGCATTCTCCTGAGTGTCTCATCTGTACTTATTCCTTCAATTGCTATAACAAACCCAGGAAATTGCATTCCTTGTGAAGATGACATGGCTTCTTCATGGAGGATACAGGATTTGAGTCTGGATAGTCTAGCTCTAGACTCCTCAGTTCAGTTCAATAGCTCAGTCGTGTCTGGCTCTTTGCAACCCCATGGACTTCAGTATGCCAGGCCTCCCTGTCCATCAACAACTCCCAGAGTTTGCTCAAATTCATGTCCATTGGGTTGGTGATGCCATCCAACCATCTCATCCTCTATCATCCCCTTCTCCTCCCACCTTCAATCTTTCCCAGTATCAGTGTCTTTTCCAATGAGTCAGTTCTTCGCATCAGGTGGCCAAAATATTGGAGTTTCAGCTTCAGCATCAGTCCTTCCAATGAATATTCAGGACTGATTTCCTTCAGAATGGACTGGTTGGATCTCCTTGCAGTCCAAGGGACTCTCAAGAGTCTTCTCCAACACCACAGTTCAAAAGCATCAATTCTTTGGCACTCAGCTTTCTTCACAGTCCAACTCTCACATCCATGCATGAGTACTGGAAAAACCATACCTTTGACTAGACGGACCTTTGTTGATGAAGTAAACCAACTCCTAACCCACCATTATAAATGCCAGGACTGTGGATGCTTTCCTATGTGCATGCACAGGTGCTCACTTGCACGCATGCACACACATACACACACACACACATATATATGCATACACACATGATTTATGTCTGAGACTCTATAAAGAATAAAACAGCAACCTCAGTATAAGAGGAGAAAACGATTCTCTATAAAATGAGTCTGACCTGGAGATCAGTCAATGTGGGTTTAATTCCAAGTACCCTAAGGGCCTGGTCTCGGCTTCACCTACAAGGAGGTGCCATCGCTTGGATCTTAATGAGAGACTCTGGTTTATTTAGGAGCCTCAAGGTTATTTTTGGAATCTAGATGTAAGGAACGGACTATTTCCATATTCAGTCTGTTGGGCATAACACGCTGGGTCCTTAGAAACCACATATGCCAGTCAGAGTCAGATCCAGTCTGGCACCTGTATGATTCCCTGGGCCTGGCGCCCCTTGGCCTGGCAGCAATAAATAGCAGGGTGGGAGCCAGGATCCGTGCTCCGCCTTCTGAAGGGAAGTAAAGATTTATCCTCTTGGAAAGGAAAGGAAACACTAGCCCAGCCTCCTCAAGATCCTGAGGGCCTGATGCCCTTAAAAAGAGCTTCAGTGTGCAAAAGACCCCACTGCAGGGTTTTGGTTTTATTCTTTCACTCTATAAAAATTTTAGTTAAAAGCCTACCATTTGAAAAGTTTTTAGTGTGCAGTTCAGCAGCATTAACTATACACACCACGGTGAGCCACGTCACCAGCATCTGTTTCCTCTGTTTATCATCACCCCCAAACAGAAGCTCTGTCCCCATGAAGCGAGGACTCCCCACTACCCCTTCACCCAGTCCCTGGTCACCCCTAACCTACTCTCTGTCTCTATGAAGTAGCCTGCTCTAGAGATTCCACACAAGTGGAATCTTATTAATACAGTATCTGTCCTTTCATGTCAGAAGCAGAATCTTACAATATTTGTCTTTTCATGCCACCTTCAAGTTTCACGTTCATCTACAGTACTATTAACCCCAGGCACGAGACACTGGATGCCTGGAGAGTCGGGAGAGGGGGTCCCCCTTGGAGGTCTCCCCCTGCTTGTCTCCAGGAAGCCACCTTGTCCACCAAGGCTTCATGGATTTCCAGGGTTCAAACAGGAACACCAGACCCAAATGCTTCCTCCACTCAGCTGAATATAAGACTCTCATGCATCTTTCCTGCAATTACCTCTTCAGCTTTCAGACCTCATAACTCCAGATAGAGCATGCCTGACTCTAGTGTCCAAGGCACTGATGGAGTAGGTAACATAAGCTGAGGTTCTTTATCATGAAAGGTGTACTCAGGGTCATTTTAAGTCTCTTGTATGCCTTACTCCTTTTAATTTTATAAGCTTTAACCCTATAGGATATCAGTTTAAAATGACCCACATGCATGCACATATGTGTTCAGTTTGTCCAACTCTTTGCAACCCCATGGACTCCAGCCTGCCAGGTTCTTTTGTCCATGGGGATTTTCCAGGCAAGAATACTGGAGTGGATTGCCATTTCCTCCCTCCAAGGGATCTTCCCGACCCATGGATCAAACCTGCAGCTCTTACATCACCTGCAATGGCAGGTGGATTCTTTACCACTGTGCCACCTGGGAAGCCCCAAAATGACCCACAGCTCACTTTAAATATAATTATGTAGAACTCTTAAACTGCATTATACTTTGGTACATTTCAGAGATTGCTAATTCAACCTTTATTCATTACCATGCTACGGTCTCATTTCTGAATTTAACATGCTTGTAGGGTTTAAGGATGAGACCAATAAATCTTAATAAATAAAAAGTCCCATGCACGAAGGACAGAATGTTATATTTCAGGCGGAGTTAAGAATATGGATTCTTTAATGACGTCTCATTTTGGTTATTGGTTATTGCTCTAAAATCACTTCAAAGTTGAGAAGAGATGAGGTCAATGCAACTCAACCTCCAAACAAGAGATGTAGGCTGTTCCTTAATATCATCAAAACTGAGATATTTCTAAAGTAGGTTAACAGATATACTTTGTGAAAGTGTAAGTCACTCAGTCGTGTCTAACTCTTTGCAGCCCCATGGACTGTAGTCCATGTAATTCTCCAGGCCAGATTACTGGACTGGGAAGCCTTTCCTTTCTCCAGGGGATCTTCCCAACCCAGAGATCAAGCCCAGGTTTCCCGCACTGTAGGCGGATTCTTTACCAACTGAGCCACAAGGAAAGCCCAAGAATACTGGAGTGGGCAGCCTATCCCTTCTCCAGGGGATCTTTCCGACCCAGGAATCGAACCAGGGTCTCCTGCATTGCAGGCGGATCTTTTACCATCTGAGCTCTCCCTTTACTTCCTTTCTAATTTGCCACAGAAAAAGGGGTCTCAATATTCTTAGCTCATAACTTAGTAGGTATTTTTTTCCATTTGCAAGCACAAGATTTCAAGTGTTGCATTTTCCATCAAATTACCTAACTTTTGTTCTCACGACTGTTAACCAACAAAAAGGGGGCAAAAACAGGACCTGCCCCTCACTGGGTAATTATGAAGAGGAAGTATTTAAGTGCATTTAGGACACCAGGCAGATATGGAGCGCTCGTCACTGTTAGATATGATGGTCATACACCAAAGGACACATTTGGCTGAGAATTTCAGAGCTCACAAATGAATATGAGAGAGATCTGCTTGGGCTTCCTGCTCAGAGGTACAGAATCTGCCTGCCGATGCAGGAGATGATGGCTTGATCCTTGGGTCCGGAAGATCCCCTGGAGGAGGAAATGGCCACCCACTCCAGTATTCTTGCCTGGGAAATCCCATGAACAGAGGAGCCTGGTGGGCTACAGTCCATGGGGTTACAAAATGTCATGCATAAGATCCACTTAGAAGAACATACAGGAATTACAATGCAAAGACGGCAGAGACCATATTTCAACTCTGCCATCTTTGGGACAGAAGAAGCTCTAGAAGTTGTCTGCCCATCTACACATCACCTCTTCCAGCCTATTCCCAGGACCAGAACCTAGTGGCCCACCCAGAGCAGGGTGGATATGGAGTGGGCCTGTGCTAGACCCCTAATAGGCAGAAAGAATTCAAAAGAAAAGCCCAGCCAATTTGATCTCTCTCCTAGGAATGTAATTGGAACAGGACGACGTCCCCATGGTTTTCCCTGTGAGTCGGTTGTTCAGTGGCCGCAGACTTGAATGGGGATGATAACAGGAGCTGTATGGCCATTTCAACCGAGGAGGACAGAGATGAACAGAAAGAAGCAAGGATGAGAGACCCCACATGCTTATGGAGAGAAAGAGGCCATGAACAAGGGTAGAGGGAAAGGAGACACAGTCACTGACCACCCTCCTGGCTGCTGATAGAGTTCTGTTCTTGCTTCAAGTCCCACATTTGCATTCTGCATCATTGCCCTGTGTCCTTTTCCTTCCTTTTCTTTGGCTAATTTGCGGCAAATTTTGGCACCTACAACTAAACAATGCTTGTCTAAGAAACTTGAGTAAGCTTTCAATTAACCTCTTTAAGCCTCAGTTTCTTCATCTTTAAAATGGGGTTCATTTGTTCAGTTTATGTTTATCCACTGTCTACTATTTGCCAAGCACTAGCTAAGTAGTGGGGAAACAATGGTTAGACACTCCAGAAAATATCCCCACCTTTGTGGAGTTTACGGTAGAGGAAAAGACATAAGCTTTAGTGGGTAAATAAATCATAAGATTAAAAATAAAATTACAAGTAGGGTAAGTGCCACAACTGCAGAAGTACATGATAACATAAAAATACATTCCAAAGGGACTGACTTCAGAGGAAGTGTGAGGGAGAATCTAAGTAGAGATTAACAAGGCCAAGAGGGAAAAAGAAAAGCCTTCTAGGCAAAAGGTACATGATTTGCAAACATTAGGAGAAAAGGAGAATGGTATACATAATGGCTGCAAAAAGACAAGTGGGAAAAGGGCACTGCAGAGAAAAGAAGGGAAACTATGATGTGAGATGAAGCTGGATGAGAGGACTGGGGTCAAAATGCCAACGGCTATGTGGGCCATGATGAGTATTTTGATCTTTGTTCTAAGATACTTATCCCAAGATCAATGCTGAGATTTTAAGTAAGGGAATGTTAAGTCAGACCTGCCTTTGAAACATGCCACACCATGAAGAATGTATTGGAGGAGGCAGGAGTGGATGTGGGTTGGACCAAGTTAAGTGGCTGCCTTAAAGTCCAGGGCAGAGGACCCAGAGACAGGGGCAAAAGTCATGAGTTTGGCTAAGGATGTATTGAGCAGAGGTGTCTCTGAAACAGACAAGACTGAACATTTCATCTCAAGACTACTCTGCCTATGAGTGTAGAACCTGCTGACAAGGTCCAGGTTAGATATATATTCTTGAGCCAAGGAGACGAAACTATAGACTTAATGGAAGACTTGGGCACAGGTGAGTTTGCCAAGGGAGAGATGATGGTGCAAGGAGAGAAGGTAGAGGGTAGCCAGTGGGTAGTGACTGGCATAGAGGCAGGTGGTCCACACGGGAGGCAGAGGTGAGACCAGGAGAACTGATGTGGCATAAGCCAGGGACAGGAAGAAGTAACCAACAGCATCCATCAAATGACAGGCTGGCTAATAGAATTAAACTGGACAACAGACAAAACCTCCAGGACAATACAGGGCATGGCGAAGGGAGCTCTGGAAATAAAAAAGGCAGTTACTATCACGAATGGCTCACAGATTTTGTGAACATCAAACTAGGCAATCCATATGTCAGAGCACCTGACAAGCAGAAGGCTTTCAGCAGATGTAATTAGCAACTTCTTGTCCCCTTTTGAAAATCAGATGAGGTACTTTATGTCCAAAAATTCCTCCAAGACTAAAGGTTACCATGAAATAGGCAAGATGATAAGAAAATGACATGAACACTGAAGGAAGAGATGAGACTCTCTGGAACAGAAGATACCTGGACATACACTGGACACAGAAGCCAAAAGTGAAACTGATTTTCAAGCTTCTCCCAGTGCAGAGGTCAGAGATACTGTATTCCCTCAGTTCAGTTCAGTCACTCAGGCATGTCTGACTCTGCAACCCCATGGACTGCAGCACGCCAGGCTTCCCTGTCCATCACCAACCCCCAGAGTTTACTCAAACTCATGTCCATAGAATCAGTGATCCCATCCAGCCATCTCATGCTCTGTCATCCCCTTCTCCTCCTGCCTTCAGTTTTCCCCAGCATCAGGGTCAATATACATAAACACACACACACACACACACACACACACACACAACCTTCAAATCCAGAAAAACAATGAATAGACGTAAAATGAATTTCTTTGGAAAGATCCTTAACATGTATTTTTTTGAAAACTGCTAAAGATTGACCTCCTATCAAATAAACTTAAAATCATTGTAATAATTAGATAAAGATCAATAGGAAACCCAGCCGTCACTCTTCTGCCAACCACTGCACTGCGTGAGGCTAGGCAATCTTTAAACTACTCAAGCAATGATTTTCCTCCTGGGTTTGTGAAAATTCCTTCCCAAGGCTGAAAGAGTAAAATTCTTGCTCCTGACAATATGTCGTATAACGTATACAGGACAGAGCCCCTAGTGTGACTACCAGTTGGATAATTATGCGGAGATAATGCACGGTTCTCGTGCTTTGTAGACAGAAGCCCACAGAGCACAAAGGCTTTCTGCCTTGAAAGGGCAACTATTCAAATGTTGCCTAACAGCTAAAGAAACAGGATTCCATGGTAACATAGATGTTCCTGGGTCAAGTACATGTTCTGAGAAAGCAAGGGACATGCAAATGAACCCAGACTAATGGACCAGGGCTTACTCCAGTGGGGTTTTCTTTAATCGGGTCCTTGTGCTGTAAAGTGACAATTCTGCGGCCGTGCAGGGGACAACACAAACATTTAGAGATGAAAGGCAGGGCCGTCCCAGGAAAACATTTTCTGCCTCATTCTCCCAACCTAAAAAAGTGGATGTTCATTTTACTTAAAATTGGCAGAAAATAATAACTCCCACCCTGTTTTGTATGGCCCAGAGCCCAGATTTCAATTTTAACATTTGCTCGTAAGCTACTGTTTAAGTCAAGTCTTGAACTGTTTCAGCTGCTCAGAATGGGAGGTCAGAAATGGTGGGTGGGCGAGCTGGTGGCCAGGTGGGCGCCCTTAAGTCAGGGTCCAGGTGAGGTGTAAGGCGATGGCAGTCTCATTACCTGCGGGCAATTTCTGGAACAGAGGGTGAGGCATTTTCGGTGAAGGGTTCAGGAGCACTGGGGTCACCACCAAGAGACCTGGACTTGCTTTAAAATGGTAAACAAAAATGGGAAATAGAAAGGTTTAAAAGCAGTCTGGTGGCAAAGGGAAGTAGGAAGTTTGCAAGATGCCCTGCATTGACCTCTGGCCACTCAACAGCTTGGAGGAGAAGTTATTCGGGATCTCTGAGTCCCCATCTTAGCATCTGTGACATCAAAGGGCTGACACATCTTTCATGTCTTCATGATTCCTTTAAGGCCTCAGTGGCACCTTCCAGTATTCCATCTCTTTGGTCTATTTTTTTTTAATTGGAGCATAGTTGATTTACAATGTTGTGTTACTTTCTGCTGTAAAGCAAAGTAATAGAGTTAAATATATATACATGTATCCACTCTGTTTTAGATTCTTTTCCCATGTAGATCATTACAGAGTATTGACTAGAGTTCCCTGTGCTACACAGTAGGTGCTTGTTGACAATCTTATATACATATATATATATGTGTGTGTATATATATATATATATATATATAAAATAGCATATATGATAATCCCAATCTCCCAATTTATCCCTTCCCTCTATCTCCCCTGGTAACCATAAGATTGCTTTCTACATCTGTGACTCTATTTTTGTTTTGTAGATAAGTGCATCTGTACATGTCTTTTTAGACTCCATGTACTTTCTTCTGCTTCTACTTGGCATATCAAAATCGCCATGGGTTCCTCATCACCAATCACACCATCCCCGCTACCAGAGCCTGTTAACTATGTCCCAGAAGCCAAGTGTTACATGATTTTTATTCCAGGGACCAGTTATCTCCCAACAGCTCAGTGGTGGAAATGAGTTTTCCAAGCCTCCTTCAAGGGAAAATAAAAATATTAAAGTTTCTTTTGAAAAGTCCTGCCAAACTTCTAGCCTTACATCTTTAGAGGGCATTTTTTATTTAGAGCCCCCCTGAGAGGTGGAAAGAAAATTGGAATCTGGGAGAATGTTTCTATTTCGACAAATGAAGCCAACGCTCCTTAGCAGAAGAGATCTTCAAAAACATGACTCAGGGAACTCAACCCAGGGCTCTATAACAACCTTCGGCGGGGCAGGGGGTTGGGGCAGGAGGTGGAAGGGAGGTTCAAGAGGGAGGGGACATAGGTATACCTGTGGATGATTCATGTTGGTGTTTGGCAGAAACCAACTCAATACTGTAAAGCAATTATCCTTCAATTAAAAATAAATAATTTTTTTTTTTTTAAACAAGAAAGAAACATACCCTCCTAGGCCGTTTCCCAGAAGCTCCTGCTGGACACAGGCTCCTGCCAAAATCTCTGAAGATATGCTGTGTGCACCAGCATGGTGACCACTCATGGCCTTGCTTCTAGAAGCATCCTTCTCCAGCCCCTCAGCTACCCAGCTTCTGCCCACTGCACCCTATTGGTAATGACCAGGTCTCTGGTTTTCCAAACTTTCTCCCAGAAGGACCACCCTAGCAGCTAACAGAAATGAAGGCAGCAAGAGTAGATTGGGTGGTATCCAGCTTTTCTAGAAACAGCCAGAAGGAAGCCTTTTAGGCTTTATAGGTCTAAGTGTCAAAATCAAGGTTACTATGTAGATACTTACAATCCAGAAAACAAAACACTTTCCATGCCTTTTATTCACTGAAATCCACAAAGTAATAACAACAGTATAATCACTTATAGAATACAAGACTACTAATGAAAGACTGTAATTATTTTGGAGGGAGTGGAGATAACATTAGCCTTAATTTGGATTCAAAGGTATTGCTTCCTGTGATAAACTCAGTCACAAAGTTCATCCATGAAAACCATCCTCAGCTTTGTGGTTGTTTAGTCATTAAGTCATGTCTGATTCTTTGTGACCCCATGGATTGTAGCCCGCCAGGCTCCTCCATCCATGGGGATTTCTCAGGCAAGGATATTGCAATGGATTGCCATTTCCTTCTCCAGGGGATCTTCAGGACTCAGGGATCGAACCCAGGTCTCCTGCATGGGCAGGTGTATTCTTTACTGCTAGCCACCAGGGAAGCCATCCTCAGTTTGAAAAGGAAAGTGAAGTCGCTCAGTCGTGTCCGACTCTTTGCAACCCCATAGACTGTAGCCCACCAGGCTCCTCTGTCCATGGGATTTTCCAGGCAAGAATACTGGAGTGGGTTGCCATTTCCTTCTCCAGGGGATCTTCCTGACCCAGGGATCGAACCCAGGTCTCCTGCATTGCAGGCAGATGCTTTTAACATCTGAGCCACCAAAGCTGGGAGCAGGCAGGACCTGGCTTGCATGCTGCAGTTTACTGATTCAAGGAGCTCTACTATATAGCACAGAGAACTACATTCAATATCTTGAGATAAACCATAATGGAAAAGAATATTTAAAAGAAAGTATTAAATATATGTATAACAGAATCACTTTGCTATACAGCAGAAATTAACACAACAATGTAAATCAACTACAATTTTTAAAAAATTATTTAATTTTTTTAAAAAAAGGAGGTTTAGGACAGACATTCTGGCTAGGCTTGGGTTGAATACTGGTTCTGCAACCTACTTGCCAGCTCATGACCTGACTTTTCCAAAACAAAATTTTCTCCTCTTTATATTAGAGTTTGAAAAGCTAACTATAAGCATTCTGTGAACTAATGGCTAACCTTTGTCAAATTCCTATGTCCTGGAAGTTATTCTGTGTGCTCTGTGTACCTTATGTATTACTCATTTAGGGATCAAAATATTCCCACAGGGTGGGTACAATTCTTACATGCATTTGAGGAGACTGAAGAACAGAAAAGAAAAAAGAAAGTGAAGTCGCTCAGTCATGTCCAAGTCTTTGCAACCCCATGGACTGTAGCCTACCAGGTTCCTCCATGAAATTCTCCAGGCAAGAAAACTGGAGTGGGTTGCCATTTCCTTCTCCAGGAGATCTTCCCAACCCAGGGATTGAACCCAGGTCTCCCGCACTGTAGGCAGACACTTTACCTTCTGAGCCACCAGGGAAGTCTCTCTGAAGAACAGAAAGGTTAAAGGTTAAGCAAAATGCCTTCAGTTACCATCCAGGTATGAACACAGGCGGACTGAGAACTCTCTTCACTTCCCACTGCCTGCAAGCTGTATTTGATGAATGTTAGCTATTATGACTTTTATTCTTGTTAATGAGCTATCTCAGTGGAGTAATTAGGATGGAGTTTTAATGTACATTCCAGAACACAGACATCAAAATGTGCTTTGTCCTTCAAAAGAGTTCACCTTTGTAGGCTTTCCACATTCAGAATAAAGCACCACTGGTCTGAAAGGTTCTTGGTTTTCCCTCTCAAAACCACAGCTTATTAACTTCAGGGGGCATTCAGACTCCTTCCTCCTTTGCTCCTTACTTCCCTTTCTACATTACAAGCTAATATATCAATTAATAGCATATTAGACTGCCTCATCACATGGGTCTATTGTCACCTTAGGAAAGAAGAACTCCCAGAATCTTTTATTGGCTAAACAGGAGATTAAAATGTCAGGCCAGGATGTTTCCCGGTTTGTCAGTAGCTGTCATCTAGGTCTGTTTTCAGCATGCCCAGACACCCACCCTCCCACAGACCTGGCCTAGGGGCATGGAGGCGGGGGACCTACCAGCACCTACAGCACACCCTCTTCTGTGACTGCCCAGTGGTCCTCCAGTCAGCTCTCATTGGTTCCTGGTCTTTCCAGCTTTGCACAACTCTGCCAGAACCTTCCTCCCCAAGCATCCATGCAGTTCCCTGCTGACCCTGAGGAGCTAAACTGTAGGGGAACATTTTCCCAGAGGTAAATCACTTTTCCTCATTTTCTTTAAATATTCATCCTCAGAGGTCAAGCCTCAGAAGCGGAATAGGAGGTGCATGGCAACGGGTGCAAACCTCCCAGACAGAAGGAGCTCATAAATCGCATCCTAGAGGTTCACCCTAAGGCCCTCTCCCCTCTGAGAACCTCAGATACTCTCTGGAATTTTAAGTACAAAATGACAGCTTCAAATCCCTATTACTGACCCAAATCTCTCCTCCAAGTCAAACACACGTCTCACCTGCCAGACCATGCCCACTGGCACTGCCCACCCGGGGTGCCCACTCTCCCAACGAGCTCAGAGTGTCAACTACAATGTGCTCAAAGCTTCTTTCTTCCAGTTTTCAACTCGACTTGTGATCACCTCCTCACACACTCTCCCTCCCAGTTTCCAGACCCTCCACCCTTTGCAGCTGCAAAGCCCCTTCCTCACTGTATACCATGTCTATCAAAGATGAGAGTCAAACTGCAGGCCTTCCATGTAATCTGAAACATTCTAGAAGATATACTGTAACAGTGAAAAAGATAAACCTAACTTTAATATATTATATTTAATGCAATATAGTCATAATACTATGACTTCCATATGGAATCAATATAAAATTTTAAGGAGATATTTTAAATGTGTTTTCATGCTAAGTTTTCAAAATCCAGGGTGCATTTTCCTCTTAGAGCAGGTCTTGATTGCAATTAGCCATATTTCCAGTGCTTGGGAGCCACATATGGTCAGTAGCTACCATCATGGACAGAGAAGTGAAGTGAAGTGAAGTCGCTCAGTCGTGTCTGACTCTTTGCGACCCCATGGACTGTAACCTACCAGGCTCCTTGGTCCATGAGATTTTCTAGGCAAGAGTACTGGAGTGGGTTGCCATTTCCTTCTCCAGGGGATCCTCCCAATCTGGGATCACACCCGGGTCTCCCGCACTGTAGGCAGACACTTTACCATCTGAGCCACCAGGGAAGTCATCACGGACAGTTTCAGTTCAGTTCAGTTCAGTCGCTCAGTCGTGTCCGACTCTTCGCGACCCCATGAATCGCAGCACGCCAGGCCTCCCTGTCCATCACCAACTCCCGGAGTTCATTCAGACTCCTATCCATCGAGTCAGTGATGCCATCCAGCCATCTCATCCTCTGTCGTCCCCTTCTCCTCCTGCCCCCAATCCCTCCCAGCATCAAAGTCTTTTCCAATGAGTCAACTCTTCGTATGAGGTGGGCAAAGTACTGGAGTTTCAGCTTTAGCATCATTCTTTCCAAAGAACACCCAGGACTGATCTCCTTCAGAATGGACTGGTTGGATCTCCTTGCAGTCCAAGGGACTCATAAGAGTCTTCTCTGACACCACAGTTCAAAAGCATCAATTCTTTGACAGCTTTCTTCACAGGACAGGGCGGGTCTAAATTCTACACAGCATTCAAGGATCAACTGAGCCCCTTCCTTCTGCAAGATTCCTCTAGCTCCTGCGGTCCTTTGTACCTTCCTCTGCACTTCCATCATAACGCCCACCAACACATGCTGCTGGAAAATTTTTTCCCACACATTTTGTAAGTTTTATCATCACAACTAAGTTCCAAACATATAAACATTTGCTTTATCTATAGTGTATCTATCTTAATGCCAGACATAACCTTTCAATAAACATTGAGCTATTGACAGAGAATCCACAAATTATGTCAGTAGTAAATAAAGGGGAAATTGAGGGTAGAATCATTAAAAATTGAAAGAAGCAAAGACACAGTGACATTCAGTTGAAGAAAATGACAATCATATAAAATATACTGCTACCTTTCAACAGAGCTACCATTCAGTTGAATCTATATTTTTGTATGTGTGAGTTCAAATCCTGGAATATTAACATCATGCCTGCAATCCTCAAAAAATATGAGGGAATAACAGTGGAGAAAAACCAGAGCTGATAACAAATTAAAAAGACACACAGCACAGAAGTTCTTTAGGACACTGTTTGGGAGGGGCCACCCCTGATTAGGTGGTAAAGTCATAAGTAGACTCTAGTGTTCAGGAGGGACTTCTTGTCTTGTTCATGTTGAACCCTCGACCCTGGGGCAGTCAGTTCCATTACTCCACTGCTCCTAATTTCCCATTTTAAATTATAAACTATTATATCTGCAACCTAGACAGCATATTAAAAAGCAGAGACATTACTTTGCCAACAAAGGTCTGTCTAGTCAAAGCTATGATTTTTCCAGTAGTCATGTATGGATATGGGAATTGGACTACAAAAAAAGCTGAGTGCCAAAGAATTGATGCTTTTGCAGTATGGTATTGGAGAAGACTCTTGAGAGTCCCTTGGACTGCAAGGAGATCCAACCAGTCCATCCTAAAGGAAATCAGTTCTAAATATTCATTGGAAAGACTGATGTTGAAGCTGAAACTCCAATACTTGGGCCATCTGATGCAAAGAACTGACTCACTGGGAAAGACCCTGATGCTGAGAAAGTTTGAAGGCAGGAGGAGAAGGGAAGGACAGAGGATGAGATGGTTGGATGGCATCACTGACTCAATGGACATAAATTTGAGTAAACTCTGGGAGCTGGTGATGGACAGGGAGGCCTGACATGCTATAGTCCACGGGGCTGTAAGGAGTCAGACACGACTGAGTGAATGAACTGGACTGAAATGATATCTGTTAATAAAACATTAGACCACCTCCTAAGATAATTTATTGTCTTTTAATTTATTTTTAATTGAAGGATAATTGCTTTACAATACTGTGTTGGTTTCTGCCATGCATCAACATGAATCAGTCATATATAGATAGATAGATAGATATCCCTCCCCCTTGAACCCCCCTCTCACCTCCCATTCTGTCCCACTGACTAGGTTGTCACAAGCACCAGTTTGAGCTCTGAGTCATACTAATTTATTGTTAATGTAGGGTGAAAGGAGTTGGCGGAGTGTGTGGTACAGGACCAGCACTCAATAAAGGTTTAGTGACTGAATTAGTAACAGCTCGGATTGTTACCTGAACTATGATGAAAATACGGATAATGCGTGTGATGGGAAATACGGAACCAGTGTAAGCAGAGACAACAACACAGAAGAAATAAACTTAGGTCTTCCTAAACAGCAAAGTGGGGAGATATCACCTCTATCTATAAAAGATGCACAGTGGGGGTTGTGTCTTCAGGAAGATTCTTCTCTTTCCTCCTCTGGATGTAGAAAATCTCAATAGTACTTCACAGTAAAGTGTTGGTAGATTTTAGTTGGCACATTAAAGGAGATATATCATAACCCCAGGATGAAAACTGAACAAATATTAAGATGAACTAAAATAAATGAGGTCAGATGAAGATGATGTTCACGTGATTCATGGAGGAAGGCAAAACTCTGCCAAGCAGTGAACAGGACACTCTCCTGTGCTCTGAAGCCATAAGGCTTGACAGCACCCTCAGGGAGCTGTTCAATTTCCCTGCAAGCATGCGTGCTAAGTCACTTCCGTTGTGTCCAGCTCCTTGCATGCAACTCTATGGACCGTAGCTTAGGAGACTCCTCTGTCCATGGGATTCCCCATGCAAGAATACTGGAGTGGGTTGCCATCTCCTCCTCGAAGGGATCTTCCCAACCCAGGGATCACAACCGTATCTCTTACATCTCCTGAATTGGAAGGTGGGTTCTTTACCACTAGCACCATCTGGGAACCCCGTTTAATTTCCCTACTCACAAGCAAATTTTGTATCTACAACCTACTGTGAAGTTAATCATGAGCATAAGTCTAGGCTGTATATTGCGACCTTACTTATTTAACTTATATGTAGAGTACATCATGCAAAATTCTGGGCTGGATGAAGCACAAGCTGGAATCAAGATTGCCAGCAGAAATATCAATAACCTCAGATATGCAGATAATACCACCCTTATGGCAGAAAGTGAAAAAGAACTGAAGAGCCTCTTGATGAAAGTGAAAGAGGAGAGTGAAAATGTTGGCTTAAAATTAAATATTCAGAAAACTAAGATCATGACATCTGGTCCCATCACTTCATGGCAAATAGATGGGGAAACAGTGGAAACAGTGAGCAACTTTATTCTGGGGGGCTCCAAAATCACTGCAGATGATGGCTGCAGCCATGAAATTAAAAGACTCTTGTTCCTTGGAAGAAAAGCTATGACAAACCTAGACAGCATATTAAAAAGCAGAGACATTACTTTGCCAACAAAGGTCCATCTAGTCAAAGCTATGGTTTTTCCTGTAGTCATGCATGGATGTGAGAGTTGGACCATAAAGAAAGCTGAGTGCCAAAGAACTGATGCTTTTGAACTGTGGTGTTGGACAAGACTCTTGAGAGTCCCTTGGACTGCAAGGAGATCCAACCAGTTAATCCTAAAGGAAATCAGTCCTGAATATTCATTGGAAGGACTGATGTTGAAGCTGAAACTCCAAAACTTTGGCCACCTGATGGAAAAAACTGACTCATTTGAAAAGACCTTGATGCTGGGAAAGATTGAAGGTGGGAGAAGAAGGGGATGGCAGACGATGAGATGGTTGGATGGCATCACTGACTCAATGGACATGAGTTTGAGCAAGCTCCTGGAGTTGGTGATGGACAGGGAAGCCCGGTGTGCTGCATTCCATGGGTTCACAAAGAGACACGACTGAGTGACTGAACTGAACTGAATAAGTCTAGGCTCAATCCTTAGAGTAAATACATCTTTCTTTCTATTTATTTTTGGAGGCATTTAGGTATGTGTGGAAGGATGGTGTGTGTGTGTGAACTGCAAAGATAACACCAAAAAGTGGGTGAACTGGCATTGTCATATGTCTAAATGACAAATTAGATGAGAAGCAACTACAAAATCAAAGCAGGCAATGAAAAGAGTAGTTGTTAAACACGGTCTTATGGAACAATTAATTCTTGCAAGGACGCTTTGACTGTCACAGATACTAACTTAAGTGTATTTCCAGTGGGTGCTCATCTCAGGGTTCCCTAACCTACTAAAACAGATGAGTCTAACTGCTAACAGAGGACAGAACAAATGCAACTTTGGCAGGCTCAGTACACTTCTTTCCTGTACCTATTTCGTTCTGAGAATCATTTCAAAACACTTGGAAGACTTTAAAAGAAATGGCTATCCCATCTACAGCTCAAAAGCCCAATTACCCTCACTATCCATCGGCCTCGCCTCTGAGCTTGACCTTCACTTTTCACCCTTCTGTGCCAGTGACTGATAACCAGACCCTGGCTTGTCAGATCCCCACTGACCTACCAGCGGTTTCTCCCTGCATGTGTCCAGGGTTATAAAGAGAAAACTCTGAGTGAATTCTTTAGCTCCTACTAGACTAGTTTAAAAGTAGGGAATGTGCGTTATTCATCAGTATATCCCCAGTGCCTAGCTCGAAGCCTGTTAGATATTAAAAACAATATAAATGGTTGTTGGACCAAACTGGGGTAGCAGATTTTCTTTTGGAAACATTGGAAGAAACTGTCTCTCTTCCAAGGCCAATGCTCCTCTGTATTATTCACAAATGGTCATCCATTAAACCTATATTTAGATTTTCACTGCTTGGGAACGTCAAATTTCCCTTCTGCCTGGCAAGGGCATCTGGTAGATCACCCCCTTCTCTGCACTGATCCCCAACCTGTTTCTGCTTCAGGAAACCAGTTCTTCTGTATTATGAAAGCAAATCACCTTTCCTGTTTGCATAAAGGGGCATAAAAATCATGGGGACATTAACAGAAGACAGAGTAACCTTGTTCACGTTTTAGTGTATCTTATGATTTAAAAAGCAGAAAAGGAATGTGCAGTTTGGAACAGTTCAGATTTGTCTCAATCAAAATATGCAAAAGGTCTTCTGGATTCTGAAGTTTATCTCACCATTCCATGTCTACTACCATCACAAAGAGCACTTATGATGCAAGCAATAAAAAATTAGATGTTTGAAATTTCTGACTCTTTATAAATGCTGAAGTTGTGCCAAAGAAATAATAATAGTTATAGGTCTAAGTGTATGAAATATATGTTCACATGGCCCACGGTAGATAGCTACAGTAATTATATTAGGAAAAATAGAGAATGTACTAAAATTGTGACTTAAAATAGTTTGTCATTCCAGAAAGTTCAGGAAGGTCTGATGGGTGATGGCAGAAAAGTCTCCATATTCCTTCTGGACCTGCATTTATTAATCAGTTAAATGAAATAATCCAGAAAAAGTAGATATATTCAAACACTCTCATTTAATGCCATACATACTTACATGAAAGTAAATGAAAAAATCTACATGAAACTTATTTGGAAATATATAAAGAATCATACTGTTAGTTTAGTAACTAAAGATAATATTTTTAAAAATTGCTATTTTTTCTTTTTACAATTTTTAAATAAAGCAAAGTCACTGGTATAAAGTATACTGCTGCTACTGCTACGTCACTTCAGTCGCGTCCGACTCTGTGCGACCCCATAGATGGAACCCACCAGGCTCCCCCGTCCCTGGGATTCTTCAAGCAGGAACACTGGAGTGGGGTGCCATTGCCTTCTCCAGGTATAAAGTATAAGGATGCATCAATTCCGTTGTTTCATTCAATTATATGATGACTTAAACAGGACTACCTGCCTAGGGCTTCCTTGGTGGCTCAGACAGTAAAGAATCCATCCACAATGCAGGAGAACTGGGTTTGATCCCTGGGTTGCTAAGATCCCCTGGAGGAGGGCATGGCAACCCACTCCAGTATTCTTGCCTGGAGAATCCTGGCAGCTATAGTTCATAAGGTCGCAAAGAGTCTGAAGCTGAAACTCCAATACTTTGGCCACCTGATGGGAAGAACTGACTCATTGGAAAAGATCCTGATGCTGGGAAAGTTTGAAAGCAGGAGGAGAAGGGGAGGACAGAGGATGATGAGCTGGTTGGATGGCATCGCCAACTCAATGGACATGAGTTTGAGTAAACTCCAGGAGTTGGTGATGGACAGGGAGGCCTGGCGTGCTGCAGTCCATGGGGCTGTAAAAGAGTTGGATACGACTGAGTGACTAAGCACAGCACAGCCTACTAATGAGTCCTCCTTTAGAGAAAGATCTGTAGGAACTTATAGACAGTGATATCCAGGAGGTAGAAAGTAAAAAAAAAAAAGCTTCATCTAAAATAATGCTGCCTTTCCTGTAAGAAAGAATGAAGAAAGGAAACCCCACAAGGCAACATTTCTTTGTACAAAAAGAAACACATGAAAGGTGAACAGGAAAGTACAGAAAATGGCTTCCTACGAGACGAATGGGAGTGGGGGGAGGGCTAACTGATAGGAACGGGATGCCTCTCCCACTGCACCTTTTTAGATACACAGTTTTGACTTTGGAACCTTTTGTTTCCCATAATAACAAGTAAAATTAAATTCCCCAAAATGAGAAGAAAAATCAACTCTCTTAGAATACAGAGTATGGGTGGGATGTTGGCTTTGTGATGATGCAGGAGAATGGCTTTATTCTTAAGATATTCATGCTGGAGTGTTTGGGAGTGAGGCATTATTATATCTGCACTTTATTAGCAAATATGTCAGTTGAGTGAGAACTGCACATACAAGTGTGTACTCACATGTGAGAACATGTGTGTGCACTCACACACACAAACACACACACACACACATGGATAGAGAAGGTGGAGAACTAGAAAGAGATGAGACCAGGGAAAAGTTACCAAACAACATTTTATCTTCATTCTTTTCCCCAACCAGTGAACACGATTTTATCCAGAGCCTAGGGGAGCTGTTTAAGGGCTGGAGAGCCTCATTGGTAGAGGCTGGAGGGCCAGGAGATTAGAGAGGCAGGCAGGAGATTACCCCTTGGGACATGAGATTGGGTTGTGAAGACTAAATCTGGGAAGAAATATCTTCATCCAATACAGTGGAAAAGAAACAACTTGGAACAAGTCTTCCTTCAGATCAGATTCCCTGAGGCAAAATGGTTCAGTAAAGAATATGCAGATATACTGCAATAACCAGAAGTTTGTTTTCAATCTGTGAGTCACCAAAGGGGAAAGTTGGGGGACGAATAAATTAGGAGCTTGGGATTAACAAACACGCCCACTACTATATATAAAACAGATGACCAACAGGGACTATAAAACAGAACTCTACTCAATATTCTGTAATAACCTATATGGGGAAGAATCTGAAAAAGAATGAATATATGTGTATGTATAGCTGAATCGGGCTTCCCAGGTGAATAACGGTCAAGAACCCACCTGCCAAGGCAGGACGCATAAGAGACACAGGTTCGAGCCTCGGGTTAGGGAGATCCCCTGGAGGAAGGCATGGCAACCCACTCCAGTATTATAACCTGGAGAATCCCATGGACAGAGGAGCCTGGTAGGCTACTAGTCGATGGGGTTGCAAAGAGTTGGACACAGCTGAAGTGACACAGCAGACATGCACGCATAAATGAACGACTATGCTGTCCACCTAATCTGGGCTTCCCAGGGGCACAGTGGTAAAGATTCACCTGCAAAGCAGGAAACGGGAGTTCAGTTCCTGGGCTTGGGATGATTCCCTGAAGAAGGAAGTGGCAACCCACTCCAGTATTCTCACCTGGAAAATTCCATGGACAGAGGAGCCTGGCAGGCTACAGTCCATGGGATCACAAAGAGTTGGACAGGACTGAGCAACTGATCTCACTCACATACATAGACACACACACACACACACACACACACCCCTGAAACTAATACAACTGTCAATCAACTATACTCCAATAAAATCACTTTTAAAAAAGGTATGCAAATCTATAATTTTTAACTTTCATTTATGACCTTTTAAATGACATCGTCCCTGTCAATTAAGGCAAAACACTCTACTCAAGAGTTTTCTATCTCCCTCAAACTGGTTCCAACATAGTCTATTCCAGTGACCATGGCTAAATCAAGCAGAATGCCTGTTTTGCATCTTTACCTGGGAAAAATGAATAATCTAGTCATTCTGAAAAAGCTTTTATCATGAAACAATGATAAGAACAACTAGGAAATCAGATTTTCACCGAAACTTCGTATTTCCTGAAAACCCACAAACAGAGTAAAATGAACAATCCTTATTAAGAATTGCAGTAAATATTTTTATTTAAAAATTTTATTGAGGTGTAATTTACATTTTTTATTAGTTTCAGGTGCACTACATAGAGATTCTCCGAAAAATACAACAAACTAGTAATATAACACAAAAGAAGCAGACTCACAAATATACAGAAAAAAACAGTGTTTACCAGTGTGTGTGTGGGGGGGGGCAGTATCGTATCAAGATTATTTTTAAAATGCTTTTGTAGATTATACTCCATTTAAAATTATTACAAAGCAATGGCAAATCCCAGGGACAGGGGAGCCTGCTGGGCTGCCGTCTATGGGGTCGCACAGAGTCGGACACGACTGAAGCGACTTAGCAGCAGCAGTAACAGCAGCAGTGGCTATATTTCCCTGTACAATATCTCCTTGATGCATACTTATACATATTGGTTTGTACCTCTTGGTCCCATATCCCTAAACGTCCCTACCCACTTCCCTCTCCCCACTAGTAACCACCAGTTTGTTCCCAATATCTGTGATTCTGTTTCTGCTTTGATATACACATTCATTTGCTTTATTTTTTAAGATTCCACATATAAGTAATAACACGGAATATTTGTCTTTCTCTAACTTATTTCACTAAACATAATACTTACTAGATCTATATACATTATAAAATATATAATTTCATTTTTTATGGCTGAGTAATATTATATTGTATTTACACAACATCTTCTTCACCATTCATTTATTGATGGACACTTAGGTTCCTTCCCCATCTTGGCAACTGTGAATAATACTGCTGCTACTGGGATGCATGTATTATTTTTGGCTTAGTTGTTCATTTCCTTTGGATATATATCCAGGTGTGGAAATGCTGGATTACAAGGTAGTTCTAAGTTAATTATTTAGTTTTAATTTTAAATTTGTTTCATTCTAATTAGTAGTTCTAATTTTAAGTAAATTACTTTTTAAATGAACTTAGAATAATTTCAGTTATATGCAGAATGCCATTATTTCATAAAATAATCAAAATATTATTTACATAATACTCTTCAATTTGCAAAAGAAAGCCTACAAGATATGTTAGAAAAAAATGGCCTCCTTTCATGAAGGCACCAAGGCAGGCAGATGAACTACATGAGGAGCATCTGACCACACCCTCAACAAATAAATGTACAGAGTATCCAATAAAATCTCTCTTCTAGGACACCAAGAGTCCCCAGTCTGTCTGTCATTAACAGAAGCTTTCACTGAAGACAGAAAGCATCACAGCCCAACCAGTCAACGCACAGATGACTCGCAGTTAACTTAAAAAAAGTGACGTTTAGAAAAAGTTCCCTTGTGGCTCAGCTGGTAAAGGATCCGCCTGCAATGAGGGAGACCCGGATTCCATTCGTGGGTTGGGAAGATCCCTGGAGAAGGGAAAGGCTACCCACTCCAGTATTCTGGCCTGGAGAATTCCAGAGGCTGCATAGTCTATGGGGTAGCAAAGAGTCGGACATGACTGAGCTACTTTCACTCACTCACTTAGACAAAGTACTATGTAGACCAGTAAGAATAATTCTGCTTATGAAAGTCCTTAAGCAAACTCCAAAAAGATTTCCCAGCATCCTTGTTCTGAACTTCATGTTCATGTGTAGGTAAAGGTGAATATTTCATGCAAAGATGGGCTCAATAAAGGACAGAAATAGTATGGACCTAACAGAAGCAGAAGATATTAAGAAGAGGTGACGAGAATACACAGAAGAACTGTAAAAAAAGATCTTCATGACCAAGATAATCAGGATGGTGTGATCACTCACCTAGAGCCAGACATCCTGGAATGTGAAGTCAAGTGGGCCTTAGAAAGCTTCACTATAAACAAAGCTAGTAGTGGTGATGGAATTCCAGTTGAGCTATTTCAAATCCTGGAAGATGATGCTGTCAAAGTGCCACGATCAATATGCCAGCAAATTTGGAAAACTCAGCAGTGGCCACAGGACTCGAAAAGGTCAGTCTTCATTCCAATCCCAAAGATAGGCAATGCCAAAGAATGCTCAAACTACCGCACAGTTGCACTCATCTCACACACTGGTAAAGTCATGCTCAAAATTCTCCAAGCCAGGCTTCAGCAATAAGTGAACCGTGAACTTCCTGATGTTCAAGCTGGTTTTAGAAAAGGCAAAGGAACCAGAGATGAAATTGCCAACATCCGCTGGATCATGGAAAAAGTAAGAGAGTTCCAGAAACACATCTATTTCTGCTTTACTGACTATGCCAAAGCCTTTGACTGTGTGGATTACAATAAACTGTGGAAAATTCTGAAAGAGATGGGAATACCAGACCACTTGACCTGCCTCCTGAGAAATCTGTATGCAGGTCAGGAAGCAACAGTTAGAACTGGACATGGAACAACAGACTGGTTCCAAATAGGAAAAGGAATACGTCAAAGCTGTATATTGTCACCCCGCTTATTTAACTTATATGCAGAGTACATCATGAGAAACGCTGGGCTGGAAGAAGCACAAGCTGGAATCAAGATTGCCGGGAGAAATATCAATAACCTCAGATATGCAGATGACACCATCCTTATGGCAGAAAGTGAAGAGGAGTTAAAGGGCCTCTTGATGAAAGTGAAAGAGGAGAGTGAAAAAGTTGGCTTAAAGCTCAACATTCAGAAAACAAAGATCATGGCATATGGTCCCATCACTTCATGGGAAACAGATGGGGAAACAGTGGAAACAGGGTAGACTTTATTTTGGGGGTTTCCAAAATCACTGTAGATGGTGGCTGCAGCCGTGAAATTAAAAGACGCATACTCCTTGGAAGGAAAGTTATGACCAACCTAGACAGCATATTAAAAAGCAGAGACATTACTTTGCCAACAAAGGTTCCTCTAGTCAAGGCTATGGTTTTTCCAGTGGNTTTGGCCACCTCATGCGAAGAGTTGACTCATTGGGAAAGACTATGATGCTGGGAGGGATTGGGGGCAGGAGGAGAAGGGGACGACAGAGGATGAGATGGCTGGATGGCATCACCAACTCGATGGACATGAGTCTGAGTAAACTCTGGGAGTTGGTGATGGACAGGGAGGCCTGGCATGCTGTGATTCATGGGGTCGCAAAGAGTCAGACAGGACTGAGGGACTGAAATGAACTGAACTGAACTGAAAGGTGTATAGGTGTGAATGAGTAAGTTTCAAGAATCTGGAAAGCTGAGTACCACTTTAAGAGCTGAAATGTTTTCCCATGGTTCCCTACTTACAATGTCACTCATCCAAGTGCCTCGTTAGCCCAGGTTGCCATCAGTCATCAAAACCCAACCTTACAAAGCAAGCTAAGACGCCACATAAGTCATTTTCTATTGGGCATAATGAGGTGGTACTGTTGCATTTTTATTGCCATTAGAATAAATTGTTCACAAGAGAAAGATGCTTCAGCTATTAAAATAAGTGAGGGGGAAAAAAGCCCAGGTATAGAAGTATGTTTTATGTGAAACACTCAGTCCAACATCTGCAAATCATTTGTGTTCTGTAAGCTAATAAAAAGTGTATGTGCTTTTTCCTCCGATTTATCCTCTAGAATTTTTTTCTTCTGTCTACCACTCATAAGAATACATTTTTATATTCTCCACCATCAACATTTTTTATGGGCTCCTCTAATATATGCTGTCTCTAAATCTGTACGGAAGAATTACCCAAACATGCTTTCTGAGTTTGCATAAACCCACAAGTAAGCAAACAAACTGATTTCCCCAACATTTCAGCTGGAACCGAACCAACACAATGTCGTTGACCCACTGCTCCTACCAACCCCTCCAAGTGCAGGCTGGCCTGTGTGGGGCCCTTCGTAATCAGAGTCAATGCATTTAAATAGGTTTAAATAGTGGCTCTGCCAGGATACAGAGTATCAGGTTCCCTGTGCACATTTGCCATTAATATTCTGAATTCATGAATGCCAATAATTTCTCAAAAACTTGACTTTCAGTGTCAACTTGAATCTGTTGGTTTCTGTCCTATGATTGAACAAAAATCAATTCTTCTACCTCCTCCAATCCTATCAGTGCAATTAGGCTGAGTTTAAGACATGGGAGGGGGTGACTGGCAGCTTCAGCTTACCCCCTGAAGACATTTTTTTCTTCACTTGAATTTTCTAAAAATAATACACCCACAGAAAAGCATCATTTGGGGGTATTTCCACTCCCTATTAGCAGATACAGAATGGTAGGGTATTAATGACTTCTAAAAGAAAATAATTTCTTCAGATACAAAGAACATCAAGAACTTCTTCCTGTTGGTAGTTACAACCTTCAAACTGTTCTTCTCATTGTTTTATCCTTTCAAGATGTAACTGCACACTGAATAAGCAAGACTCACAAGGTGGTCATTTACTTTGGTCCCCCACTCCTCCTCCCCACTTCCTGCAACATGAGAAAAGCTCTCAAAGCAATGAAGACCCAGCACAGCCAAAAATAAATAAATAAAGTTAGTTACAAATGTTCCTCTCCAAAGACGATTACAGATGGAAAATAAGCATATAAAAAGGTGCTCCACATCATATGTCACTAGGGAAATAAAATTACAACAACACTAAGATATCACTAAGGGCTTCCCACGTAGCACTGGTGGTAAAGAATCCACATGACAAGGCAAAAGATGTGGGTTCAATCCCTGGGTTGGGAAGATCCCCCAGAGGAGGGCATGACAACCCACTCCAGTATTCTACCTGGAGAATCCCATGGACAGAGTAGCCTGGCAGCTACAGTCCATGGGGTCACAAAGAGTCGGACACAACTGAAGTGACTTAGCAGGCAAGCAAAGATATCACTAAACATGAATTACAAGAGCCAAAACCCAGAACACTGAAAACACCAAATGCTGGCAAGGATGTACAACAACAAGAAGTCTTAGTCACTGCTATAGGGAATGCAAAATGGTACAGCTATTTGGAAGGCAATTTGAAGGCAATGGCACCCCAGTCCAGTACTCTTGCCTGGAAAATCCCACGGACGGAGGAGCCTGGTGGGTTGCAGTCCATGGGGTCGCTAAGGGTCAGACACGACTGAGCGACTTCACTTTCACTTTCACTTTCATGCATTGGAGAAGGAAATGGCAACCCACTCCAGTGTTCTTGCCTGGAGAATCCCAGGGACGGGGGAGCCTGGTGGGCTGCCGTCTCTGGGGCTGCACAGAGTCGGACACGACTGAAGCGACTTAGCAGCAGTAGTTGGCAGTTTCTTGAAAAATTAAACATCCTCTTACCATATGATCCAGCAATCACACTCCTTGGGATTTACCCAAATAAGCTGAAAATGTATGTCCACATAAAATCCCACACATGGATGTTTACAGTAGCTTTATTCATAATTGTCAAAACTTGGAAGTAGCCAGATGTCTTTTGGTAGACAAAATGTATAAACAAACTATGGTACATCCAACCAATGGAATATTATTCAGTGTTAAAAAGTAATACCAATCCATGAAAAGACATGGAGGAAACGTAAATGAATAATACTAAGTGAAAGAAGACAGTCTGCAAAGGGCACATATATGATTCCAACTACAGCATCACATCCTGGAAAAGGTAGCCATATAGAGACAAAATGATCAGCAGCTGCCCGGTGTCAGAGGGGAGGGAGGGATGAACATTTGGAATACAGAGGATGTTTTTTAGGGCAGTGAAACCAATCTGTAGGATACTGTAATTGTGGGTTATTGTTGTTGTTCAGTTATTAAGTCATGTCTGACTCTTTGCGATCCCATGGACACAGCCCGCCAGGCTCCTCTGTCCATGGAGACTTCCAGGCAAAAATACTCGAGTGAGCTATTGCTTCTTTCTCCAATAATTGTAGGTACACGTCACTATATAGTTGTCAAAACCCCTAGAATGTATAACAAAAAGAGTGCACCATAATGTAAACTATGGACTCTGACTGATACTGATGTGTCAGTTTAGGTTCATCTATCGTAATAAATGGACCACTCTGACGAGGGAGTGTTGATAATGAGTGTGGTTCTGAGTGTAGCGGGCCAGAGGTGTATGGGAAATCTCTGGACCATGCTTCCCAGTATTGCTGTGAACCTAGAGCTGCTTTAACAAATAAAATCTACTTAAGAGGAAAACAAACGGGTGGGAGTGGAGGGAATGCTATTCCTACATTAAGTAACTACAGATATTTTATTGAATATTCTTAAAAGCATTGATACCTTCCTTGTCTCCTCTGTAGTAAATAGGAAAATGAATACTCTGACTGAAGAAGTAGCCAGACTTTGAAAATTACCCCTAAGCCTCCCTACATTCTATATCCTTCCAAATCATCCACTTCTAGAATTAATCATATTTTGGCCTTTGATTCTGCCAAGCCACACAATGAAAACTCTGACCCAAATTCCTCCAACCCTGTACAATACCAGCACAGGGCACAAAAGCACAGCCCAGAGGGAATAGGATCCCCCACTGTTTAGGGATTTTTCTGGTTTTCTGATTTATTCTGATGTGACCTTTGTTCCCTTTATTTGACTCCAGGATACCAGGCATTCATTCAACCATTTTCGTGACACTTCAGGAACCTGATAAAAATGTCTCCTTTACCCATATATGTCTTAATATAGTTTCATGTCTCTTTGGGCTAAGACTCATTCATAAATTCCCTCAGCTCCCTACACATAAACAATGCTTAATATCACTCATAACTACACGCCATGCCCTCTTTATCCTACCACAAAAATGTCTTCTCATTTCTTTGGAGCCGAAATAAGAAAACAATTTATCCTCTGAGCCAATCAGTTTTCCATCATTTTCACCAAATGTTTACAGAGCAGTCTCAGTCTTCAGAACATGAAGATGAGAGCATGCCTTGCCCTGGACTTACACTGTGATTTTCTAAGAAATGCTCTCCTCGGCCAACCTTATGTACTTTGTTCAGTCACTCAGTCATGTCCGACTCTCAGTGACCTCATGGACTGCAGTACGGCAGGCCTCCCTGTCCCTCACTATCTCCTGGAGTTTGTTCAAGCTCATGTCCTTTGAGTTAGTGATGCCCTCCAACCATCTCATCCTCTGTTGCCCTCTTCTGCCTTCACTCTTGCCCAGTATCAGAGGCTTTTCTAATGAGCCAACTCTTTGCATCAGGTGGCCAAATGATTGGAGCTTGAGCTTCAGTATCAGTCCTTCCAAAGAATGTTCAGGGTTGATTTCGTTTAGGACTGACTGGTTTCATCTCCTTGCTGTCCAAGGGACTCTCAAGAGTCTTCTCCAACACCACAGTTGCAAAGCATCAATTCTTGGGCACTCAGCTTTCTTTATGGTCCAGCTCTCACATCCATACATGACTACTGCAAAAACCACAGCTTTGGCTAGATGAACCTTTGTCAACAAAGTGATGTTTCTGTTTTTTAATACATTGTCTAGGTTTGTCATAGCTTTTCTTTCAAGGAGCAAGTGTCTTTTAATTTCATGGCTGCAGTCACTGTCCACAGTGATTTTGGAGCTCAAGAAAATAAAGTCAGTCACTATTTCCATTTCTCCCCCATGTGTTTGCCATGGTGTGATGGGACTGGATGCCATGATCTTTGTTTTTTGAAGGTTGAGTTTTAAGCCAGCTTTTTCACTGTATATGTGCTTGAGTGACTTCAGCCACAGGATCACGCTCCCAGATCTCTGACCCAGATTCCTTCCCCACGCTTCAGACTTCAAAGTCTACTGGACATCCCACAGTCACCCCGAACTCAACAAACTGGAAACACACTAACTTGCCCCTAAACCATATTCTTTCTGTTGCATTTCCCTCAGTGAATGACACCTGGTTCAACTTTTATCCAAGTTAGAAATGTGGAATACCCTTGACTCTTCTTGATTCAGATACCCAATCAATCAGCAAAGTTCCATCCATGTTAAGCCCTAAATCTTTTTCTTTAATAACTTTATTTATTTATTTTTGGTTTCACTGGGTTTTCACTGCTGTGTGCTTGCTTTCTCCAGTTGCGGCAAGCGGGGGCTACTCTCTAGCTGTGGTGCTCAGGCTTCTCACTGCGGTGACTTCTCTTGCTGTGGAACATGGGCTCCTATGCCCTCAGTGGTTGCAGCACGTGGTCTCAATAGTTGCGCCCCGCAGATTCTAGGGCTCAGGCACAGTATTTATGGAGCACAGGCTTAGCTGCTCTGCAATGTGTGACATCTTCCTGGACCAAAGATCAAACCCAGGTCTCCTGCACTGGCTCCTGCAAGTAGTTCTTATCCACTGCGCCACCAAAGAAGTCTAAGCTCTAAGTCTTGAATCTACCACTCACCCCGTAACCACTGCTCTGGTTGTATCTGATTCTTAACACTGATTTTGCAGTGTTTCTTTAACTCTGGTTTTCCCCCTCTAAAGGCGTAAGACCTTTTGTTCTCTGGTAGAGAACTAGACGATACAGCCAAAGGATGAGGCTGGAAACAGAGTTCCATGAGAGAGGGCACTGATCACAGAGATTTTATTTCTGGTAATGAGGCAGTTTGGGTCCCAGGCAAGATGTTTGAAAGGATGATTTTGATTCAGCCTTAATTGAATCCTTTAATTTTCAACTTAGCTGAAGAAATAAATAACTTACAGACACAATAATTTCGCACTCAGAATACATCTTCAAGAAATTACCTTAGAAATATATAGCCTTTATCCAAGTGCTAACTCCAGAAAATTAAAGGCAGTTGAAGAAGCATCAGTTATAGCTTTCTTCTCCTCAACAAACTAAAACAATATCTTGGTCAGATTACCCAAGAAATGTTCATTCTCACTTCAAAATATTTTTAAACAGTGGAAGGCAATATTAATAATATTAAAATGGGGAATGGAAATAGAGTAACAGATGTAGAAAAGGAACTTACAGTTATCAGGGGTGCAGGGGGAGGGATAAACTGGGAGACTGGGATTGATATATACCTACTGGTATATATAAAATAGATAACTAATAAGGACTTACAGTGTAACACAGGGAACTCTACTCAACATCTTGTAATAACCTAAAATGGAAGAGAATGTAAAAAAGAATATATATATTTACATATAGGTATAACTGAATCATTTTGTTGTATACCTAAAACTAATACAACATTGTGAATCAACTATACTTCAATAAAAATTGTAATAAATAAAGAAATAAAATGGGGAACTCTGTGAATATGCTAAGAATTTTCTGGAAACCAAAGCTCTTCATTTCTAGTGTCTACTAGAGACTGACACTGCAAAAAGATGCCTCAGACTACATCTGAACACGTATTCATCAAGAACATTCTGGCACATACGGTTTAAACAACAACCAGGGACAACTTTTATCTGGCACTCTCTATCTACCAATGAATGTTAACATTTCATACTAAATATGTCATCTCACAGAAGCTATGACATTCTTATTAAAAGTACCTCCATTTGATGGTTGGACACACCAAGATCTATGGAGGTTAGTAATTTACCAAAGATTGCACACTCTTGATCCCAAGCCAACAAGGCCAACAAAGGGTTCCTTTATGTATCACTCTAGGTTGTAGAGGAACAGCCAGAAGGGGAGGCATGTAAATTAAATCTGAACTAGTTCATGTCCTAAAAAAGCTGGGGCAGGGCAGAGCAGGGGGAGGTGGAGAGGGGGCAAAATGGTAGCATACAAAGACCAATTTAGTCTGAGGTACACAGTAGGCTTCAGTGAACCATGACCGATTAAGTTGATGTATAAGTAATCAAGGAAAATTGGGTTAGATGGGGTAACATCTTGGGCAGAACTTTTCAAACTGAAACGAAAATGACATTCTAACAAACATGTAGAGTAAATCGGATTTACTGATACGTGACCACTTGGGCCTCCCACAAGCCCTCATCTGAGCCCAGTCAACTCGCCTCAACCCCAGAGCCAGCCCCAGATAACCACCCCAAACCACAGGTTGTTGTTTAGTCCCTAAGTCCTGTCCAACCCTTTGCGACCCCACGGACTACAGCCCACCAGACTCCCCTGCCCATGGGATTTCTCAGGCACGAATACTGGAGTGGGCTGCCATTTCCTTCTCTAAAACCACCAGCACATTCCTAAAAACACTATTTGTTGTCCGGTAGGGGTTCTCTCAGTAAAGCTTAAATTATATTTTCAGAGCTGCATTTTCATTTTGTCATCAGTTCAGTTCAGTTCAGTTGCTCAGTCGTGTCCAACTCTGTGACCCCATGGACCGTAGCACACCAGGCCTCCCTGTCCATCACCAACTCCCAGAGTTTACTCAAACTCATGTCCATTGAGTCAGTGATGCCATCCAACCATCTCATTCTCTGTCGTCCCCTTCTCCTGCCTCTTTCCCAGCATCAGGGTCTTTTCAAATGAGTCAGCTTTTCGCATCAGGTGGCCAAAGTATTGGAGTTTCAGCTTCAACACCAGTCCTTCCAATGAATAATCAGGGCTGATTTCCTTTAGAATGGACTGGTTGGATCTCCTTGCAGTCCAAGGGACTCTCAAGAGTCTTCTCCAACATGACAGTTCAAAAGCATCAGTTCTTCGGCACTCAGCTTTCTTTAGAGTCCAACTCTCACTGTTCTAATAAGAAAGTTTGGCAAATTATTAAAAGTATGATTAGGAAAAAATAAATCACATATCTCACAACTTAGAGATCATGATAATTTCATGCCCTTGCTAAGGCTCTTTTCCATGTATATATGTTTTCTACTTATCTGTGTTTGCCCTGTGGTTCCTAGGAGACAACCTCTGAGCCCTTAGAAAATTCTGCCTGATATGAGTGTTATTATATGCCCAAGACCTTGAGTCATTCTGCACTATCGTGACTAGATACATTTATTCTAGTGAAGGGATTTATGATGAATGACTCTTGTTGCTCCATGGGGCTGGAATATGAGTAGCTGACATTCATTATGGGGGTGCTGGATGCCTAGATGACTGACCCCTAATAAACAGCCAGGCTCAGGTGAGCTTTCTCAGTTGGTATCAAGGCTAGAGTTGGTTTCCCTGGTTGTCAACATTTAGCATGTTTTGTCACACACCACTGCTGGGAAAGTTAGGGACACTCATGTGACTCCTCTGTGCAAACTCCAAGAGAACAGAGCAGCCTCTGCGCTACAGTGTATGGGGTCGCAAAGAGCTGGACATGACTTAGCAACTGAACCACAGTAACAGCAAAATGTGACCTCACTGGGAGAGAACACTCAGAAGCTTGTGACTTGCTTCTCCTGGACTTTGCCACCCCAGCCTCATCCCCATGCCAGTCTTAATCCATATCCTTTCACTGTGATCAGCCATAACCATGAGTATAACAGGTTTTCTGAGTCCTGTGAATCACTGAGCCTGAGGGTGGCCTTGGGACCTCTGACACAGTTTGTCTATCTGAGAAATCTATAAGCTTGAGTTGAGCCAAACTCCAGTATAAGCTAACCATGTCTCTGACTACTTTTAAAAACTCAAAAAGCACAGTCACACCATCTATTAATGGATTTGCCTCTAAGTCACTTCAGCTGTGCCCAACTCTGTGTGACCCTATGGACAATAGTTCGCCAGGTCCCATTGTCCGTGGGATTTTCCAGGCAAGAAAACTGGAGTGAGTTGCTATTTAATAGTTTTATTACAGTTTACATTACTGTTGAATGCTTATTTTCAAAGACTCTCACCTTACTTTTGAGTTATTTTAAACTCAAGGCAGCTTAAAGGCAGGGAAAAAAAAAAAAAAACAACCCTGAAAATGAAGAAATGCAAAACAGTGTAGTTTTCTCTATTCTAAGTGCACCCAGTCTGAGAGGACAATTAATATTGTAAAGGTCAATAAATCAACTGAACTGCTGCGATGTGAACAGTTAGCAAGATTTTGCACAGCTCCACATAACCTCGAGAGAATAGAGATTCATTCTGAAATAAATCCAGGAATGAGGTTGAGAACCCAAGCACTATAAGCCCTCCAGGAAGTTTACAATAGCTTCAAGGACTTTCTAGGAAGGCTACAATCCTTCCTTGGCACAGACAACCCTCTCAGCCACCAGAAAGCGAGTGTTCCAGGCTGGTCCAAGTGGAGTGTACATTTTTACGCCACCTCACTCAGTCTAGATCTGATTATGAGCTTTGCCATTCCCAAGGATGACATGCTCATATTCTCTTCATTTATTTAGAGTCTGATTTTATGCAGGAATGTTCCTCTTCTATTTGTGGATGTAGTGTTTTCTAAGCAGGCTTCCCTCTAGTGGAACAGTATGCTCTTACCGTGCTCCTTGGAGCGTCCCAGGTCTGTTTTGAATCAAGAGGCTCTAATTGTTTTGAGATTCTGACATGAGATACTCATTGTTTTACACTGATTAAATGGCTTCTTGATCATTCCTCCCAGGACTGGATGTTAACCAAAACTTGAAGGGCAACCAAAAGATGCCTTTGGAATTCTTGTTCCCACAAACAGACACTCTGCTTTTTCTCCCCAGACAAGGTGTGAGTAAATGAGCTAGTACAACAGAGAAAAGGCGGGAGAGTTTTTGCTAAATAAGTAAATTGGGTGATCTATATGGACTCTTCTTGGGCAATCCTTCCCCAGAATCTCTGCTCCATTCCTCTAACCCTACCTGCCATTCCCTACATGGAACTTACTCTCAAATGCCACTCCCATCACACATTCTGTCCCACTGGCAAGAAGTGCTGGCCATCCTCTCTGCCAAGCCAAAGTCCCTCTGACTTCACATATTAACTCCAAATCCAGGTTTCTCCAGCAGCAGTCCCTCCTTCGCCATGCCCACAGCAGATGACAGCATTCACCCCCATCCCCCCACCGCCAGTTTCTTTAATCACTTCCACTTCACTGCCAACAGCCGCACAGTATAGTGCCTCACTTTTCGGTGGGTGACTTCATGCTCAGAACTGATCACCCTGTCTGTGTAAGTGTGGGTGTCCTCTACTTTATAAAACCCCAAACCTAAGCCATCCAGCTCCTAAACAGCAGGAAGCATGTATGTCCTAATGTTTTCCTAATATTTCAAATGACCTTGTGCAATGCTGTGTGGAGAGGAGACTGCTTGTTTCCAGAGTTGAGTCAGAGAGGCACTGATTGATTAGAATCTTGAATGTGAGATCCACTCCAGTATTCCTGCCTGGAAAATCCCATGGAGGGAGGAACCTGCTGGGCTACAATCCAAAGGTTCGCCAAGAGTCGGACGGGACTGAGCATCAGCACAGCAGACGGAAGACAGACCAGATCAGCAAAACTCAAATTGTTCTAAATTCCCTTCTCACCACATTCTGTGGACTCCTATCCATGATCATACTGTGAATTCTGTCCCCTGTGCCTTCTCGTATGCAACACGTATGTATGGATATGTATAGATATGTACATGTAAACACACACAGAAAGACACTCACGCAGAGCAATGTATAGAGGAAACCCATTCCACTGAAAAGCAAGATGACTGGGCTAAGGAACAACTCAACAGCTTCACTCGGTCCCTGTGCATGTCCGCCTGCATTTCACCAGCTTCAGTGATCTTGCTTGCAAAACGGAAAAATATGACTGGAACATTCTAGAGAAGGTGGGGTCTTATTCTAAAAGTGCCATGATAAAAGGAAAGCATTGCTATGGATTTTTAAAACTGGACAAGGTCAGTTAGGGATATTTAAAATGGGTAACCAGCAAGGTGGTCTTTCCAAGCGGCACTAGTGGTAAAGAACCTGTCTGCCAATGCAGGAGACATGAGATGGAACCTCAATCCCTGGGTCGGGAAGATCCCCTGGAGGAGGGGATGGCAACCCACTCCAGTATTCTTGCCTAGAGAATCCCAAGGACAGAGGAGCCTGGTGGGTTACAGTCCATAGAGTCACAAAGAGACACGACTGAAGTGACTTAGCATGCACGCATGCAACCAACAAGGAACAACTGCACAGGGAAATCTGCTGAACAATATGTAACAACCTAAATGGAAAAGAATTTGAAAAAGATACAGGCATATGTATAACTGAATCACTTTGCTGTACAACTGAAACTATCATAACACTGCTAATCAACTATACTCCAGTATAAAATAAACAGGTAAAAAATGATAAAATAAATATTCAGGATTTAAACTTTTAAGAAAAATAGATGATTCATTCATTAGTAACTAGATGAAAAATAAAAACGTTTGAAGACAGGTGCCTTCTCAAATATTCATTTCCCAAAAGAGACAGTTTCTCTACTTTCCTACATAAAGATGTACCAAAACTGAGTAAACAGAGAATAACCCCCACCTATAGAGGGCTTACAATATGCCAGGAACTTTCAATTCAGTTTTGGAATCTTTAACTCATTTAAAAATCCCACAGTTGCCCTCTGAGCTAAGTACTGATATTCTCATTTTAAAGATGGGGAAACTGAGGCATGGGGAAGTTATTTCTCTGGCTGATGACCACATCGCTCACTAAGTGACAGAGCCTGGACTCAAACTGTGAGCTGAGAGACATACATGTTGTAGACAGAAGGTTCTGCAGAGAGCTGAAAAAGATCAGAAATCCATGGCACGCTTGAGTATTCAGCCTAGTGGGACAGAGGGTAAACATCACAAGCTCTGGGAGCTGGGGGTGCAGCAAACATCTCAGGTACTGTCCTTTTCCATAGATCTGAGACATCTCCTGGCCCTTCCACATGGGACAGGACATAAGTTACAATGTACATTTAGCTGCAGAAAGATTAATATAGACAAGTTGAAGGTTACTTACACTGTAACTTAATCTCCTATAATAAACTGATAAAAGAATCCAACACATCATCTGAGAAGAGATAAAATTCAACATGTTGGTTATAATAAGAAAAAAAGGAAATTCACTGACCCACCACAATTAATTCCATTGGGTGAGTTATTCCTCCAAGCCATAACTGATAATAGCACCAATGAACCAGAGTACATTCTATAACTCCACAATCCTGCCACATCTGGGTTAAGAGAGAGAAGGGTCATGGCAGCAAGTAGGAGAGAAATCACACACACACGCACAAATCAGTTCCCCTTTTGATTCTAAAATAGAAAAAGGAAAGTAAAACATAATTCCACTAATTTGAAAAGAATGTCATCAACTTCTCCATAAGAGGTTTAGCGGTTCATTATAGAAATGAGCTCTTCCATCTCCCAAGAAGGAAGCCTCATTTACTCACATTAATGGACCATAAAATCCATTTCTTCAAAGTATACTTCCCTGACTGAGTCAAGCCTTTTACTAGAGTAGCAAGAGTGCATGTCTTCCAAATCCTCAAGTCCACTGAGCACTGGAAACATACACGTGGAGTCACAGGTTTGTGGTTTCACGTGAGAATCCAGCCAGAACCACTCCACATACTCAAGTCATTCAGGGGATGGCAGAACTATACAAAACCTCCTATTTTAGTCTACTAGAATTCTATGTCCATATTTGCTTAAATGATGACATATAGTAAATATTAAGAGTCACACACCATCTAAATGAAATCCACATATCATCTCTCCCAACACCCAAATTAATGATGGCAAATGAACCATCACCTTAAATATCATATCTCTACACTGAGCATTAACACATAGGGGAGAAATTGCTGGTTGCGCCCCCAGATCCACTCTCTGTCTTCCACAGTAATAGTTGAAGCTGCTCACATGGCACCAAGCTAAAGGCCACATTTCCCAGCCTCACTTGCAGCAAGGTGTCAATGTGTACCCTCCTGTGGGTCAACAGGATGTGGACAAAAGTGACGCTACAATGCCTGGTTCATTTTTAATCTGTAAGAAAGCCACTAGCAGGATGTCCCTGGTGGTCCAGTGATTAAGACTCTGCTTCCAATACAGGGGGTGCACGTTCGATCCCTGGTCAGGGAAACTAATATTCTGCATGCCGTGCAGAGCTGCCAAAAATAAATAAATAAAAATATACTTTTTTTATTAAAAATAAGAAAAAAAAGAAGGGACTTATCCCGGAGTTCTTTATGTTCTTCCTGTAAACTGGGACACATCAATGCAGATAATGTCATGTGACTGACAGGTCAAAAAGATAGAAGGAATCCTATCCCGGTATGACTTATCATGTGTCATTTGGACTGCTCACTTCTTGAATATATTTTTAAAAATCCTTTCGTTTGCTGTATTTTTGTATTATTTTATTACAGCAGCGTAGTTTTATCTTAATAATCTCAGTAAAATCGACCCATGAGTCCCACTAACCCTAATCAGGTGGCGCTAATGGTAAAGAACACAGCTGCCGACACAGGAGACACAAGAGATGGAGGTTCAATTCCTGGGTCGGGAAGATCCCCTGGAGGAGGACAGGCAACCCACTCCAGTATTCTTGCCTGGAGAATCCCATGGACAGAGGAGCCTGGCGGACTACATACAGTCCATGGGCTCACAAAGAGTCAGACGCGACTGAAGCAGTTTAGCACACACACACCCTAACTTAAATCCTCTGCAACAACGCTGTCCAAAAAGACTTTCTCGGTGATGGAGCTGTTCAGTATCTGCATGGCCCAATATGACAGCAACATGAGGAAACTGAGCCCTCATAACAGCTAGTGTGTCTGCAAAACTGAATTTATAATTTTGTTTAATTGTAGTTAATTAAAATTTTAAAGGACTTTCCTGGTGGCTCAAATGGTAAAGAATCCACATGCAATGTGGGAGACCTGGGTTCAATTCCTGGGCTGGGAAGATCCCCCAGAGGAGGAAACAGAACCCACTCCCACTGCAGGATTCTTGGCAGGAGAATCCCTGTGGACAGAGGAGCCTGGCAGGCTACACAGCCCATTGGGTCACAATGAGTTGGACACAACTGAGCAACTAAGCACACACACACACACAAATTTAAAAGCCACACAAGGCTAGTTGCCAGTTACTGCTTTATTGGACAATGCAGTATCTGAAACATGTGAAATTGTGTTGTTTTGTTGTTGTTGTTATTTAGTCACTAAGTCGTGTCCGACTCAGTATGGACTGCAGCACACCAGGCTCCTGTGTCCTCCACTGTCTCCCGGAGTTTACGCAAATTCATGTCCACTGAGTCAGAGATACTATCTGACTATCTCATCCTCTGTCATCCTCTTCTCCTGCCTTCTATCTTCCCCAGCAGCAGTGTCTTTTCCAATGAATCGACTCTTCCCATCAGGTGGCCAAAGTATTGGAGCTTTTCAGCTCCAGCATCAGTCCTTCCAATGAATATTCAGGGTTGATTTCCTTTAGGATGGACTGGTTTGATCTCCTTTCAATCTAAGGGACTCTCAAAGTCTTCTCTAGCACCACAGTTTGAAAGCATCAATTCTTTGGCACTCAGCCTTCTTTATGGTCCAACTCTCACATCTGTCCGTGGCTACTAGAAAAACCATAGCTTGAACTATACAGACCTTTGTCAGCAAAGTGGTGTCTCTGCTTTTTAATACGCTGCCTAGGTTTGTCACAGCTTTCCTTCCAAGGAGCATGTGTCTTTTAATTTCATGGCTGCAGTCACCACCTTGGATGGTGATCTTGGAGCCCCGAAAGTAAAATCTGTCACTGCTTCTACTTTTTCCCCTTCTGTTTGCCATGAAGGGGTAGGACTGAATGCCATGATCTTAGTTTTTTGGATGTTAAAATTGTAAACGTACAACAATTAGGAAGATCCATTATTATCATAGAAGGACTCATATTTTAAAGCAATGGGCTTTTGCTAGAATGTTACAGAGTAATAGAAGTCCTTAAAGCACAATTTTCTATAAGTAGAAATAGATGTCAGGCTGAGACTAAAGTATGAAGTGTTTAGCGTTGTCATCTTAAAAGCTGACACTAGCTTGTATTTCAACATGAAGGACACTTGGGATTCTTTTACCCTATCATCAATACATTCATCTTCCATAAAACCAAACTCAGCAGATGATATTTTGTGGGAGAGACAAATGCAAAGCAGTTAGCAGCAATCAGGCTTACCAGTAAGTCACCATCTTTATTCCATTACACTGAGACCTGGGGCAGTAAAACTTAATTGAGAGGTACTGGAACATCTTCTGATTGATCTGAGTACTCATCTATATAATGCTACTTTGGAGAGGTCAAGTTTACATTAATATTGTAAAACACTACAAAACTCCCAGAAAAGACGTGTGTTACAATGGAGCTGAATGCCACGTGAATCATCCATCTGAAACTCGTAGCTGAGGCTCTGAATACAATTATGAGAAACAAATAAACCAAACTGGGCAGATTGCCCAGAGACAACAGTCAAATATAAACTTTGGCGAGGGACAGAAATGAAGGGAGGGTGCTGAGACAAGAGGGTGGTAGTGGGATAATGAGGGCAAGACAAGGGGGAACCACGGCTGAGGGAGGAGGGGCCAGAAAGAAAAATCCACCAGAGCAAGACAGATAATAACACTAGCAATGAAGACAAAAACCAAAGAGAGGAGACTGGCCCCAAGTCTTATTTTTTTTAATTTTTGGCCACATCCCCAGCATGTAGGACCTTAGTTTTCTGACCAGGGATCGAACCCAAGCTACCTGCATTGGAATCCTCGAGTCTTAACCACTGGACTGTCGGGGAAGTCCTCCAAAATCTTAAAGGTATGCACAAAAGCCCTCACTGAAGCACTCTTGTGGGGGATTTACATAGACACACATTAAAATTTACATGGTTTTTGCCCCAGAGTGAGTTTATTAGTAATCTGAAACTTCCATCCCAGTCTCCTTTGTTGGATGAACTTGAACAGCAATGAAACACAGTATTTTCTAACTACTATTAAAAGTTGAATCTGAACCTTCACTCAGTACAAAGAAATTTATTTAACTGTCTAAAGACTTAACCTATCCAAATACAAAGCAATAACAAACAGAGGAAAATAAACACAGCTCAATCACCCCTGAGCCCACTAGCACCAGAGAGAGAGGAGGCTGGTTCTTACATGGGAATGCGGGTGTTTCTTTACCCTCCTTCTTCTAATAAGTAAAGAGAATCAACCCAGCTGTCCTTTAGGACTTGGAACTGTAAAATGTCAGTGCTGCAATAGTTTTAAATCAAATAAGACTACCCAAAGAGAACCAGACTCTGTGTGCTCCAAATAAACAGCTAAAATTTTTATTTCCCAAAGTGAAAGTGTCTAAAAGTATAGTTTATAAACATCACCTAGACGTTCAATGTAGAATAATGAACTAAGTATTTGACTAGGACATATAGCTTATAATTCCAACTCTGCTTTGTCAGTTAAATAATAGTAATAATGATAATAATAATAACAGCATGCTATTTAATTGATTCTAAGCTCCACTGCCCATTTAATACCTTCATCTTACAACCAATACTATCTTTTTGGTATTGCCAAAGTGGCAAATCTTTGGCAAACTTATTGTAATTTCATGAAAAGTTCCAGTCCTATGCTCTTGAGTTCAAGAAAGCAGTGGCCCCTTGCACATTAGATCTGATGAAATGCAAGTTACAGTAAATCAAAAAGTAGCATTTGTTATGTGCCATGCATGTGTTAGTGCCAGGCACTGTCACTTTTATCTACTAATTCAATCCACTCCCTGACAACCCTTGGAGGGAAGAACTAACATTGATTCCACTTGTCAGATGCAGAAACTGAGGCACTGAGAGGCTAAATAACATCTCATAAGATCACACAACTAGTGATTGGCCTGGCATCCAGGTCTGGGCTTTTGGCCACCATGCTCACTGTTGTACCTCATACAGGACTATACATGAGTCTTTTCGAGCAACTGGTACCCAAGTTTCTTGATAATGTCCAAAGACGTGCACTGGAATAAACAACCTCCTGAGTGCCATTGAGCTTTAAAACTCAAGGTGCCCTAACATGAAAGAGATGACATCACATCCCTTTGTAGGGCAGGTACTATATTAGTAAAGAAACAAATGATAGCTTGATTTTATTTCTTAAATTCCTTACAGAAGGATACTGTTTTCCTCTTTACTTACAGAAAAAAAAAGGAAAAAACTTAAAAGGATAAAACTGAGGCATTTGTATTCCATTAAATATCCTGGTAATTTTAAATAAAAAAAATATTACCCTTTAGGAAATCTGGCCACTAATGAACCACCTCCTGTCTAATTCAGCTTTTTCAGTTTCTGCAGGATTGGACATTAGCAGAAACACTAAATCATAGCACATAAATATGCCAGAATCTGGCACATAGCATATAATTTCATCTTGTGACTTTTAAAACAGGAACAATAAAGTACACATGGACATATGTACAATATGTCACACACACAATTAAGTGAATGGTATTTTACATTGAATTGAGGACACTAGAAACAATGGGGTTTTTTCCCCATTTTAGAACCATTAAAATGTCCATTATTGTATCAAATGGCATAGAAAACTACAGATCAGAATGCTACTCCTTGAACGTACTTACAGAATGGAAATAGACTCCCAAACATAGAAAACAAACTTAGGGTTACCAAAGGGGATACCTGGGGTCAGGGGAGTAAATTAGGAGTTTGGATTAATATATACACACTGTGTGTGTGTGTGTGTGTGTGTGTGTGTGTGTGTGTGTGTGTGTGTGTGTGTGTGAGATAGCTCACCAGGCTCCTCTGTCCATGGAATTTTCCAGGCAAGAATACTGGAGTGGGTTGCCATTTCCTCCTCCAGAGGATCTTCCTGACCCAGGGATTAAACCTGCATCTCCTGCATTGGCTGGTGTAGCCCATATACACACTACTTTATACAAAATAGGCAAACAATAATGACTTACTGTATAGCACAGGGAACTACACTTACTATCTGGTAATAACCTGTAGTGGAAAAGAAACTGAAAAGGGTTATATACATATGTATCTGAATCACTTTGCTGTATACTGGAAGCTAACATAACATTTTATTTTTTTAATATAAATTTATTTGTTTTAATTGGAGGTTAATTACTTTACAATATTGTATTGGTTTTGTCATACATCAACATGAATCCGCCACAGGTATACACGTGTTCCCTAACCTGAACCCCCCTCCCTCCTCCCTCGCCATGCCATCCCTCTGGGTTGTCCCAGTGCACCAACCCATTTTAAACTAGCCATACTTCAATTTAAAAAAGAATATTACTCCCTATTAATACCAAGTCAGTCTCAAACCACACAAACACCAGATTTCTCTACTTCATAGGAATATTCAGATTTGTTATAATAAAAAAAAAAGCTCAAATCTTTTTCAAATTCTTCATGCAGTTAGAACTCAAAAATGAAAACTTTACCAAAAGCTAAACCACATTCTAACTTCCCTCCTTCTAGTGCTGATCTCAAAGGATCGTCCAAAATAGGGATAAATAGAGCATAACTTACACTGCTCATGTGACAACTTCCAGCTACAGACAGGAATTTCCTCTTTTAAAAAAATGAATTCCAAAAAAATAAAAAATGAATTCCAAAACCAACTTTTCTTTCGATTTTCTAAGTTTCTGGCAGAACTTACTCAAAGACAATCCACTGGTTTATTGGGCCAAATGAGAAGTTAGAAATGTGGTAAAGTAGCATTTAAGAGAGACATTACCTTAGCTCTCTTAAAAATGAGGTTCTAAGAAGGTCACCTGTCTTGCAAACAGTGGGATCCAGATTCTAATTCGGGCTGTCTGGCTCCAAAGCTGGTTAACCGGGAACCTCTCTCTGACTTCCTCATCAGACTCAAAGTTCCCAGAGAACAAGTGAACATTTATTCAGCACTATATCTCATGGGCTGAGCTTCTCTGGTGCCTCAGATGGTAAAGACTCGGACTGCAATGCAGGAGACCTGGTTTGTTCCCTGGGTCAGGAAGATTCCCTGGAGGAGGGCATGGCAACTCACTCCAGTATTCTTGCCTGGAGCATCCCATGGACAGAGGAGCCTGGTGGGTTACAGCCCATACAGTTGCAAAGTGTTAGATAGAACTGAGCGACTAACAGTAACTAACATATCTCATGAATGGGCTTCCCTGGTGGATCAGCAGTAAAGAATCTGCATGCCAATGCAGGAGCCATGGGTTCCATCCCTGCGTCAGGAAGATCCCCTGGAAGATGGCAACCCACTCCAGTATTATTGCCTGGGAAATCCTACAGACAGAGGAGCCTGGAGGGCTGCAGTCTATGACGTAACAAAGAGTCGGACACAACTTAGCAACTAAACAACAAATCTCATAGGTAGGCCAAGCCCCACAGTGACAGACAGAGATTAAGAAATATCTGCTGTCTAGATGAATTAATAAAGGAACTGAAAAATTTAGATAAGCAAATGCCCAAGTTTATCAGTCCCAGAAAAATTCCTTCAGATCCTGGGTGGTGATGATGAAAAGGAGAGATCAAAGACGAAATTAGCTGTCCTGGCCTCCAGATCCAGTTCAGGGAAACTCAAATCAATCAGAACATGGAGGTCTGTGAGCTGATGTCACCCCCAACCACCCAAAGCAGAAGGCAGAATCTTTCTAGAATCTTCCATCTCACTCGTCTCCTTCAGCCAGAGAGTCTTCAAGTACTTTTACCTTTGTTGCATTGTTAAAACCCACACCTTCTTCCTCAATCATGATGTCCCTGCCAAAATCAAGCTTCTACCTGACCTCACTTAGCGATCCTTCTCCCCTCCAACACACAGTACTGTTGGGGTCTTGATGGGGCTCCAGAAACAGCACCCTTCTCTCCCTCAGATTCAAGACAAACTGCAGAAATCATAATAGAGGAATGGCAGAGAGAGAGGGGGAAATGGCTCCTTTGTTTCCAGGAACTTATAGTCCAGAGGTGGTAGTTTTAGGTCTATAGCCAAGTGGCTAATACTGAATACAAATGTTGGCAACCATGAGACCAAAGTTGGTCCACATATAGGCAGAGGAGCTACCCCCCACCAAGGGCAGCTCCTTCCCAAGAGGAAAACAGAATGGAGCTCAGAGGTCGACTTTATTCCTCTCAAATTTACCAACCAGGTAAATGTCTCCAGGCCAGGAGTTATATACATGACACTCCCATCGCAAGGAGTAGAGAAGAGGAACCCATGTGCCTGTCCATCAGTCTTTCAAAATCTGTCCCAAGTTGGCTGCCTTTGCTAAGCATTTGCCACAGATGCTCCCTCCTGCCATCCACCCTGCTTCACACCACTTTCATAGCCATGCATACCTGCCTACCTCTCCAGGCATGGGGCTCAACTCAGATCATCCTCTCCTGCCCTCTCAGTTGACCCACTGGCTCCTGCCTCTTTGTCTGACCTTCCTCATTTTCCAGATGCAGTTCAAGGTTCTCTCGATAGCCCTCATGAACATTCTCAGCTAAAGCTCACCATGGCCAGGTCTGTCCCCCATCAAATGCTTTAGCTTTGCCATCCATGGCTCTTTTAGTACTTTATTCTGTTGCATCCACTAGACTGCAGACTCCCTAAATCAAGCACAATCTCTTATATTTTTAACCCCTCAGTACCTAGCACAGATTCTGGTACATGGATGCCTATAAAGACTTACTAGATTAGAGAGATGCTGCAAGTAGGTAAATGCCAAGTAAGACATAAAAATTCCATGCAAATAAAATGCCACAACAGATCAGTGAGAACAAAGAGCATATCCAGCGAGAGGACCTGACATATTTCCTCAAGGTAAGGAGTTAAGTGTCATGAACAAGATATATCCAGGGAACTCAAAGGAATTTTTATTTTAAGAGGTTAACATTGAATTGGGCCAGAACTGAGGAGGACTTGCTGGGTAATAAAATGAAAAGAAGAGTCAAAAAAAAACAAAAAAACAAAAAATTACACACATACATATAATAAAAGACACAAATCTAGGAAAATAAAAGATATATTTGGGGGATGCTGAGGTTCCTACTTTGGTCAGGGTATGGAGTTCATATAGAAAAGTGTCCTAAGAGAAAGCCAAAGAGGGAATCTGGCTAAGCACACATAGGGCCTTGCTGCTGCTGCCGCTGCTAAGTCACTTCAGTCGTGTCCGACTCTGTGTGACCCCATAGACGGCAGCCCACCAGGCTCCCCTGACCCTGGAATTCTCCAGGCAAGAACACTGGAGTGGGTTGCCATTTCCTTCTCCAATGCATGAAAGTGAAAAGTGAAAGTGAAGTCACTCAGTCACGTTCAACTCTTAGCGATCCCATGGACTGCAGCCTACCAGGCTCCTCCGTCCATGGGATTTTCCAGGCAAGAGTACTGGAGTGGGTTGCCATTGCCTTCTCCGAATAGGGCCTTGAGCAGCAAACAAAATAAATTTCTACTTAATTTACAGACAATGGGAATCGAAGAATATTTCCTTAAAATGTAGGTGGTTAATGATGCCAAGGAAACCATTTAAAAACCGGATCCTTGTAGTAGTGATAATAACAAACTAATAACTTGTTTTTCAATTACTTCCAAATTTCTCAGGATCATAGCAACTCTGAGCTTATAATCATTTGATGATCTCAGCGGAACATTATCTGAGCATAATAAAATGACTGATAAACTATTTAGGACAATCAAGAGACTAAATATTAATTTGTAGTCATTTTTCATTTTGCTTATGATTCTTTCAACCCACTCCTGCACGTTCCATCTACCTAATGAGTCTGCACTTGCTACCAGTCTATCATGCAATACAGCTTGCCAACTTGCCAGTTCTAACAGCCAGAACACAAAATGCTGACTTCAGGCAGTAACATCGATGACCATCTGTTCCTACTTCGCCATTTCTTCTTCACTATTCCACTACCAACTACGGACAGCTTCAGATATCACTCTTCAGATTGGTAGACAATCAGCAAAACAGAACCACAGAGAAATTATTGCGATGTCAGACTCCAGTGCCAGAGTTGAACAAATGGATCGGACAGATAAATGGTCTCTGGACCCATCTGCAGTCAGTCCTGAGCTACAGCAGCAAAAAACCCCTCTGAACAAATTCCAACATGGCTCTTTGAAAGCAGCACCTGGAACTATAAGCCTGTTTTTGCTCTTTTGCCAACTAGCTATGTATTTTTGGTCAAGTTACTTTAATGCATGGGGCTTTCCTAAATCTATACAGTGAAAGGATTAGACTAGGTCCCCAAGCAAAAAACAAAATCCATTCATGTCTCCTAACTGTCAGCTGAAGGCTCCCGTTTAAGAACAGCCAGAATTCCCAGAAAGATAATTCTTCCCCAGCAGCAGCATCCTGTCCTCGACCACTGCCAGAAGAGCATCCTCTTTTAGCTTCCCTGTTGTCTTTTTTCTTTGTTTGGGTTTTTTGTTTATTTGTTTTAAAGTTTTTATTTTATACTGGAGTACAGTTGATCAACAACGCTGTGTTAGTTTCAGGTACACAGCAGTATCTATTCTTTTTCAAATTCTTTTCCCATTTAGATTATTACAAAATATTGAGCAGAGTTCTCTGTCCTATACAGTAGGCTCTTGTTGGTCATCTATTTTAAGTAATTAAGTCCCCTATATACAAACTTCCCTGGTGGCTCAGACGGTAAAGCGTCTGCCTGCAATGCAGGAGACCCAGGTTCGATTCCCGGGTCGGGAAGATCCCCTGGAGAAGGAAATGGCAATCCACTCCAGCACTCTTGCCTGGAAAACCCCAAGGACGGAGGAACATGATAGGCTACAGTCCATGGGGTCGCAAAGAGTCGGACACGACTGAGCAACTTCACTCACTTATATACAAACTTTCACGTTGCAAACTTCAAAGATGTGAATTGCCATTCGTATGTCCAATCAGGTAAGTCAATTCGCATGTCTCGGGCACAGTCACATGAGGGTATCCTCCACAAGTGGAGTGCTTCCGTGTACTACACAGTACTTCCATGTACTACACAGTACTCTGTATAGAGTACAGAGAACTGTATCTGTATTTCAAAGCTCAGATGTCCAGAAGCAAGCAGATGGCACTGTACTGTACTTTTTGAAGTACTATACTGTAAGATTAAAAATGTTTTATTTTTGTGTTTGTTTTCTATATATTATTTGTGTGAAAAAGTACTATAAGCCTATTACAGCAGAGTACTACAAAGCCAATTGTGATAGTTGGACCCTAGGCTAACTCTATTGGACTTATAAGCAACTTGGACTTACAGATGCACTTTCAGAAGGAAACGTGTTCGTATGTAGGGGACTTACTCCACAGCAGCGTGTACACGTTAATCCCAAACTCCCAATCTACCCCTTCCCCCTCACCTTTCTCCCCATCATAAGTTTTTCCTCTGTAAGTCTGTTTCTGTTTTGCAAATAAGTTCAACGTATCTTTTTTTTTTAGATTCAACATATAAGCAATATTGCATGATATTTGTCTTTGTCTGACTTACTAAGTGAAATAAGTCTGTTGTCTTATGTTGGGCTCCCCAGGTAATGGTCTCTGATATTATTTGAAATGCATGTGGTTATTGGGAAGCTCCTTGCGATCACACTTTGGAAAGGCAAGGGAGAAGACAGACGGGGCTGGGACAGAATTTGGTCTGTAATACAGTTGCGATACAGGACTCAGCCAAGCCCATGGGGAGTTTTGGACCCAAGACGGCTCTTCAGAGTTGTCTCAAGTTACACCCCTGCCTGGAAAGATCATTGGATGGGGGCTGCTTCCTTGCCCTGGGTGAGAATAATTTCTGGAGAAGCACTGAGCCAGGCTGGGAATATGAGAATCAATCCTAGAGGGGTTAACTACACAGAAGGAAAACAGCCACTGCCTTCACCTCAAATCCTCTAAAAGTAACAGGGGGAAGGGTGTGAATAAGAAAGAAATGGACTAAAAAGAAGCAGCTAGACTCTGGATGACCTTAGTCAACCTCTTTTCTTTCTTTGTGCCTCCATCTCCTTCACTGTCAGCTAATCTGTGGTCACTTTCACCGCCCCCACCAAAACATTCAAGATGCTACTACATGCATCCTTCTGGGTCAACGCTCAAAGCCCTTTTGTTACGTACATCAAAGCTTACAAACATTCTGAAGGAAAACACACACACACACACACACACACACACACACATCAAACCTCTCTAGTCTCATTTGAAATTCATCTTCATTAACTGTGAAGAGATGATCAGCGACAGCAAATTCAAATCTACACAGCACAGCATACACACCGCAATCCCACTATTAAATTGAATCTGCAGGCAGCAGCTTGGAGATTTTGACATTAGACTGAATATAATTCCTCAGTTAGTTGTATCGTTATTACCCATGCTCCCTCTTGTGAGGCAATTTTCCTTATTGGAAGTAAAGGAACCCTAACCAGAGCCTTTAACAATGATCCTTTTCCTGTTTTTATTAGCCCGTATCAAAGAAATGACTATTTGAAGCAAAACCAAGGGGAGGGAATTGGCTTTTTATTGCTGCGTTCCTGTTGTTATGGCTTCAGGAATGGAGAAAGACTCCCCATGGAAATACTGTCTCTCTAAACAAGCTCGCAGGGTAATCAACAGGAGAGGTCTTTGGCGGAGATGGAAAATAGAGAAAATTATTAAAATATAATTAACTAAGCAAAGTGGATGCAAAATAAAATGTGAAAAGTAAGCTATGCAGGACAGAAACGTCATGTCTTGGAACTTATTTCCATAGTAGTCTCCACAATATGCATTGTCCAAATGGGGCTACATAAGTTCAACCAATGGAAAAGCTGCTGACCTTTAAAAGTCAAAAAAAGACAAAACAATCGTATGAATGCTGCCCATGAATCTGAATTTACACCCCTGGTGTGTGTACTAAGTCGCCTCAGTGGTGTCTTTCTCTTTGCAACCCCATGGTCTGTAGCCTGCCAGGCTCCTCTGTCCATGGGATTCTCTAGGCAAGAATACTCAAGTGAGTTGCCATTTCCTTCTCCAGGGGATCTTCCAGACCCAGGGATCGAACCCACATCTCATATCTCCTGCACTGGCCGGCAGGTTCTTTACCACGAGTACTACCTGGGAAGCACTCCAAAACAAAAGTCAACCAGAAAAATCCCCCCCAATGAGAGATTACATCCACTCCTCTGAGTCAAACACACACTCAGGTACACAAACAAAATATAACATACAGTTCCAAGTAGCCATCATGTCACAGAAACCATGTCAAGTCCCTTGATCACAGAGTACAAACACCTCTATCCCAAGTTCCATCTCAGAAAGCCTGTGTGTTGAACTATTTGCTTCTTCTTCGGTTTGATTCTAACAGTGACTCTTTGTCTAAAGCTGATTGTCTAGCAGATACCATATTATTAAAAACAACAAATGCCATGTTAATTTTAATTGTATTTTTTAATTCTTTAAATATTTAAATACATAGCATATATTTTTCTCCATTTACAGAAAAACACAGATGTGTTGAATAATGGAAATTTATAGAAAAGGGTTATTTAAGTATAGTCTCAAGTACATGTACAACTATATACACACTACTGTTCAATAATGTTTTTCTTTTTTCCTGAAACTGATTATTTCACTTCTGATTTCAGTAAGGAGGGAAGCCAGAAACAGAAGACCTACTAGAAACCATTTCAGTCAGACACATCTAAAAATTTATAGTTTCTATAATAAAAAGGAGAACAGATGCAGAGCCCCATCATAAAGCAAATCAACATACAAATTCACAAGGCTTCATAATGCTACAACCCGCTAATCCAGAGAACAGAGTCAAAGGAATGATTTATTAACTTAAAGATCAATTTTTAAATGCTTTCTAGATTGATTGATTTAAACTGTCATGTAAACCCAATTTCCAAAGCTGTTGAAACCAGTATTACCAAACAATATAATTTGAATAAAAAATAGATGGTAGTGTTCTACTTAATACTCATTGAAAATAGTTAAGTTGACAATACACTACATTAGTGAAGCTTGGGGACTTGTCTCAGTTGATGGGAATCCGCCTGCCAGTGCAGGGGACATGGATTCAATCCCTGGTCAGGGAAGACCCCACGGGCCCTGGAGCAGCTGAGCCAATGCACCAGTTACTGCTTCCTAATTCTAGGGCCTGGAAGTCACAACTACTGAGCCAGTACTTGGCAGCTACTAAAGCCCACAGGCCTTGAGCCCGTGCTCCAAAACCAGAAAAGCCATCACATCAGAAGTAAGCCCTTGCACAATGAAGAGGAGCCCTGCTCGCTGAAACTAAGGAAAGCCTGAGCAAAGACCCAGCACAGCAACAAATTAATAAACACATGTATGCATTCATACACTTTAAAAAATCCAAAGTTGAAATATCATCTGCATGGTTTTAGCATCCCTAAAAAATATGTATTTCACTTTCCTTAAGCATACAAGCTAAACTATTTTCATCCACAAGAAGATGGAACCACAATGTTCAAAATAAAAGTCCAAGTCAGACTATCTTCAGAAGAAAACATGCCCAGAGATACTTTTTTTAAGAGTAAAATATTTAAGCCTAAGAAAAGTTCACTGAAAATATGATAGGGTTTCTAAGCTTTTTTAGACCCATAAAGATCATAACTACAGATTCATCCTCACAGATCTGCTTAACAGAACTATATTAAAGACCTAACATGTGAGCAGGGTTATAGTCACAGCGAGTGAGCACATGATAGGATAAGCAACAAATAATTACAAAGGAACAAGAAACAGAAAATAAAAGAGCAAACCAGAGGATAATGAATGTAAAGTGAAGCAATTAAAGGCCAGATGAAAGAATGGATTTCTATCATGATACCAGAAACCTCAGTGACCTCTGGTATCAACTCAACCTGAAGGGCTTCTCCAGGACCTAAACACTTCCAAAGACCTCTGAACAGTGTGGTCCTTCAACAACAAAAGAAATGGGAACACTGAGAGAACCAGGACACCGGTGATGCTGATCATCCCCAATTTTAGAGTTGAGTCTCTGGTCCTCCCAAAACTAAACTAACTTTCTCTAAGCGTCTGGAACAGAAGTTTTCAAAGGGAAACACCTCTCACAGCCCCGGCTGAGATTTAAGGGCTAGCAAGCTCGCCCGAAGGAATAATGTCATCACGTCCTGAATACTTCTAACAGTTCACTCTGCATTCTCATTAAAATGATCTTCCCACTGCAAGGCTGCTCCCGTGAGTCGTGACACAGCTCTGTGGACTGAGAAGACCAGTAGGCTACAGGCTTCCTACTTCTTCTAGAGCTCCAAAAGCAGTTATTAAAGGACAGGATGGATGCTCGCAAGACCCTCACTTTCATCCTTGTTGTTGTTGTTCAGTTGCTAAGTTGTGTCTGACTCCTTGCGACCCCGTGGACTACAGCACCACAGGCTCCTCTGTCCTCCACTCTCTCTCAGAGTTTGCTCAAACTCATGTCCATCAGGTCGCTGATGCCATCCAACCATCTCGTCCTCTGTCGTCCCTTCTCCTCCTGCCCTCCATCTTTCTCAGCATCAGGGTCTTTTCCAAGGAGATGGCTCTTCACATCAAAGGATTAGAGCTTCAGCATCAATTCTTCCAATGATTATTCAGGGTTGATTTCATTTAGGATTGACTGGTTTGATCACCTTGCTGACTAAGAGACTTTCATCCTTGGATGTAAGCAATTTAAAATAACTGTAGAAATGCCTGGTGACAATACTCTAACATGACTCTTTTTTTCTTGTAGTAGTTTAAAAGAAGTGATATTATACTGGAAAACATACTAAATTTAGAGTTGGAATGACCCCATCCATTCTCAGTTGTACGATCAAGGCAAGTCATTTAACCTGCCAAGGGCTCAGTTTCCTCATCTACAAAGTGGGGATCATGACAGAAACCACCCCCTCCTACAGTCCCTGTGATAATAAATAAGATTGATTACTGAAATGCTTTATAGTTTCCAAAGCAATTGCATAGACATACTCATGGGGAAGTTTCCCAAGGGGCCAAGCAAATAAAAATACATATTGGAATAATTCCCCCTATTCATGGCTATTTCAAATCCAGTTTTGAAGCCAGAGGGGAATATAAGATATAACTTGTAAACTAGTTAGGAAGGAAGGAAAACATGCACAGCTCTTTCAGTCCACCCTTAGCTTCTATTTGTGAGCAAGTGGCTAGCCCAGGTAAGAAGCTCTCCCAGAACCGAAATAATTAAAAGTTCCTGATGCTCTGGAGCCTAGAGGGACAGCCTCCCAGCTCTCTTTGGTGCCCAGGAGGCTCTACAGAATATGCTAATTATTTTACACGCTGCCATTCTCACAGACACTAGTTTCCTCGCCAATTTGTCAGCAGATTGCTGCCTGATGAGCAGTTAACTGGTCCTTGAGAGAGCCAGGTAGAGTGGGTTGAAAGTTTCTTTCTAAAGATGTCTTTCATTTTTGCTCACCTCATCCATAAAACCATTGCTTTCATTTTTTTTTTTTTATAATTTTTATTTTTACTTTGGTTTACTTTACATTACTGTACTGGTTTTGCCAAACATTGACATTAATTCACCACGAGTGTACATGCATTCCCAAACACGAATCCCCTCCCATCTCCCACCCCATACCATCCCTCTGGGTCCTCTCCTTGCACCAGTCCCAAGCATCCTGCATCCTGCATCGGACATTGACTGGCGATTCGTTTCTTACATGATAGTATACATGTTTCAATGCCATTCTCCCATCTCATCCCACCCTCTCCCTCCCTCCCTCCCCCAGAGTCCAACAGTTCACTCTATAGATCTGAGTCTCTTTTGTTGTCTCGAATACAGGGTCATCATCCCTATCTTTCTAAATTCCATATATATGCGTTGCTTTCATTTTTAAGGGCTACTTCCCAGTGGCTGCATGCCTTTGAAACACACAAACAAAACAAAGATCGGGAAAGATTTTGGCTGCAACTTACATGGCTCAGGCAGGAGGGGGTCAGGGGCACAGCCACGGGGACTTCAGGAGGGACTGGACCACTTGCCAGCTCTGTGCCCTGGGCAGTCAGCCCCTCTCGAAGCTTCTGTATTGGCAACTGCAAAATGGGATGATCTGTGCCCACCACCTCCCTGAATGTTGTGAACTAGAGGAGTAAGTCTGTGTAACACACTCATTCGGGAAAATGGAACCCACTAAGTACTTAATAATTGTTACCATTATGGAAATGAAAAATACAATAAACTTGGCAACAGCTAAGCCCACCAAATAATCTAATAGTAATCGTTTTTGTTCCATGAGCCAAGCTATTTGTAGGGCTTCCCTGGTGGCTCAAACTGTAAAGAATCCACCTATAATGTGGGAGTGAAAGTGAAAGTCGCTCAGTCATGTCTGACTCTTTGCCACCCTATGGACTGTACAGTCCATGGAATTCTCCAGGCCAGAATACTGGAGAGGGTAGCCTTTCCCTTCTCCAGGGGATGTTCCCAACCCAGGGGCCGAACCCAGGTCTCCTGCATTGCAGGTGGATTCTTTACCAGCTGAGCCACAAGGGGAGCCAGTGCAGGAGACCTGGGTTTGATCCCTGGGTTGGGAAGATCCCCTGGGGAGGGCATGGCAACCCACTCCCGTATGCTCATTTGGAGAATCCCCATGAACAGAGGAGCCTGGTGGGCTACAGTCCTTGGGGTTGCAAAGAGTTGGACATGACTGAGCTACTAAGCACAGCACAGGCTATGTGTAAGAAAAGAGAACTAAGTACAACGGTGATTCCGTTCTTTAGAGTAAAGGGCAATCAATGCCCCAAATCCCATCCTCTCTGAATTCCTCCTCTTCTTCCCTCTCATATATATATATATATATATATATATATATATATATATATTATATATTTCTTCTACTCCAGCCTCAATCTCATACCTGTTCTTCCTCCCACTAGGGTTTGCTGCTGCTGCTGCTGCTGCGTCGCTTCAGTCGTGTCCGACTCTGTGTGACCCCATAGACGGCAGCCCACCAGGCTCCCCCGTCCCTGGGATTCTCCAGGCAAGAACACTGGAGTGGGGTGCCATTTCCTTCTCCAAGGCATGAGCCACCTTTAACAACTAGACCATGCGAGACCTGGCCTTGGACTTGGACTTAACCCAGATCTCCTACGATTTGCCTGGAGGATTCCATCTGGTCAAAAGTGCAGCTGCACATCCAGGGAGCCTTTTCCTGACTGCCGCGCCTGGCCAAAAAGTGGGATGGCCACTCACAGCCAGAAGGTCAATCCACAAACACAAGAAAAATTCCTGGCATTTTTGTCTAGAAATTTTGATTCCTTCCCCTGCTACTCCTTCTTGGAAAATGAAGCAGAGGAATGTACCACAGAAAGGGGAGCAAACAACAACAACAAAAAAATGTTTTAATAGCATTTCTACACATTGCTCAAGGCTTCTAAAGTTACAACGACGAGTTCGTGCAGTGTTAGCAAATGTTTTTCATTTTGTTACGGGTTTAGAAAGTAAACAGGGGTTGAGAGAATGAGCACATCTAAAGCACAAGTGAATAAAGATCGAATAAAAATGTACAACCCCAGACACAGTAGACACTCCGTGTACTGGTGAGAACGGTGGCCATATTACTCAGGAAAATTCTGAGACAGTTCATGATCATTTGTGTCAGAAGTCTGAAAGCTGGATGTCTTTGGGGTATGTACCAGCATGTTTAAAAAGCGTCTGCCTGCAGGCTCCCATCCTCCTTGGTGGCTGGGCACAGATGTGGCAAGGACCTAGGCTGCTCAGATGCTGCTGCATCTTCTCTGAAGCCTTCCAAGGTCCTCACTTACAAACTAATCTTCCCATGTGATAAACCACAGCAGAGATAGAACAGGAAGATTTCCAAGAACGATTAGGGAGAAACTCCTAATAGAAGATTTAGTTTCTCCCAAGAGTAGAAGCTACTTCCCCTCCAATATACCTGCTTTTTTTTTTTAATTGAAGTATAGTTGATTTGCAGTATCATTTAAGTTTCAAGTATACAGCACAGTGATTCAGTGTTTATATAGATAGATAGATAGATTACCATACATCTTTGCCAACAAAGGTCCATCTAGTCAAGGCTACAGTTTTTCCAGTAGTCATGTATGGATGTGAGAGTTGGGCTATAAAGAAAGCTGAGAGCTGAAGAACTGATACTTTTAAACTGTGGTGTTGGAGAAGACTCTTGAGAGTCCCTCAGACAGCAAGGAGATCCAACCAGTCCATTCTGAAGGAGATCAATCCTGAATGTTCACTGGAAGGACTGATATTGAAGCTGAAACTCCAATACTTTGGCCACCTGATGCAAAGAACTAACTCACTGGAAAAGACCCTGATGCTGGGAAAGATTGAAGGCAGGAGAAGGGGACAACAGAGGATGAGATGGTTGGATGGCATCACCGACTTAATGGACATGAGTTTGTGTGGGCTCCGGGAGTTGGTGATGGACAGGGAGGCCTGGCGTGCTGCAGTCCATGGGGTCCAAAAGAGACACAGGTTCGATTCCTGGGTCAGAAGGATTTCCTGGAGGTGGAAAGGCAACCAACCCACTCCAGTATTCTTGCCTGGAGAATCTCATGAACAGAGGGGCCTGGTGAGCTACAGTCTACGGGGTCACACAGAGTTTGGACACAACTACTGGAGCCACTTATCACACACATTCACATATATAATGTTACATATATGAATATATATATACACACATACTGTTCTTCAGATTCGGTTCCTTTATAGGTTATTACAAAATACTGAGTTTGGTTCCCTGTGCTACGCAGCATCGGTCCTGGCTGGTTATCTATTTTATACACAGTGTATGTATATACTGCTGCTGCTGTTGTCATTGCTATCTTAGGAAACATGCGCATCCTTTAGATATTTGGAGAGTTGTAGGTATTCTGCAGAGCGATCATCATTGAGAGAGGAGCTCTAATCTTATGCCCACTTCCTGCTTATCACTTACGTTCATACCTAGCACATCGGAAAAGCAGGGAACCTCGGTGAATCTGCACTTATCCTATTGTTCTGAAATCACTGGCCTCCTAATCTAGCTTTTCAGGTTTTCACTGAACTTTGTTAAAGCAAGTCTTACACTATCTAGAGATTCAACACAGTGAATAGATGGAAAAAGAGGTCTCAATTTCTGTAACAAACCCCACCAAAAAGCTATATTCTGGGAAAGTTCAGCTGATGTGGACTTTATCAGCACGCGGCAGAACTGCCCACATAGCTAATGCACAGCAGACACGGTGCCAAACAGCTTGAGAATGCCTTGAGAAAGATGCAGTCTCTCTGAGGCTCTAGTCAACCTGTAGCTTCCTATCAAATGTCACTAATCCAGGATGTCCACGAAAAGTCTTACAAAGGTAAGACATTTATTCCAGACATTCGGCATAAGCATAATTCAGGGGTTGCTTCAACTTCATAGATCTACATGTTTTAGGCTAATAATGAAATCAACAGCAACACTACAGGTAGAGTCCATAGCCATCACTACACTGAAAACAGGACACATCCTTTATCAAACCCAATCACTGCTGCAGGAGGCTATGTCCCACAGAAGGCAGGGAAACAAAATTGGTTGATTTTCTAATTAATATCTAGATATATATAAATGGACATAAACACATACATGTAATAGAGAGAAAATTAACCTAGAGAAATCAAGGGTAGTACTTTCCAACAACTATAAGGATAGAAATGTATTGGGGGGAGTAGCAATATGAGTGCAAATCAAACAATAACCCTTCATCAGACAAAAATGCAACCCACAGACATAGAAAACAAACTATGACTAGCCACAGGCAAAGGAAGGTAGGAATAAATTAAGAATTTGGGATTAACAGATATATAATACTATATATACAACAGATAAGAAACTAGGACTCACTGTATAGCACAGGGAACTATACTCAGTATTTTGTAATAACTTATAATGGGAAAGATCTGAAAAAGAATATATATGAGTGTGTACAAATAGGCTGCGTGCTGTGCTTAGTCGCTCAGTCATGTTCCCCTCTTTGCAATCCCATGGACTGTAGCCCGACAGGCTCCTCTATCCATGGGATTCTCCAAGCAAGAATCCTGAAGTGGGTTGCCATGCCCTCCTCTAGGGGCTCTTCCAAACCCGGGGATCAAATCCAGGTCTCCCACATTGCAGGCAGATCCTTTACCATCTGAGCCACCAGGGCAGCCATTACTGAATCACTCTGAATGTAAATCTGAAACGTGCACAGCATCATCAGTTAACCACACCTCATTTAAAAGAAGAACATAACTGCACATGGGAACATTTTTCCTAGGGTACTTGGTGTAGGGTCCTAGAGTAGACCCCTTTGTTGATGCAGAAATCTCTAGCACAGCATCCCTTTCTGTGAACACCCTCCCCATGTGGATGGACTCACTCCCTCATTAGGAAGCCTGTCTCAGGTGTGCACAGCTCTAATCAGCTTTTCCTCAGACTGACAAATCTACCTACCTGCTAGTAACTTATATACCTTGGTCTCTAATCAGCACTCTGAAATTTAATCTTCATTGTGACCATGAGCTTTAAGGTATTAAGCTTATAAACTTCGTTTATTACCTTCTTCGTAACAAAGAGAATTTATTCACTCTAGATTTTATTCATGGTACTGCCACATAGTTTAATACTTCCCTAATGCCATCTTGTATGCTTCTCTGATGGCTCAGTGGTAAAGAACTAGACTGCCAATGCAGGACACATGGGCTCAATCCTTGGGTCGGGAAGATCCCTTGGAGAAGGAAATGATAACCCTCTCCAGTATTCCTGCCTGGGAAATTCCATGGACAGAGGAGCATGGCGGGCTCCAGTCCATGGGGTTGTAGAGGAGTCAGACATGACTTAGCAACTGAATAACAAAAAATGCCATCTTAAGATGCACGGTATCTAGAAGGTTCTTGTAGTCAAAAAGCCAAGCCAAGTAGTTCCAAGCAACTTCCAGAGGCACTACTAGATAAGGACTAAGGGGAAGAATAATTATCAAGGCCTCAAAATCAATCCAGAATTCATTCTATTTCAAAAGGGTAGAGGGCGCAGACAGAGAGTTGACAGGAGATGATTCCCAAGGAGAAAGAAAAGTTAACACCTCTTCTCTTTCTCTTGTTTAAAACATGCAAAAAGATTGCCCAAATCTCCGAAAATACACTGTCAGAGCAAAAATGGCATTGTTAGCTTCACTACTGCTTTGACCTGAGCCAAGTAGTGGAATCAGTATCGTGTATCTTCTGATTTTCATCAGAATGAATTTATTTACTGGAGGCAAAAGACAAAGACCCGAATCTATTTAAGAATGACAGAGACCTTTGGTGGGATCTTCAGGTGGGAAGTCACATATCAGTAAGTCAGACAGCACTACTGATCAGAGCAAGAGGAGCTTGTCCTAGGCTCCCCGTCCCCTCCCTACAAAAGCAGTCACAAAACATCTGATAGAATATAATTGTATAAAACACGTTTGCAAAGACTCTAGGCAAAAAACATGTGCCCAGTGGCCAAACTGACTCGGTTCCACTGTAGCTGACTATTTATAGAAGACTGATGATGTTACACTTGCATAAAAAGATGACATACACCCTCCAGCATAAAGAGTAGTTCACTTTGGTAGAACACGGTGGTCAAAAGTAACAGTCAACACGCTTTGTGGATCTTCAGGGATTAGTCCCTCAGTTCTTCCAAGTCTCAGTCTAAATGCCAATTTCTCCACAAGGCCCGCAGTGACTACTCTAATTAAAATCTGCCACACACTCATCCTCTCAAGTCCCATCAAGAGTATTCTCCAGAACCAAAGTCAAAAGCATCAATTCTTTACTTCATTTAAGTATCAATCTTAACTTGACAATTTTCTCTATGCAGAGACCTTAGCCCCTCAGAACTCGTCACATGTTTTTCTAAGTTACTATGTTAACTGTTCCATTCCCCCTCCTTCCCAACATATGCACACAGCTAAAGATAAGACTGACAAGGATAGGATCTTCATCTAGTTACTGATGGATCCCAAGAATCAAGAGTTCCTGGCACATGATAGGAAATAAAAAGCCAGCATTCATGTCAATGTATGGCAAAAACAATACAGTATTGTAAAGTAAAATAAAGTAAAAATAAAAATTAAAAAAAAAGAAAAAGGAAAAAAAAATTTTGAACCAAAGTATATGGATACTAACAACAACAAAAAAAAGCCAGCATACATTGGTTGAATGAATAGGTAATTGTAATGAATAAGTAATTCTGGGCTTAGATAAATCTGGCCATGAGTCCCTTTTCCACCTCCATTAGCTGTAGGACCTTGGGAAAATGACAGTCCTCTCTGAACTCTGTTTCCTCATCAGTCAAATGGAGATATAGGAATGGCTGTCCCAAGAATCACGATAAGAATGACACGATTCAGTGTATATGAAGAGCTTAGGATCATGCTTGGACAAAGCAGGAGTTCAAAAAATGTCACCTGCCATCATTTTTCCAGTAGTCACATACAGATGTAAGAGTTGGACCATAAAGAAGGCTGAGTGTCAAAGAACTGATGCTTTTGAATTGTGGTGCTGGAAAAGACTCGAGAGTCCCTTGGACAGCAAGGAGATCAAACCAGTCAATCCCAAAGGAAATCAACCCTGAATATCCATTAGAAGGACTATTGCTGAAGCTGAAGCTCTAATACTTTGGCCACCTCATGCAGAGAGTCAACTCAATGGAAAAGCCCTCAATGATCAGAAAGATTGAAGGCAAAAGGAGAGGGGATGGCAGAGGATGAGATGGTTAGCATCACCAACTCAATGGATATGAATTTGAGCAAACTCGTGCTCAAATAGTGAGGACATAGTGGAAAAAGAGGAGCCCGGTGTGCTGCAGTCCAGGGGGTCACAAAGAGACAGACACAGCTTACTAATCGAACACCAACAGCAGCCATCATTATTATTATTTCAAGATATGTTCCCCAAAGCAGTGAGGGATGATAAGGATTTATGTTCCCCGGCGACCTGCCCTCCTCACATCTGAAGAGCTCAGATCTGAGATGGGGGAAAGGGACTCAGGGCGTTGATAAAGCTACAGGGCTACCAAGGTCAAGCCCATCCCCAGACCTCATCAGTGCCAATTTAAAGACATGCAGGAGTTTACAAAGGAGCTGTTAACAGTGGCAGGATGACAGACTCAGCCCCGCTGGAGTAGAATAAACATTAACAATGAAACCACCAAGTAAGTGAGCGTGAGGCTGGAAACCTTAAAAGGCAGGAAAGCAGCTTCTCTCTGGCTACTTGAAGGGAGACATTTGTTTATTTGGTTTAACTGGAGTCAAAGCTAATGGTTCTAATGGCTCGAATCACCCCAAATTATTCTCCAGATTTCCACACACGGGCTGTAACTTAAACTTTATGAAAGAAGATAAAGAAAATCAGTCTCCCATAAAAAGAGTTTACCCGAACATACTAATCATTTAGACATTCGCTTATATTTCTAGAAAGCTGAAGATCAGAACCTGTGTGGTAACATTTTCCTGGAGCAAATTCTAAGTCTGCCTGAAACCTGGGAATTAAATCATTAATCTGAACATTCACTAAGTCTGTAGGAAAACAAAATACCAGAAACACCCAATATTGATAAGCACATTACCTTTAATCTCAGAATTAAAAGCAGAAACTGTCTGAGTTAAGAGAGAAAGTGGGAATGAGTGAGGAAGACAGCAATGAGAGTAAAGGGGATGACAAAAGGGAGAGGAATATTTACTGATTTCAGGGCAATAATGCCATCCCTAGGGGCTCAGATGGTAAAGAATCTGCCTGCAATCCAGGAGACCTGGGTTCAGTCCCCAGGTTTGGAGGATCCCCTGGAGAAGGGAATGGCTACCCACTGCAGTATTCCTGCCTGGAGAATTCCATGGACAGAGGAACCTGGTGGCTTACAGTCCGTGGGGTTGCAGAGTCAGACATAACTGAGTAACTAACACTTATCAGGGCAATAATACTCATTATAACATATCTTCCCAAAGTGGTCCCTTAAAGCATTATGTGAACAAACTAAAATGAAGGACTATATGCTCAAGACTGGTTAAGACAAATAATGCCCCCCCCCAAAATTTTTTTTTTTTTTCTCTCCTCACTCTATAGAATAAAGACCTTAAGGCTTGGAGACAACTGAAAAAAGTCTGGTAGCTAAGTAGAAGCTGGAATCAAATTTCCAGACTCCCAAATCAGTGCTTTGCATTTCACACAAGAACTGCCTTGAGCTCTAACATGCATGTGATAAATGATTCAGATTCTGCATTTCTGACAAGCTCCCAGGTGATACTGATGGTACAGGACCTGGGATGTCACAGAACTAGGAAGCCTCTCACCCACTGCACCTGCTAAGGTTAAGTCTTGGGAATATGTTTTAAAATATCTTTTAAAAAGATATTTTTCTAGGAGCAGGACAAAGTGAGATTACAGATGAAATATTGAGGTTTTAAAAGTTCTAATAATTCACAATATTTCTAAAATTTAAGGGTCATTTACATGGTGGTGTCAACTCCAGTAGTAAGCAAAATACATTAAAGTTGCAAATTTTTAAAATATACACAAACACCAACACTTTATAGTTGAAGGATCTCTCACTGAGCCATTCTATGGATATACACTCATCGATCATTTAAAATACACCACGCCTAAATTGCACCATGGACTTCCCAGATGGCTCAGCGGTAAAGAGTCCACTTGCCAATGCAGAAGACAAGAGTTCAATCCCTGGGTCAGGAAGACTCCCCTGGTGAAGGAAATGGCAAGCCACTCCAGGATTCTTGCCTGGGAAATCCCATGGACAGAGGAACCTGGCAGGCTACAGTCTCTGGGGTCACAAAGAGTCAGAAAGGACTGACTCTTAGTGACTGAGCACAGATGCAAATAGCACTATGGCTGTAAAACTGTCGATGCTCGGTCTCCTCTGATAATAGAAATACCGTGTCTAGGGATTGCTTTGGCTTTCTTTAAAATTGGATGTTTCAGATAAGAAAGAAGGCATTAACACATCAAATTCCCACAGGCTTATTTGCATAGCCTTTACCATCCAACAGCACAATGTAATAAAGTTGACCATACCCAATTACATATGTTTTAACCTATAATACATTACATATATTATAATGATATATATTAGGGGGTGTTAAAGTGCAACTGGGCGGAGTGTAACAGGGGTGAAACGATTTTAGAAAAGCTTTTGTTATTCTAACTCTCTATTACCCTTCACTCCCCCCATCCCCTCCATCTACAAGAGAAGAATCTGGATTCATTTGAAGAGAGTTGATGAACACTGAACACAGTGTGTCCCTCCAGCCAAAACTCAGTTACCTCCCAAAGCTTCCTATTGGTCCCCTTGAATCAGCTGAACTCAAGAGGTTTTTGTTTTTTTTTTTTTTCCCTATAAAAAGTCCACTGTGTATCTAAATCGGATTCCAGTAAAAATTTCACTTCAGCTGAAGTGAAAATGCAGAGGTAGCAGTTAGGAATAACAGCTGGAGAACATTAGTTTTCTGTCTCTCCTTTTCTCTCCCAAGGGTTGAAAACTCCACTGTTCAGACAGGAAGTAGTCACACACCACACACTGCACAATACGAGAACGCTGGGATGTAAGAACAAGTTGCAGAGGATTAGAAAGAGTGTGAGGGGTTTTCTTCAAGAACACAGAGCCGCAACTCTGGGTTCCTCTGAGTATCCGACTCCCCGCGCCCCCCATCACCAGTGTTTTAGTAAAGTAAGGGGTACACACCCAGAACTGACAAACACACACTTCACTCCCTGAAAGCTTTTTAATAACTCAAGAGGAAGGAGGCTTAATCTTTCATTTTTCCACCATTTTTTAAAACATTAACTTCACGAGGTTTTGGGGGGTGGCCAAGATTCTCCAATAATCTTTTCTGGCCTAATTTCACGGTTGGCTATCTTAAAAGACCACCTTTCAACTTTCTTTTTAAAAAAAAGAAAAGAAATTGTCAGGGAGAAAAAAAAAAATCTCTCTCACTTAACTGTCCCGAATAAGGCAATCTATATATATCATATATATGTGGGATTCAACACATGACGCCCTGGAAAAAGAATGATTTAAACAAAAGGTTCTTGTGGATACGGTTTTCTTAAGGTCGGTTTCTGCTGTAATTTCACAAAGCTGCTGAGAAGAAACACAGTGGCAAGCAAGGGGGAGAGGCATCCACCTTCCGTGGTCAGAGCTCCTCAAGTTTTGAACTGAATGAAGTTTCTCTAACACCACATGCTGAATAGCCATTCTGCATTCCTAGCAGTCTGCAGGCGCAGGACCCCGCTTCTAACCGCCGGTCCTCTGGGGGCAGGCTGTAAAACCGGCCCCGTCTCTTGCACTCCCCTCCAGCCAAGTTCACGAAAGACAAACCTTCCTAACTCCAGAACTGCAGGGAAATGCCTCTGCAGTATGCCTAGCAGGGGCAATGCAGTTAATCAACTGGGTTCCAACACTCCGGTTTTATGCAAAGAGGGGGAGGAGGGGCGAAGGAGAAGCCAGCCCACACATCCATCACCCTTTTAGGAGTAGGTGGAGTTTAAGTTGCCCCAACTTCCAAGTTCCCACTTGACAGGCAATATTTCTGTGCAATTTCCAGCCCCACGTAACAGACGGTCCTTTGCCCCTCTCGAGCCCCCGGAGAGCCCAGACCAAACCCCCCCNTTTCCCGGCTGGGTCCCTAATGAGTAAGATGAGCTTCCGGGTGTCGCTTGAAATCCCTTGGGTCTGCCTGCAGATACGGCCTGTGTTAGGTGTGGTGGCATTCCGAATCAACGCGCGTCGCAGGCTGATTCTGTCCGACAGCTCCAGGTATGCGTGCCGGCCTCCTCCTGCGGCTCCCACGTTCGGGTCTGAGGCGGGAACCGAGGAGCGAGGGAGCCAAAACTTGAAGGGGAACTTAGCAGGGAGTCAGTGCAGAGCCAGAGACATTCCTCGCCCCGGTGCGGGAGGCTTCCTGGCTCCGAACTTTTAAGAGCTTCTGAGCCAGGAAGTGTGTCCCCCACCCCCACCCCTACTCCCGTTTCTATATTTTTTTTTCTCTTGTGGTTGGTGTTACCCTTTGTTTTATATATTACAGCCTCTTTTGGAAATTTCTATGGCACTTCTAGTGTCTTAAAATGGCCTTTTGGTGTTCACTGCTTTAAATGGAAAAAGGAAATTCTTCTTAATGTTTTATTCCCTTTCCATATAAATACCTAGAATTTTATAACATTGCATCTTAGTAATGAGCTGGGCATTCACAGCGTAAATTACTTTCTAGGAGGCAGGCACGCAGCACAGTTTCTCTTTATAAGTGTTGGATGTTTTAAATTAAACTTACATAATGATACATATAATATATAAGCATTTATGATACCTGAATGGAGATCCAGAGTTTTCATAATTACCTTTTTCGTACAAGACTTGCGACCTTATGCAGAAATTGTTAGTGACTTGACCTTCCATAGATTCTCTTTGGGTAATTTCCTTTCATTTAATACTATTTTCGTTCTTAAAGATAAGCAAAAATATCATGTTTCCAAATTTTAAAATCTGGATTTATTGTTCCAGAGAGATCATGTTTTGAAGGAAAAATAAATTCATCTATTTTCAAGCACAGAACTAAATAATTGTACCAATCACATGTCAACTGTTGTGTTGCAGGAAGGGGTACCCTTTCCAGGGCCCGAAACTGGGCTCTTGTCTAACACTCGGAAATGAACTGTCTGAGGAGACACGTATGCTGATGAAGCAAGAGATTTTATTGGGAAAGGGCACCTGGGTGGAGAGCAGTAGAGTAAGGAAACCCAGAAGAACAGCTCTGCCTGTGGCTTGCAGCCTCTGGTTTTACGGTGATGGGATTAGTTTCCTGGTTGTCTTCAGCCAATCACTGTGACTCACAGTCCTTCCTGGTGGTGCATGCCTCATTCGGCCAAGATGGATGCCAGAGAGAAGAATTCTGGGGGGTGGTCAGACATGTAGTGGCTCCTTTTGACCTTTCCCAAACTCTTCTGGTTGGTAGTGGCTTATTAGTTCAGGGTTCCTTACCAGGACCTCCTGTCCTAAAACAATCCATGCAAATGGTTACTATGGTGCCTGGCCAGGGTGGGTGGTTTCAGTCAGTGTGCTTCGCCTAACAGTTCCAGTTCAAAGAGATCAAGAACTATATTTCATCTTTTCATATATATAATCTAGCACATTGTCTGGCCAATAATATGTGTTTCCCATGTCTGTTAAGTTAAATTAAAAACTTACATCACAGGCCCTGTATAGGAAATAAGCGTGTCAGAAATGTGGAAGAGTCAAGTGGGTTTTCAGAGACTCTGCCTAAAAAATATAAACTCACACTAGAAATGAATGTGTCCACATTATCTTCATCTAAAATGGGACTCTGCTCACCTGGTCCCTGTGATTTTTCATCATCTTGTAGGGACTTGCCCTGGGTCTAACCCTGGATCAGATCATTTTTGGAAACTTCGTTGGTAATTGACCTGCTGTAAGCAGTGGAATGATAGATGCTTCTCTTGATATTCTGTGTTGAGTTGACAGCTTGTTATAGGCTGTTATCTCCCTCCCTCCTTTGAGGTCTACACATCAGGAAAGTGCTCCCAGAAGAAACTGAAGCTCCAGCAGTTCACCTACGTGGTGAATGCCAGATGAATTCAGGTTCTCAGACCCTCCCTCCCCATTCCTCTACTTCTCTTGACCTGGTCATTATTCAACTTGAGAGGCTCTGTTCCCCCTTTTGGTTGAATCACTTTCCAGGATCTTTATATATCAGAGCAAAGCTAACAGTGAAAAGTAAATTGTAGTGACTAACCTTGGACTGCAAGAAGATCCAACCAGTCCATTCTGAAGGAGATCAGCCCTGGGATTTCTTTGGAAGGAATGATGCTGAAGCTGAAACTCCAGTACTCTGGCCACCTCATGCAAAGAGTTGACTCATTGGAAAAGACTCTGATGCTGGGAGGGATTGGGGGCAGGAGGAGAAGGGAACAACAGAGGATGAGATGGCTGGATGGCATCACTGACTCGATGGATGGGAGTCTGAGTGAACTCCGGGAATTGGTGATGGACAGGGAGGCCTGGCGTGCTGCGATTCACGGGGTCGCAAAGAGTCGGACACGACTGAGTGACTGAACTGAACTGAACCACTTTTACCTCCTTTGAAATTAAAGTCTCGAAATACTTTTAAAGGTCTATTGCCAGCCATAGAGGGGAAGAGAGACAATCTGGTATAAAACAAAATAGAGGACTTCTCTGGTGACTCAGTGGTAAAGAGTCCGCCTGCTAATGCAGGAGACACCAGTTCAATCCCTGGTCTTGGAGGATCCTACATGCCTCAGAGCAACTAAGCCCGTGTGCCACAGCTATCAATGCTGTGCCCTGGAGCCCAGGAGCCGCAACTGCCGAAGCCCTTAAGCCCTAGGGCCCACACTCCACAACAAGAGAGGCCACCGCCGTGAGAAGCCCTCACACCTAGAGAATAACCCCCAAATCCTTGAAATGGCAAATTTATAAGAATGGAAAACAGATTCATGGCTGAATGGTTAAGGTGGTTCTGAATAAAAGGGGAACATGAGGGATTGTCATGGTGCGGGAAATGTTCTGTATCTTGACTTTAGCCATATAGATATCTCGGTTCTGATGTTGTACTACAGTTTTGCCCAAATTTTATCATTGGAGGAAGCTAAATTGGGGTAAATGTGATCCTATTCATCCTATTCATTATTCATCGCTAATGCAAATAAAACTACAATTATTTCAACATCAAAAGTTTTAAGTTGAAAAAGGAAGCCGTTTCATCACAAGATTTCTATGTATTCTTTCTGTACTATCATTTATAACACCTCCCACTTCTTCTTCATCCATATATGGGAGAGCCAGAACCGTAACGATCACTGATTTCTTAGTGTTAATTGGATTTACATCTGTGTCTACTCAGCACTGAGTGATTTAGGCAAAGAAGCCTAAAATAGTTCATACCCTAAACTTTGGATTTGGGAATATCAGAGTTAAAAGACTCCACTGAGAAAGGAACTGGCCAACTGCTAAATTAGTAAATTGTCCAACGACTTTGTCTTTTGTTGACCTGATGCAAAAAGAAAAACATAAAAGTAGAGAAATCTAAATTTCAATTGATATTCACATTTTTGTTTCTATTTTCCAGTAGCTAACTCAGTGACCTTTGAGCTACTTCAATAAATATCGATAAATCTATACTCTGAGTAATGGGAATATATTCTTTTCTAATAGTACATTTTTAGAGTATTGAATCCAAAATCTAGCTTGATTTAAAACACCATGTGTCCATGCATGCTAAAGCACTTCAGTTGTGTCCGATTCTTTGCAACCTTATGTACCATAGCCACCAAGCTTCACTGTCCATGGGGATTCTCCAGGCAAGAATACTGGAGTCGGTTGCCAGGCCCTCCTTCAGGGGATCTTTCCGGCCCAGGGATCGAACCCCTGTCTCTTGTGTATTCTTCGTTGGCAGCTGGTTTCTTTACTGCTAGCGCCACCTGGGAAGCCCTTACACCACCACAGGAGTCTGTTTTTACTGGAGGTGGAGCTCCCGAAGGTCAGGTTAATCTCCATGCACTTGGCCCTGGGAACAGACAGACTGCCAGAGCCCTGTGGAGCCAGGGGGCCAGGAACCAATCAGTGTACCTCTTCCCTAAACTGGAGCGTTGGTTGCAAGCTTGCAAATGATCACGTTATTGCTGTAAGTCTTCCTGGAAATACTGTAGAGAAAATGAATCCTCCCATGAAACCCATTTTGGGGGAAACATTCAGAGCTGCACTCACTGAGATTTAAAAAAAAAAAAAATACTTAGAATGATCATAATGAATACCTGTCTTTAAAAGGAAGAAATGAGTTTTCAAGTTTATTTTAAAAGTTTAAATAAACTACAGTTTATTCACATTTATGTTGACTTTTTCCCCCTTGTTAACATACTAGGTTGCCTTTAAAAAACTAAATCACCTGCTCATCTTTATTTTGATATTTTAGATTATGGGTGGATTTGCATATTGTTACTGCAATCATGGTGGAAGGTGGCAACTCAGTTCTAAAACAGGCTTGTGGTTGAAATACGTGTATTAACTAAAAGAGGAAATACTGTTAATTGTTATGTTTATTACCAAAATATGAAGTTGGATTCTTGACAAAACAAATACTTGTTTCAGATAGAAAATTATGGTAAAAAAAGATTATTATGCCCACCCTAGAACATTTACTTAAACTATAATATTAGAGAAGAAAAAACAAACATGCATGAATTTTAACACTGTGCTGTTTTGAATTAAGTATTTTGCATGTCTCACTTAATGTCTGTAATTAACTTAGTGCTTCTAGACTTAACTTTATCGAGAAGACTGCTGAGGCTCAGAGAAGTTGAGAAAATCCTAAAATGATGCACAGCAAGATTAGAACTGAGATCAGTTTGCAAGGTCTGTGATATTTCTCCCTATTTTCTGCCACCAATGTCATGCCATCACAGGCCACCCTAGATTTGGACCAATCCTGGCTTTCAGCAGAAATGCTATGTGTTTAACTTAAAGTGAAAAATCTTTTGAAATCTGCAAAATTTAATCAGACATGTATTCATTATGCCACTTGAATCTTCACCATAGTCATAATGACTAGTGGCTAGGTATTTTAGATAAATAATTTAGATGTTATCATTATAAAGTAAATAGATCGCTTAATAGAATAGGCACTTTATATAGGACTCTTGAAATTCTATCTGCTCACATAAGTTCCCTTTACAGCTCTGAGAAATGAAATAGCCATTTGCTCTAATTCAAAATATTATGATACTCACATACTCTATCAAACCATTGCACCTCACCCTGGATCACATTTAGCAAGCAATTCCCTATTGTCCTTTATCAGGCAAGTAGCCTATCGGAGGTATATCACATGAGACCCCACAGTAGCCCAAACCAGCTGTATATGCTTAGCTCACAGTGTCATAGCAGTCAGCCAAGTCCTAACATATTTCATTATCTGGCTTCTTAGAACACAGCAGAGTGGCAGCAAGGCATAAGAAGTAATAATGCTCAACCTATTTGAGAAACTACAAAAAGTTACTGCTTCTTAAAAGTAGGGTAATGAAAAATCTCTAAAGGGAAGACAGAAAAACTGAATAAAGGAAAACATAAGCAGGAAACAAATGAAAGACTCAGGTTAATATAAGCATAGGTTATTGTCTTATATAAGGTAATATTGTTGTTGTTTAGTCGCTAAGTCATATCCAGCTCTTTTGCAACCCCATGGTCTGTTGCCCACCAGGCTCCTCTGTCCATGGGGATTCTCCAGACAAGAATATTGGAGTGGGTTGCCATTTCCTTCTCCAGGGGATCTTGCAGACCCAGGGATTGAACCTGTGTCTCCTGCCTTGGCAGATGGATTCACTCATGCCACTTGGGAAGCCCCCTAAGGTAATATTAGCACCTGTATAAGTAAATTTCCAAGTTTTAGTAACAAGCACATGTAACTAGTCCCCTGGAGATTACGCTCCACACAGTGATTCAGGGATCCAGGCTTCTGCTGTCTTATAGCTCCACCAGCCACACAGCTGCACACAGCTGGCTGAGGCACAGAGAGGCAGTGGAAGTCCTGTCTCATCAGCTCTGCTCGCTTTTCACTGATGAGAACAAGTTCAGTGGCTTCATCTGGACACAAAGGAACCTGAGAAATGTAGTCTTTGGCTGACCTACTGTCCTAGCAACACCCCACACTGGGGGCGGGGTGGGGGAGGAACAGTACTGGTGAACAGGCACGTAGCTTAAAATTCCTGAGTAGCCCCTGAAGACAATTCTTTGTTAATGCACATAGCCACTACATATCATACACTTTGGCCAGGTCACCCAACCCACATTTGCCCTTCCTTCTCCCTTGCCTTCTTCTTCTCTTTGAGTCAAAAGTTAAATACTTCTGGGAATTCCCTGGTGGTCCAGTGGCTAAGGCTTTGCCTACCAACCAGAGAGGAGTGGATTCCATCCTTGTCGGGGAACTAAGATCCCACATGCCTTAGGGCCAAAAAACATTAAACAAGCAGTGTTGTAACCAATTCAGTGAAGACTTTAAAAATGGTCCACCTCTAAAAATAATAATAAAAATGAAAGTTAAATACTTGTTTTCCCAGAACCCCCAGTAGTTAAGAATGGCCATATGGTCTTGCCTTGGCCAAAGAAATATAAGCAAAATTCAGTAAGAGCACCTGGAATAGATTTTTGTCATGGAAATAAAATCCAGAGATAGTTCTGCCACTATTTCTTCCCTCTTCTTTCTTCAGCTCCACTGTTTTTTGTAACTCTGGCAGCATCTTGTGAATTTCAGGGAAATGTCAGGAGAATTGTAAGGATGGTGACCTGGAGTCCAGAAGACACAGAGCTTTTGAGGCAATGCCAGCAGCTCCCTACTTCCAAACTCCCAGTAATGGAAGGATAGACGCTGTTACTTAAAGCCAACTGGATACCTAATGGATAGAACTTCCCTGGTGACTCAGTAATAAACAATCTGCCTGCAATGCAGAAGACCTGGGTTTGACCCAGGGTCAGGAAGATCCTCTGGAAGAGGAAATGGCTACCCCCTCCAGTATTCTTGCCTGAGAAATCCCATGGACAGAGGAGCCTGGTGGGCTGCAGTCCATGGGGTCACAAGGGTTGGATACAACTTAGCAACTATACCACTGACATACCTACGAGATAACATATTTTGTTCGTTCAGTTCAGTTCAGTTCAGTCACTCAGTCATGTCCAACGCTTTGCGACCCCATGAATCGCAGCACGCCAGGCCTCCCTGTCCATCACCAACTCCCGAAGTTCACTCAGACTCACGTCCATCGAGTCAGTCATGCCATCCAGCCATCTCATCCTCTGTTGCCCCCTTCTCCTCCTGCCCCCAATCCCTCCCAGCATCAGAGTCTTTTCCAATGAGTCAACTCTTCTCATGAGGTGGCCAAAGTGCTGGAGTTTCAGCTTTAGCATCATTCCTTCCAAAGAAATCCCAGGGCTGATCTCCTTCAGAATGGACTGGTTGGATCTCCTTGCAGTCCAAGGGACTCTCAAGAGTCTTCTCCAAAACCACAGTTCAAAAGCATCAATCCTTTGGCACTCAGCCTTCTTCACAATCCAACTCTCACATCCATACATGACCACAGAAAAAACCATAGCCTTGACTAGACAGACCTTAGTCGGCAAAGTAATGTCTCTGCTTTTGAATATGCTATCTAGATTGGAAGAAAAAGTAAAAAATATAATAATATTTCTGTCCTTATAATAATATTTCCATCTAACATACACTAAAATACATGATGCTTAAATGAGAAATTTTAAATTACATAGAAAATATACATACACAAAACAGAGAATTTTCCACTCTATGTGCCCCTTAAAATGTCACTCTATTCATTTGCCATCATATCTAAATACACTGTTTTAGTGTATGAATTATGTACATTTATTCAACATGAAGAAATGCTATTTTCAGTGTCTTTATCAAGACTCAGTCAGTTTTTAAACTTGAAATCTCATGTCATGTGGAAAAGTTACAAAATAACAAAGGAATATATCTTTCTCAACTATGGATATTATAAAACTTTCCTGAAATTCAGTGTGTCTTTCTTGATCAATCCTAAAGTAAATCAGCATAAATATCATTAGAAGGACTGATTCTAACGCTGAAGCTCCAATCCTTTGGCCACCTGATGCGAAGAGCCGACTCATGGAAAAGACCCTGATGCTGGGAAAGATGGAGGGCAGGAGGAGAAGGGGATGACAGAGGATGAGATGGTTGGATGGCATCATCAACTCTATGCACATGAGTTTGAGGGAACTCTGGGAAATGGTGAAGGACAGAGAAGCCTGGGGTACTGCAGTCCATGGGGTTGCAAAGAGTCAGACATGACTTAGCAACTCAACAACAACAGCAACAGATAATTTGTTTAAAGTGGAAACATGTGCATTGGTTCTCTGGCAGCAGCAAATTCCCTGATATAAACAGTGTTCACTTATGTGTCCGCTTCCTCTGCAAAACTCCAAGGACTTTCAGTATTGGTCAAGCTATCCCTCTTTCCCAGCTATAAGTGGGCACTTAGGGTGTGATTGGAAAGCCTTTGTGACTTCGTGTTTGGGATCTTGAGGGCTGTGAAAACTAGAGTAATAGCCAGTGGCCTTGTCACTAGTAATCACAGCCCAACTGCACAAAGTTTCAGGAGTGCCCAGTACCACCGCAGCAGGAATTCAACACTAACGCAATTCCTAGAACTGCTGCGGCGAATAAGGTGACATTTCTCTGCATTCACGGAAGTGGAGTCATTCATGGATTTTGTCGTTCAGTCGCTCAGTCATGTCTGCCTGTTTGCAACCCCGTGGACTGCAGCACTTCAGGTTCCTCTGTCCTTCACTGTCTCCTATAGTTTGCTCAAACTCATGGCCATTGAGTCTTTGATGCCATCCAACCATCTCATCCTCTACCACTCCCTTCTCCTCCCACCCTCAGTCTTTCTCAGCATCAGATCTTTCCCAGTGAGTCAGCTCTTTGCATCAGGTGGCCAAAGGATTGGAGCTTCAGCTTCAGCAACAGTGTTGGGCCACTCTAATGTAGGCTTGTGGGTGAACCGTGCTTGGTGCTAGAATTCAGGTAAGTTTCAGGTTTCCCCGCAAGCCCCTCTGGAGCCCAGGCCACAGGAAATTAGGGTTGCTAGTACTCACCCTTCTCATGGTGGGTCTCAGAACTCAGAAAGGCCAGGCCAACACTTGCAAGAGTATTTTAAACTTTCACAAGCATCAGAAACAAAAGTCACTCAGGCGAGTCCAAACCCAATGGATGAAGGTGTGGCTCGGCCCACTCTGGTGCATTGCAAAGTCACATGCAGAAGCAGGAAGTGAGGAATTAAGAAAAAACATTCTAATCTACCGTAGCCAGTTTGGAGAGAATGTTGTGACTAAATGGAAACTTTCCAGGTTTGCTGGGAAAGAAGCAAAAGTCAGATTATACAGGGTTTTGTGAACATGATAATCATTTTAAACTTTATTTTAATTATAATGCAAATCGGGGAACCAATTTGATCTGACAGTTTTCAGATCATCAGGCTTTATTGTGAAGAACTGACACATTGTAGAAGCCCAGGGATGTACTAACAGGCATCTGCTGTAGAATAGGTGAGAGAAATTTGACTGCTGTTAGCACAGTAGTGGGCGCTTCCTACTGCTTTTGCTGGAGTATAGTTATCTACAATGTTGTCTTAGCTTCAGGGGTATGGCAAAGTGAATCAATTATACATCTGCATATATCCACTGTTACCCACTCTTTCTGATATTAAGATGAGCTTGCTACCTATTTTGCCCCCAAGATTCTCAACCTTGATTCTTGACCTCTGCTCTTCACATTTTCAATTCATGCATTCGTTACTTCCCCAGATCTAGGGTACGACTGACTCCTCTGACACCGCCTCTTCATGCCTTAGTCCTTTTCTTGTCTGGAGCCACCCTCTTCCTTTGTTGTCTGACTTTTCCAGCTTTTACCAGTGATTGTTTTTAACCTCTGCGGTTGGGGAAGGGAGTCTGCCGGCCCCAGTTCTGTCAAACTATTCCCCTGAATTTGTCTTGACTTCCTGCTCCCAGAGTTGCCGCTTCACTTTTTAACTCTGAGATAACTGTGACTATCCCTGGGATAGGCAGATCCATATTCATGGGGACAGACAACCAAGTTGTAGGATGGCATGACCTAACACATCTTGCCTCAGACTTGTAAACTGCAGGGGGAGAGCACCTCATGGATCTTCATCACAGTCTACAAGTTTTAAAGGGGTTAGAAGTTCCTCAGGAACTCCTTACACTGTAAATTGGTAGGGGCTCCAAAGAGTTGGAAATTGCTGCCTCCATCCTCCAGTGTTCCACGGATTTATTCCCAGGCACTTGGCTTACTTCGTCTGCCCAATACTTGTGCATCTCAGGAACTGTTTCTGTCAATTACCAAAGTTACTTAACATACATGTGATAATTCACCAAGCCACTTACTGAACCTCATAGTTTAATTATGGTTGTGTTTGGCTCCTCTGCAGAAGCTACTAAGCTTTGGCAGTTTGCCTACATGAATTCTTTAGTTAAGTATTTTTTATAATGTATACAAGGCAAGTTTGATTAAATATCTCTTAATGCTTTCAAATATTCACAAGTCTTGAAAAGTGAGTAAAGCCACTGTTTTTAAACTGCAGAAACATTCCTGTTTTCACATCAGTCCTGTTCCCATCCATCCCACCAACATTTGTTGCTGTCTTCTAATACACTATTCGCTAAACATTTGCATTCTCTAAACAATATTTTAAAGCTCCAGTAAGTGTTTCAGTTTAGCCTGGCTCCAGCGTAGCAGTGGGTTTTTCAATGTAGCAAAACTATAAAATAGCAACAAAGTAATTCTGGTGAACTAACTAGCTTGTTCTGAGAAGGCAGTGGCATCCCACTCCAGTACTCTTGCCTGGAAAATTCCATGGATGGAGGAGCCTGGTAGGCTGTAGTCCATGCTAAGGGTTGGACACGACTGAGCAACTTTCCTTTCACTTTTCAGTTTCATGCACTGGAGAAGGAAATGGCAACCCACTCCAGTGTTCTTGCCTGGAGAATCCCAGGGACGGGGGAGCCTGGTGGGCTGCTGTCTATGGGGTCGCACAGAGTCGGACACGACTGAAGTGACTTAGCAAAAAGAGATACCACTCGCATTTTCTTTGTAAAGTGGTACCTTCTAGTTTTATCAAACACTATTTTCTACGATGTAAGAGTTTTTTCCTTTATTTTCTCCTAACTTTTCTCATGGACTCATAAAGAACACGTATGAGGCACTTTAGAGGGATTTGAGGGTAAAGAAATGTTAGTATATGAGGAAAGATTTGCTTCTATGGGTTCCACTTTTTAAACTGGCTTCCCCAGGTAGTGCTAGTGGTAAAGAACCCACCTGCCAATGCAGGACACAAGAGACCCGGGTTCAGTCCCTGGGTCGTGAAGATCTCCTGGAAAAGGAAGTGGCAACCCACTCCAGTATTCTTGCCTAGAAGGTTCCATGGACAGAGGAGCCTGGCGGGGTACATGTAGTCCATGGGGCCGCAAAGAGTCGAACACAACTGAGTGACTGAGAACACACTGTTTAGATTAGAAGCCGTATGAATCACAGCCAAAGAACAATTCCTCTCTGGCTCTTTTCCTCACTTCTCCCTCCTAAAAACTTTCAAACCCATGTACCTTCTTTACTTGAAGAATGTCTACTTATCATTCAAAGAACAGGTCTGATTATTTTTTCCATGTTGAGTGTATCAGTAACTTCCTTCCATGCCTCTTCCACTCAGTCACTTATTTTTCTGTTTATATTATGTCTTCTGTGTATTACTACTTACCCTTTTTTTTTTTTTTTTTGGTTGTTTACATACATTTCTTCTGGATTCTGAGATTCTTAAGGGCAAAGATCCTTTTTTTTAAAAAAAAAAAAAAGTTCAGTCCATTATATTCAGCATACAATAAATAAATAAATTGGTAGTACCCTGAGTAATAAAATTTGAGTTTGTTGCTTAGTGAACAGGAAAAGAAATAGAATTGACAAAAGAACAAATCAACACCTTCAGTTCACTTCAGTTCAGTCGCTCAGTTGTGTCCGACTCTTTGCAACCCCATGAATCACAGCACGCCAGACCTCCCTGTCCATCGCCATCTCCTGGAGTTCACTCAGATTCACGTCCATCAAGTCAGTGATGCCATCCAGCTATCTCATCCTCTGTCGTCCCCTTCTCCTCCTGCCCCCAATCCCTCCCAGCATCAGAGTCTTTTCCAATGAGTCAACTCTTCCCACTAGGTGGCCAAAGTACTGGAGTTTCAGCTTTAGCATCATTCCTTCCAAAGAAATCCCAGGGCTGATCTCCTTCAGAATGGACTGGTTGGATCTCCTTGCAGTCCAAGGGACTCTCAAGAATCTTCTCCAACACCACATTTCAAAAGTATCGATTCTTCGGCACTCAGCCTTCTTTAACACCTTAGCTATGCTAAATACACTAAAGCCATTGATTTTGGAGGGAAGAAGAAAGGCTACAGGAGTTCTATCCTCCTGAGATGTGAATATTTGGTTACGTGCATGCTCAGTTGTGTCTGACTCTTTGTGACCCCATGGACTGTAAACCCCTCCAGGCTCCTCTGTCCATGGGATTTCCTGGGCAAGAATACTGGAGTTGGTTGCCATTTCCTATTCTAGGGGATCTTCCTGACCCAGGGATCAAACTTGCATCTCTTACGTCTCCTGCATTGGCAAGCAGACTCTTTTATATATTTATTTATTTTAACTGGCAGGCAGATTCTTTACCACCACGCCCCCTGAGAAACTTGAAGACTGGTGGATAAACTGTATCAATACAACATCAACATTATAATCTCCTAGGAAGACCTCAACTCATATTGGCTTTGATTTTCACCTGACAAGTGAAAGGAACTGTGACCACAGGCCAACAGAGAAGAAACTAGGAATCATTTCTCTTACTCTCAGTGAGTCAGCCCAACTTTGGAACCAACAAACAAGCCTTCAGCCTCAAAAAGGAGAAAAGAAAAAGTGATCAGGGAAGTGGAAACAATCTATCGTGGTAGAACAGCTTTGTTGTTGTCAGGAGGAACAGAGGCAACCACAGTTCAAGAGGGAAGAAGATGGACTTAGAGGTGAAAGCCATAATAGAGACTTGGCTTCCAACAAGTGCTGCACTCGGTGCTGGCTTTCAATCACAGATGAGACATAAAACCTGTCCCTCCAGAAGAATGAGAATTAGAGCCAATTTGTGGCTCCATGAGAACTGGCTAAAGAAGAACTTAAAGATCACTGGACTAGAGCAGAGGATCCAGGGTACACCAGGAGAAATATGAACTCTGGCTGGTTCAAGGAGAAGAGAGAGAAAGAGGAAACAAAACCACATTTTCCAAAGGGTGTTCGTCAGACCACGATCCAGTAATGTGTTCCATGAATAAAGTTTTCTTGGACAAACAGCTTAGCAAACACTCCACAACATGTCTCTGCTTGGTATCCAGTGAGTAAAAATTTCTGGATAATTTCTCATTATCAAAAGACAAAATATATTAAAATTTATATCTAATTCCAACAGTGACTATTGATTCTCCAGCTGCACAAGAAGGATCAGCCTTCCCTAGACTTTTCCACCCATTGGCCCCAAGTTATCCCCAGTTCAGTCACTTAGTCATGTCCAACTCTTTATGACTCCATGGACCGCAGCACACCAGGCCTCCCTGTCCATCACCAACTCCTGGAGCTTGCTCAAACTCATTTCCATCGAATGGGTGATACCACCCAACCATCTCATCCTCTGTCATTCCTTTCTGCCTTCAGTCTTTGCCAGCATCAAGGTCTCTTCCAATGAGTCAGTTCTTCACATCAGTTGGAGAAAGTATTGGAGTTTCAGCTTCAGCATCAGTCCTTCCAATGAATATTCAGGGCTGATTTCCTTCAGAATGGACTGGTTGGATCTCCTTGCAGTCCAAGGGACTCTCAAGAGTCTTCTCCAACACCATAGTTCAAAAGCGTCAATTCTTTGGCACTCAGCTTTCTTTATGGTCCAACCCTCACATCCATACATGACTACTGGAAAAACCATAGCTTTGACTAGATGGGCCTTTGTTGACAAATTAATGTTTCTGCTTTTTAATATGCTGTCTAGGTTGATCATAGCTTTTCTTGCAAAGAGCAAACATCTTTTAATTTCATGGCTGCAGTCACCATCTGCAGTGATTTTGGAGCCCAAGAAAAGAAAGTCTTTCACTGTTTCCATTCTTTCCCCATCTATTTGCCATGAAGTGATGGGACCAGATGCCATGATCTTAGTTTTTTGAATGTTGAGTTTTAAACCAGATTCTTCATTCTCCTCTCTCACTTTCATCAAGAGGCTTTTTAGTTCCTCTTTGCTTTCTGTCATAAGGGTGGTGCTATCTACATATCTGAGGTTATTGATATTTCTGCTGGCAATCTTGATTCCAGCTTGTGCTTCATCCGGTCTGGCATTTCACAATATGTACTCTGCATATAAGTTAAATAAGTAAGGTGACAATATACAGCCTTCACGTATTCCTTTCCCAAATTGGAACCAGTCCATTGTTCCATGTCTAGTTCTAACTGTTGCTTCTTGAGCGGCATACAGATTTCTTAGGAGGCAGGTCAGGTGGTCTGGTATTCCCATCTCTTGAAGAGTTTTCCACAATTCTTTATTTCACTAATACTTTCCCCAGCATACAATGCTTACATCTTTCAGCTCTTGAGAAGAATTTTGACCAGCTCATACAGCTCTTCTCAGGTGCCTCAGTGATGAAGAACCCTCCCGCCAATGCAGGAGACGTAAGAGATACGGGTTAGATGCCTGAGTCAGGAAGACCCCCTAGTGTAGGAAATGGCAACCCAGTTCAGTGTTGTTGCCTGGAGAATCCCATGGGCAGAAGAGCCTGGTGGGCTACAGTCCATGGGGTCACAAAGAGTCAGACAAGATTGAACAACAACATCACAGCAGCAACATCCAGCTCTTCTATTAACTAATTCACAAAACATTACTGTTAGGAGAAATTTAGAGGACCCTCGTGCTTGCTAAGTTGCTTCAGTTGCATCCCAAATCTTTGTGACCCTACGGACAATAGCCAGACCAGGCTCCTCTGTACGTGGGATTCTCCAGGCAAGAACGCTGAAGTGGGCTGTCATTTCCTCCTCCATAGAGGACCCTTAGCTATAAACAATTTTTGAAAATCACTCTACTGACTAATGCATTTTGAAGGAAAAAAATATGTGTTACCTCAATAAATAGAAATAAATCGTGAGGAAACAGACTGGTCTGCTTTCATTTTGTAATGTAAGTTTTATTCTGGATAGGAAATTAAATACTAATTGCTAATTTTAAAGGTTAATAAAGGACTTCCATGGTGACCCAGTGGGTAAGACCCCATGCTTCCATTACAGGGGCACAGGTCCCATCCCTGCTGTAAGATCTCTAAGATCCCTGCTCTAAGATCCCTGAACTAAGATCCCACATACCACATGGCCAAAAAAAAAAAGGTTAATAATAGTCCCTAATATAAAATTACCTTTGGCTTGAAAGGTATTTTACATTTGTGTGTGTTTATTTTTTAACAAATAATATACTGAGTAGTGAACTAAGTATTAATGTTAAGCCTCATAACATGGTTGAAATTTACAAAAAGGTGAAATTCTTTCCTGGATTATCAAAATCTGAAGTTGAAAATTCCTGAGAGGCAAGAGTAGAGCTAGAATGGTCATTGGCTCGCTGGTGTGATTTTATAATCTGAAAAGACAATTGAAGTTTCATCCTGTTAGCTCATCAACAGTCACTAAAACCAGAGGCGTCTCTCCATTTAATCCATTCCATGGATCGTTGAGTCCAGAGTGTCACCGCTGTGTCCTCCTCCTCCCCTCACCTGCCAACCAGTCTGTGCTCCTCTCTTCAATTTGTCTTTCTCACAGTCAGTTTTGAGCTCCTGGAGACTAAGAACCATAGAAGAGAATGTACTATTAACCATTGAAGGGAAAAAGTGGGTAAGGTAGGGAAATCACCGTATGGTCCTTCTATGTGAAGACACAGTGCAGCCACTGAAAATAGCATTTCCAGGGACTTCCCTGCTAGTCCAGTGGCTAAGTTTCCATGATCCCAATGCATGTGGCCCGGGTTCAATCCCTGGTCAGGAAACTAGATCCCACCTGCCTCAGCTAAGACCTGGTGCAGCCAAATAAATAAATGTTTTTTAAAAAGGAAATGCCATTTCCAAAGGGGTCATATGGTTGGAAAAGGTTCAAGATATTCCTTAACATAAACCAGTGAACCAGTGGGTATAGCAGATCCAAAGAGAAATAAGACTGCTGACAACCAGGATAGATGCATAGGTTGATAAGGACATGGCTGCAGTAAACCCCAGGCTCTCATTGTTTCACATGTTGGTTGTCAGAACACTGTGTGGCATTTGTAGCTGGGTAAATTTACATGAGTGTGTTTCATATTTTATTTACATTAACTGGTAAAGTATACATGTTTCTTATTCTGTTGAAGGTATCCAGGCATACTCATACTTTTCTTTGTCTTTAAGAGTCTGAAGTAAACAAACATACGACAATAAAAATTTATTCTATATGCCTTCCACTGTAAAGGCATATAGGGGATTCAGACGAACCTCAATCAATAGTTTCTTGTGAGGTCCTGGCGCTAAGAGCAGACACGACAGGTAAGCAGCAGACCTTTTAGAACATAGCCTAGATAATGCTGTGATTCTTGGTTGGACAAGCTCCATGTTACAAGAGACCACTTTTGATCCAGCTAAAATCAGGTCTTGGGAATTGAAAAGAGGGAGAAGGAAAAGGGGAGAAGAAAATAGCTGTAAATGAGCACTGAATATTGCTTTTCCATTTCTAGTCTCTCAGTAGAAAGCCTGAGAACATCTGGTTTTCTTTTCTGTTGTTTTTTTTTTTAAATTTTTTAAAATTTATTATTATTATTTTTATTAAAAAGGAAAACTTCTGAATAATAAAGCCCATGATTCCATTTTTACCACCATGCTCCTACTGACAGAAATGCAAGAATTAAGTTATTGAATCCTTCCAAACAACTCTCTTCTTTTTTCTCCCCAAGAATGACTCAGAAAAACTATTTGTGTGGCAAACGCTGACCATGCTCAATGAGAGTCCCTGGAATGTAAGAGTCCAGTGGATTCTAGAGCATTCTAGACTTCAAGCAAGAGAAGCTGCTACCATTGTCCTCTTTCCACTTTGTCTCAGTGTCACTCAATTTTGCCACTAGTGAAATTTGTTTTAGTGAGTGCAAGTCGCTCAGTTGTGTCCTGCTCTTTGTGACCCCATGAACTATATAGTCCATGGAATTCTCCAGGCCAGAGTACTGGAGTGGATAGCCTTTCCCTTCTCCAGGGGATCTTCCCAACTCAGGGATGGAATCCAGGTCTCCCACATTGCAGGTGGATTCTTTACCAGCTGAGCCACCAGAGAAGCCACCAGCCAATTGGTTTTAGTTGTTTACAAAATCTCTCTGTCCTTTTTGAAGAGTAGAAGTAGAGATTTTGCTACTGAGATATACACTATAGCTATTTATGGTGGATACTTGCTATCTTTTAACTGAGAATGGCTTGGTCATTTTCAGGGATATAGACTGTTTACAATTAATTGAATGTAACTTTTTGGAACTTAGATACACATAGAGAAAGAATTTCCTGTCAGTTCCTTCCCTTCTTCCATACTTCCTCCTTTTTTTTTTTTCCTTTCCAGGACATTCCTTTTGGCTCAAAGATCACTATTAANACTTCCTCCTTTTTTTTTTTTTCCTTTCCAGGACATTCCTTTTGGCTCAAAGATCACTATTAACAGAGAGATATAACGCTCGGGGCTCTCCTGATGGCTCAGCAGGTAAAGAAATCCATCGGGAAGCTAACACAGGAGCCGCAGGAGACGCGGGTTTGATCCCTGGATCAGGAAGATCTCCTGGAGGCAGGCTTGGCAGCTCACTCCAGTATTCTTGTCTGGGAAATCCCATGGACAGAGTGGTCTGGCAGGCTACAATCCATGGGGTCACAAAGAATCTGATATGATTGAAGTGATTGAACATGCATGCATAGACACTAGATACTGGATTTCATGTCTGTGTTCTCTCTCCAGTGCTGCCTTAGACACCTTCTGGCAGAGGCTGAAGTACTTACAAAAGAAGGCTCTCTAGGCAAAGACATATTCGGTCAGTTGTGTCTTAAGAGGGGAAAATAAGAAAAGACAGTTTTTGAGAAAGAGTGAGAATTTTGTCCGGCACCATTTTGTTTACACACCACTTTTATTCTCAATTAGTCTCAATTTTAATGCTGTTGCTCACTTTTATTTGCTTCCAAAGGGCAGTTGATCCTTTCATTGATATGAAAGCTAAGCTGACTTTCAGATCTTTTGATTGAATCTCAGTTCAGTTCAGTTCAGTCGCTCAGTCCTGACTCTTTGCGACCCCATGAGTCACAGCACACCAGGCCTCCCTGTCCATCACCAACTCCCGGAGTTCACTCAAACTCATGTCTATGGAGTTGCTGATGCTATCCAGCCATCTCATCCTCTGTCATTCCCTTCTGTTGTTTATAGATTGAATCTATAGCCTCTCAATTAGATGAAACTGTGCCTGAGCACACACACATTCCTGGACAAAGCATGACAAATTCAGCTTCTTTCTTTGAAATCCTCCTCTTTTATCATCATTATGCATAAATTATAGCCTCTTACTGTACCTACTCAGATGCCAGTTGTATTACATAAATGCTTAAATGGTTACACAGCCTTCATGACATGTTAATTCTGTAATAGAGTTCATCTTTTCAGCTCTTAGCCATGGTGAAAGGAAAACATAATCCAAAGAGTGTCTGATGTGTTAATCATTCATAAATCTGAAAAATATGTGTTTGATCAAGGCCATGTCTTTTCCCTTTGAGTAATTTTTTTTTAACATAACCAATTTCTTCTGAAATTCACGATTGTCTTTCTGAAAGCTCTAAACAACCAGTGTTGATTTCAAGACAGGCACTGGCCAATACTTTCTTATTTATAGTAAATCCCAAGTTGGCATTTGCGTGGATAATCAATCTTTGTTTGTTGCTTAAACCATTCAGAGTTCCTCTGATATTTATGATTTCGTTGAGTAGAAGATGTTGCATGCAAATAAGTACAGTTCAGTTACAGAAAGCAGCTGTCAGAACACATTTATATTCCAGCAACAGAGAAGAAATTAATCTCACAGTGGCTTCAATTCAAATTGGTCTGATATTCCAGCAATAAATTCCCTGCCCAGATGGAATCATTTTCTTTATCATAAATATTTTAAAACACTTGATCTGCATTAAAGTTGTACAGGACTGAAACTTATTTTAGATATTTTAAATCAAGCCCCAAAGAGAAAAAAACATTTTGCTTTTTTTAGACTCCATTTAAAAAATATTTTTGTATTTTATATGGCTTTCTCCTATCATACAAATTATTTAACGAAAGAGAAAAGTTCATCAAATGCTATTCATGTCTGATTTGGAGCACCCAAAGAAAGCATACCTTCCTAGCCTGTATTAATTGTATCTGTATCATATGTCTTAATGACACCAGTCATTCTTTTAATATAGAAATAAATTCTGAAAATAGCTATTACTCTTTTCCTCTGCTTATAGACTCATGTGTGGAAGAAGAAGAGGGAGCAATGATCCCAGAATGTAAGCACTGGGAAACTGAGGTCCATAATCACAGAGTGACTTCTCCAGGGAAGCGCAGCAGTTAACATAACAGCAGGGCTGGGGCAGTAACACCCAACGCCTGTCACAGGGAAGTGTGTACCTCTCATTACTTTTTGCAATTTTAAGCAACCAGTCCTGGTATGATTATTTGTGTGATTGTGTGTGTGTGTGTGTGTGTGACAGTTCCTCGTTCCTCCACCCTAAACCTTGCGAGTCACTCCAGCCACAAGTCTTCCAAGAGCATCATGAGACAGTAGAGGACATGCGGGTTCATAGAAATGACTTTATACTCTTCAGGTCCCCTAGAATATGAATCAAGAATTAGGCACATGAGCAAGAGTAAAAAAAAAAAAAAAAAGAATTAGGCACATGAAAGATTTCCCCGGTGTTCCAGTGGTTAGGGCTCTGAGCTTCCAATGCAGGGGTCGCAACTCCATCCGTGGTTATAGAACTGAGATCCCACATGCCACACAGCCAACAAAAAAAAGAAAAGGTGTTTTGAGATACTCTGCTTCTAATCCAGCCATCCCTGGAGTAGATCTGTTTCTCATCCAGACTTCCTGGAGATTAGAGACCCCCTCATGAATCACCACAGTTCAGTCTTTCTTCTGAACTGGTACTCTGAAATGCTCTAAGGTGGTAGAGAGCCCAGAGGTGAAACACACTCCCTAAGGGTGAGGTTTGTGTCTTTGGAATCCTCTCTTGACCTTGACTCTCAAGCAAAGGAACATGTAGATCTGGACGTTATATTCCACTTTGAAAAAACTGAAGGCAACAGGAGAAGGGGTGGCAGAGGACGAGATGGTTAGAGAGAATCAGCGACTCAATGGATGTGAATTTGAGCAAACTCTGGGAGATAGTATGTGCTTTCTTGGTGGCTCAGCTGGTAAATAATCTGTCTGCAATACAGGAGACCTGGTTTCAATCCCTGGGTCGAGAAGATCCCCCTGGAGAAGGGAATGATTACCCACTCCAGTATTCTTGCCTGGAGAATTCCAAACAGAGGAACCTGAAGGGCTACAGTCCATGGGGTTATGAAGAGTCTGACATGACTTAGCAACTGAACGAGTCCACTTGGACATTCAGATGTCTGAATTGAGAAGGGTTGATGGGATCACCATAGCCATGTTGGTCAGATAGTGACTTTCTTGGACCTGGGTGTTGCTAACTTCCCAACTACTACGCTGCTCCTTCTAATGAAACATGGCAAAAACTTATCCCCGAAGAATAACCAAAAGCCAAACAGTAGAGTTCAAACTCTGAATTCAATCTTGAAACATAAGCTCCAGAATAAGACCATGCTAAACACTACACAGAAGAAGTAAATCAGACATAGACTAAAACATTGAGAAATAGATAGTAATTTTCCAAACAACTCTTCCTTACCATGGATTAAAAACAAATTGATATTTCACATGCTGATTCTGTCTACATCCAGCCCACCTCTCAGATTACAGAATATTCACTGGCAAAATTGATGACTGGAAAATGCAGCCAGTATTGGAAAATGATACCAGATTCCTTGAAGATCTGAGTCAAAGTTCTGTGTTTTTCAGACTGTAAACTATTAGAGAGGACAATCTCTATCAGGTAAACCTACTTAGTGTAGGACCACGACCAGCTGACATTTATATATACTTGAAGACTTTTCGACAGCTGGAGACAGAGGGGCAGATTTCTGGGTCTTAGTCTTTGCTCTGATCTGGCTGGATGTGTCTTTGGCCAACTCACTTTACCTCTCAGTGATCTGATCTCCTTATCTGGAAAAACAAAGATCTATCACATTTTCATTTGTCCAATAACTGTCTCAGAGCACTGATCACCTATCTGGCTGTTTACATACTGCAGAGTTGTGTGAGGAAGAAAGGAGGTGATTTTCAGAAAAACGTTTTAAATTTATCTATCCTCTACAAAAATGATCCCCAGAGGAAAAAAGGCTTAAATATTGGTCATACAGAAACCAAAAGTGCATTCCTCAAACAATGGACTTATAGATAAATACAGATGTTTACAGAAACCTGGATTAATGTTTGGTCTTCACTGTTTGGACCAATATTTGTGCTGATTCTCCAAATATGTAGTAATATGTGCTATCATATTTCAATAGTCAATTGTATCTCAGGTAAAGACTATATTGAGACAAAGAAAAGTTAGCTGGTTGCCTGGAGTCCCACCCCTAGAAAGTAGCAGAACTGGGATTTAGACCCCCAAAGATCAGACTATAAAACCACAGTCTTATCCTCCACACTCTATGACACTGAGCTGAAAAGAGACAACTATAATGGAATTACTATAATTTCAAGGGTCAATAGAGGGCCCCTTGTCAAAAGACTTTGTTACTGAGAGGTCAACAGTTGACAAAAAAAGGTCTTCCTATTTCATCCCTATTCCCTTTGTTTATCTGGAGAAAACGGGGGAGCATTGAAATCCATGTTTTGCTCAGAAACTGCATATTATCTATGTAAGTATTGTCAAGGAGAACTCTAAACTTTCTACCACTTTTTTCAAGAATAAAGATTTTCAAGGACAAATATTATCGCAATGTAATTTGACAGTGAATGCCTTAAAATTCTGCAAAGTCACATTTGAAAAGAAGCCAAATTTATGAAAAAAAAAAGTCCACTTCAAAAGCTTAACGAAGGCAATTTGTCAACAATTTCACACATCATTTGCCCACAACCTCTGAATAAAAGGTTTCCCAGTTTACCTTTTTCCCATGTGAACTTCAGATCATAAGCATTTAGTGATTCATCAATCATCATCTTTCCCAGAAACTAAGATGCAAGCAGAATAAGATTAAGAGATTTGTTAAAATATATTTTATGTGATACACTTATTGCTTATGTTTATTTTTTTACCCAGTGTTAGAGAAACATATGGGGAGTGACATGTATTTAAAATCAGAGTCTGATTTAAGACGGGGTGAATTTGCTATGGCTTGGATGATAAAGAATTCCTATATAAAAGATTAAAACAACTTAATGCACCTTAGAATGTCCTTAATGCACCTTAGAACATCTTAGAATTCTAAAAATTCTGTAAAGAAGTGGAGAGAGAAGAGGAGAAAAACAGCTATAGATAAGTGAGAATGACTTAGAACAAGCAATGCCTCCCTGAGGCACTGATACTTTAAATAATTAATAAGAAACTCTTTGCAAAATGCCATACTTGTCAAATAACTAACTGAAAACCATTACTGTTGATTGTCAGCATGCTTTTGTAACCAAAATGCCGGAGGGATAAGTTGATGGAAAGTAATTAATAAGACCAAGAATAGGTTTACTGCATGTAACTGATACTATTTGTAAATCTGGGACTCATAAAGTGTTGTACTGATTGAGGGAGGAGTTGCAGATGTTTCTGCTATTTTAGTAAAGGGAAGAAGTGTAAGACAAATCAGCCAACAGAAAAGTGGGTGCAGATAATTTAGAACTGCAGTACCTACCATAAAACTCTTTTATGTTGTATTTTTAATGTAGGGTAAAACTTCCCTGGGCTTGCCTGGTCGCTCAGAGGTAAAGAATCTGCCTGCCAATGCAGGAGACATGGGTTCAGTTTCTGAGTCAGGAAGATACCCTGGAGAAGGAAATGTCTACCCACTCTGATATTCTGGAAAATTCCATGGACAGAGAAGCCTGGCAGGCTACAGTCCATGGGGTTGCATGGTCAGACATGACTAAACAACAACAATAACATCAAAACTTCCCTATTGCACACTTGGGCAGCCCACATATAGAACTCAAGTGTGATATCAATGAGGGCAAATAAAGATTTTTTTAAGAAATGAGGTGTAATGTACAGTTGACCCAGATATCTAGATATTTTGGCATGAATAATTATAACTGGAAAAAAATGGAACAACTGGTGGAGGGTTTGGGAAAATGTTGGAATAAATTATCCAGATTTTTGCCCTTCAGTATACTTTTTTCAGCATAAAAAAGAATTCCATTTGCTAAACTACTTGGGCCATGATGATTCATAGTACTGCTGGTGGAATTTGGCATATTTGTGTGTGTGTCTCTCTGCACACATATTTATGTTTATTCTTGCAAGTACTCTGTCAGAATGAAATGTTTGGGTTGCACTCAGTCCTCACCTGATTTTAATTAGTGTCACCAGCTGTTTACTGAAGTCATCGAAGTTTTTAATTTAGAGATAATTCGGCAAAGGGCAATTTGCTGCTATTTACATTTAGATAGATGTGAAAAAAATGCACTGATGTTTTCACAGACAGACCCCAGGACACTTCTCATGTTCAAGCTCTGGAAAATCTACTCCCTTGAAATGTGGAAGGAGCCTATTACTTGCTTTCAACCAACTGAATATAGCAAAAGTGGTGAGAGGTCACTCCTTGATTATATTATCTCATACACACACACACAGACACACACACACTTGACATTCCTCTGGCATATCTGCATGTGGAAGCTTCTATCACATTTATAAAAATCTATTTCTTTCCACTGGTTTAGTTTTAAGCAGACCAACCACTGGGTAACAATGAGATACACAAAATAACCTTTGAAAAGAACAGTGAAATAGGAAGACTCACAGTTCCCAGTTTCAAAGCTTACATTAAAACAATGGTAAGGAAAATGAAAATGGTGTATACATATATTGATACAAGGATATACATGTAGATAAGTAGAACTGAGATTTCAGAAGTGAGCCCACCTATCTATAGTCAACTGATTTTCAGGAAGAATGCCAAGATCGTCTGAGTGGGAAAGAATAGTCTTTTCAACAAATGGCACTGTATCAACTGAATAGTCACTTGCAGAAGACTAAAGCTGTAACCCTGCCTCATACCATAATAAATAATTAACTCAAAATATATCAAAGACTAGTTTTTAAGGAATCTCTATACTGTTTTCCCTAGTGGCTGTGTGTTTTTCTTCCCACCAACAGTGAAAGGTTGTTCTTTGGTTGCTAAGTCCTGTCCAACACTTTGCCACCCCACAAACTGTGGCACACTAGGCTTTCCTGTCCTTTTCTATTGTTAGGGCCTCACGGGAGCAGTGACAGTCTCAGCAAGAGATAATAGGCCAAAAATACCTGAGTCATGTTTCCAGGACTTCCGGATAGCTCGACCAATCAGGGAGGTCCTCCTCTTTCCGGGACTTCCAGATAGCCCTAGCCAATCAGGGAGGTCCTCCTCTTTCCGGGACTTCTGGATAGTCCTAGCCAATCAGGGAGGTCCCCCTCAGTGTCCGACCTGAGCCAATCAAGACAAGACGCGAGATTCGAAATTCGCATGCTCACATGAGTTAACCAATCATGTAATGCCAACTAACCCGCGGGACTGCCTGTATATAAGTAGCTGTGAGTCAGAGCTCGGGGCCCTTGTCGGATCCCACTGTGCTGGGTAAGACCTGGGTCCTAGCTCGAGCTAGCAGTAAAACCCCTTTATGCTTTTGCATTGCCGTGGACATCTTATTCTTTCAGTTTCGGGGACTCGGACTCTGGGCATAACACTATCTCCCTGAGTTTTCCCGAACTCAGGTTCATTGAGTTGATGATGCCATCCAACCATTTCATCCTCTGTCCACCTCCGTCTCCTCTTGCCCTCAATCTTTCCCAGCATCAGGGTCTTTTCCAGTGAATCAGCTCATCGCATCAGATGGCCAAAGGATTGGAAGTTCAGCTTCAGCATCAGTCCTTCCAATGAATATTCAAGATTGACTAGTTTGATCTCCTTGAAGTCCAAGGGACCCTCAAGAGTCCTCCAACACAGCAGTTCAAATGCATTAATTCTTTGGTGCTCAGGTTTCCTATAGTCCCACTCACATCTGTACATGACTACTGAAAAAACCATAGCTTTGACTATGTGGACCTTTGTCAGCAAAGTGATGTCTCTGCTTTTTCATACACTGTCTAGGTTGGTCATAACTTTTCTTCCAAGTAGCAAGCATCTTTTAATTTCATAGCTGCAGTCACCATCTACAATGATTTTGGAGCCCAGGAAAATAAAATCTGTCACTGTTTCCACTTTTCCCCCAGCTGTTTGCCACGAAGTGATGGGACCAGATGCCATAATCTTAGTTTTTTTAATGTTGCATTTAAACCAGCTTTTTCACTCTGCTCTTTCACTCTTATCAAGAGACTCGTTAGTTCCGGTTCACTTCTGCCATTAAAGTGGTATCATCTGTAAAACAGTGCAAGAGGATTCTCTTTTCTCCACATCCTCTCCAGCATTGTTTATCAATATTTTAATGATGGCCATTTTAACTGGTGTGTGGTGATGCTTCATTGTAGTTTTGAAATGTATTGCTCTAATAATGAGTGATGTTGAGCATCTTTTCATGTGTTTATTGGGCCATCTGTATGTCTTATTTGGAGAAATGTCTGTTTGAATCTTCTGCTTGTTTTTTGAACAGGTTTTTTGTTTTTCTGATATTGAGCTGCATGAGCTGCTTGTATATTTTAGAGATTAATCCTCTGTCAGTTGCTTCATTTGCAATTATCTTCTCCCATTCTGAGGGGTGTCTTTTTATCTTGTTTATAGTTTCCTTTGCTGTGCAAAAGCTTTTAAGTTTAATTAGGTCCCATTTGTTTATTTTTGTTTTTATTTCCATTAGTCTGGGAGGTGTGTCAAAGAGGAACTTGCTTTGATTTATGTCAGAGTGTTCTGCCTATGTTTTCCTCTAAGAGTTTTATAGTTTCTGCCTTACACTTAAGTTTTATTCCATTTTGGGTTTATTTTTGTGTATGTTTTAGAAAGTGTTCTAATTTCATTATTTTATATGTAACTGTCTAGTTTTCCCAGCACTACTTATTGAAGAGGCTGTCTTTCCTCCATTGTATATTCTTGCCTCATTTGTCAAAGATAAGGTACCCATAGGTGTGTGGGTTTAATTCTGGACTTTCTGTCTTGTTCCATTGGTCTATATTTCTGTTTTTGTGCCAGTACCATACTGTCTTGATGACTGTAACTTTATAGTATAATCTCAACTCAGGATGGTTGATTTCTCCAGCTCCATTCTTCTTTCTCAAGACTTCTTTGGCTATTTGGGGTCTTTTGTGTTTCCATACATATTGTGAAATTTTTTATTCTAGCTTTTTGAAAAATACAAAACTAGATAGAGAGTTTGATAGGGATTACGTTACTCTGTAGATTTCTTTAGGTAGTATACTCATTTTCACAATATTGATTCTTCCAATCCAAGAACATGGTATATCTCTCCATCTGTTTGTGTCATCTTTGATCTCTTTCATCAGTGTCTTATAGTTTTACTCTTATACTTAAAATCAGCAATAAAGAATAATCAATAATAAACATCAGTGATCGAACCCAGGTTTCCTGCATTGCAGGCAGATTCTTTACCATCTGAGCTAACAGGGAAGCCTAATAAAGAATGAGCCCTGGAAACCCTAGGTCTCATATTTGTTGTTGTTCAGTCACTAAGTCATGTCCAACTCTTTGCAATCCCATGCTCTGCAGCACACCAATCTTCCCTGTCTCTCACTGTCCTACCCTGTCCAGGCCTTACACTGGACCCCAATCAAAGCACACCCCATGCTCCGCTCACCCGCTCTGCCTCTCTCCCTCTCTCCCCCACTTCTAATAACTTCAATGCATAGCCCAGATGTGTCATGTAATTTCCAGAACCTGAGAGTTCAGTTCAGTTCAGTTTAGTTGCTCAGTCGTGTCCAACTCTTTGCGACCTCATGAATCGCAGCTTGCCACCTTTTTGTTAAAGTTTCCTAGCGGATATTGTTAAGGGCATCTTGAAATCATAAGAATCTTTAGAGGCTGGTCCAGCCACAACTTTAGTTACTGAAAATCTAAGACCAGTATACAACAGTGGCTATTTACAATCAAGAATCTCCTCTCCCACTGCCCTATAATATCCATATATATTCAATACAATGTCTTGACCAAAACATCATTTGTTCCCAAGATATACATGGGTTGCTTTGGCATATACTATTTTTTTTTCCCAGACTTTGGGGAAAAATATCTTGTAAACCTAAGAAATGAGATAAAGGAAGTAGCATGATGATGTAATTAAGGAGTCTTTCTATTCTAATAAAATGATTTCAAAAGAATATTGTTATCAATACTAAAAGATCCAGATGAAGAGGAACATTTGGAAGATTTTTTACTCCTATTCTTATCTTCACCCTTTGTGTGAAATCTATTCACTGGTGAGATAACACAGAACTGGTAATCTATAAATACAGTTCTATGTGAATGTCGCTCAGTCATGTCCAACTCTTTGCGACCCCATGGACTATATGGTCCATGGAATTCTCCAGTCCAGAATACTGGAGTGGGGAACCTTTTCTTTTCCAGGGGATCTTCCCAACCCAGGGATCGAATCCAGGTTTCCCACATTGCAGGTGGACTTTTTACCAGCTGAGCCACCAGGGAAGCCTTCCAAAAATACAGTTCTATGGCAGTCTACAATTCTCATAGCTACTTGATATTGTATGGCTAAGCATTATTCTAACATCTTAAGATGAAAAGTCAGTGATTAAAAGATAAAGAGTCAGTCTTTTTTTTTTTTTTAACAAGAACAGTCCACCATATGCTTGGGTGGTTCGAATAGTACCACAAAATGTTATAAATAAGTCCAATGCCATAGTCTGCCTTTCCAACAGATCTGAAGAGGCTCAGGAATGATTGTCCTTGTGGGGAAAACAAAGGAATATGGGAAATCCAGGTTCGTTTGAAGGTGTTTTTGGTTTTGTTGTTGTCTTGAGCATTTACATTATGTTTTTGACACAACTTTATTGAGTGAACACAAATGGTGTCAGGCTCAAGTTTTGTAGGTATCTTTCTGTGACTAAATTACAGCCCCTTCCAAAGTTAAACATTTTCCCCTTTTTCTAAAGCTCTTAGGTTTTTTTCCTCCTCATTATTCTGGATTTTCAAATTCTGCTATTGTGTGTCTAGGAGTGGATGTTATTTCATTCAAACTGTTAGACATTCAAATGGTTCTTCCTATCTGAAAACTCATGGAAAATATCTTTCTATTAATTTCACTAATGGCCCCTCTTTTGCATTTATTCTTTTTTTACTAGAAACTCTATTAGACATAATGCAATTTCTGGATCTGTTTTCCAGTTTTCTTAATTTTTTTTCTTTTATTTCTTCTATTTCTGTGCTATTTCACACTATACTCTGTGAGCATTCACAACTTGAATGTCCCTGAATTCAGTTTTATTAACTAATCTGTATTTTTAGTACCTCCAGCTTCTTACTTTTTTATTAATATTTCTATAACCATTATTTTTCATTTCCAAGATCTCTAATAGATTATATACATAGCAGCCTTCTCCTGATTTATCCTGTCTTTCTCAGTTAATAATGACACTTTATTTTTTTTACTGCTGCTACTGCTAAGTCGCTTCAGTTGTGTCTGACGCTGTGCAACTCCATAGACGGCAGCCCACCAGGCTCCCCCATCCCTGGGATTCTCCAGGCAAGAACACTGGAGTGGGTTGCCATTTCCTTCTCCAATGCATGAAAGTGAAAAGTGAAAGGGAAGTCACTCAGTCGTGTCTGACCCTTAGCGACCCCATGGACTGCAGCCTACCAGGCTCCTCTGTCCATGGGATTTTCCAGGCAAAAGTACTGGAGTGGGGTGCCATTGCCTTCTCCGTTATTTTTTTTTACTTCATTGAAAAAGTGATTCCTGATCATGGTAAGAGTGAAAAAACAGCTTCAATGAACAAATAATGAAAATTAAGTCTCCCTCTTATTTAGGACCAGCAGAGGCCTGGGATCAACAGTTTCTTTTTTGTGGACATAGAATTCCAGAAATTTTGTGTGTATGTGTGCATGCTAAGTTGCTTCAGTTGTGTCTTACTCTCTGTGACCCTTTGGACTGTAGCCCTCCAGGCTCCTCTTTCCATGGGATTCTCTATGCAAAAATACTGGAGTGGGTTGCCATGCCTTCCTCCAGGGAATGGTCAGGGATCTCCAAGGGATCTTCCAGACCCAGGGAACAAACTTGAGTCTCTTACATCTCCTGCATTGGCAGACAGGTTCTTTACACTAGGGCCAGCTGTAAAGCCCTTCTGTGTATAAATAAGCATATATTTTTATGCAGGCACATAAAAGTTTTTCTTTTTCTTTCTTTTTTAAATTGGAGGCTAATTACTTTAAATGTTGAATTGGTTTTGCCATACATCAACATGAATGTGCCACGGGTGTACACGTGTCCCCAATCCTGAACCCCCTCCCACCTCCCTCCCCATACCATCCCTCTGAGTCATCCCAGTGCACCAGCCACAAGCATCCTGTATCCTACATCAAACCTAGACTGGCGATTCATTTCTTATATGATATTATACATGTTTCAATGCCATTCTCCCAAATCATCTCACCCTCTTCCTCTCCCACAGGGTCCAAAAGACTGTTATATATATCTGTATCTCTTTTGCTGTCTTGCATACAGGGTTATCATTACCATCTTTCTAAATTCCATATATATGCGTTAGTATACTGTATTGTTGTTTTTCTTTCTGGCTTTGAAAATTGGGTGGCTCAGAGGTTAAAGCGTCTGCCTCCAATGCAGGAGACCTGAGTTTGATCCCTGGGTCAGGAAGATCCCCTGGAGAAGGAAATGGCAACCCACTCCAGTATTCTTGCCTGGAGAATCCCCTGGACAGAGGAGCCTGGTAGGCTACAGTCCATGGGGTCGTAAAGAGTTGGACACGACTGAGTGACTTCATCTTCACCTTCACTCTGTATAATCGGCTCCAGCTTCATCCACCTCATTAGAACTGATTCAACTGTATTCTTTTTAATGGCTGAGTAATACTCCATTGTGTATATGTACCACAGATTTCTTATCCATTCATCTGCTGATATACATCTAGGTTGCTTCCATGTCCTGGCTATTATAAACAGTGCTGCAATGAACATTGGGGTACATTGTTCTCTTTCAATTCTGGTTTCCTCAGTGTGAATGCCCAGCAGGGGGATTGCTGGGTCATAAGGCAATTAGATGCTTGGAATGATTTCAATTTTTTTGAATTTACCAAGGCTAGATTTATGGTCCAGGATGTGATCTATCCTTCTCTAGATCACATCCTGGGCCATAAATCTAACCTTGGTAAACTCAAAAAAGTTGAAATCATTCCAAATATCTTTTCTGACCATAATGCAGTAAGATTAGATTCCAATTACGGGAGAAAAACTATTAAAAATTCCAACATATGGAGGCAGAACAAGACGCTTCTGAATAACCAACAAATCACAGAAGAAATCAAGAAAGAAATCAAAATATGCATAGAAATGAATGAAAATGAAAACACAACAGCCCAAAACCTGTGGGACACTGTAAAAGCAGTGCTAAGGGAAAGTTCATAGCAATACAGGCATACCTCAAGAAACAAGAAAAAAGTCAAGAAACAACCTAACTCTACACCTAAAGCAACTAGAAAAGGAAGAAATGAAGAACCCCAGGGTTAGTAGAAGGCAAGAAATCTTAAAAATTAGGGTAGAAATAAATGCAAAAGAAACAAAAGAGACCATAACAAAAATCAACAAAGCCAAAAGCTGGTACTTTGAAAGGATAAATAAAATTGACAAGCCATTAGCCAGACTCATCAAGAAACAAAGGGAGAAAAATCAGATCAATAAATTAGAAATGAAAATGGAGAGATCACAACAGACAACACAGAAATACAAAGCATTATAAGAGACTACTATCAGCAATTATATGCCAATAAAATGGACTACTTGGAAGAAATGGACAAATTCTTAGAAAAGTACAACTTTCCAAACTGAACCAGGAAGAAACAGAAAATGTAAACAGACCCATCACAAGCACGGAAATTGAAACTGTAATCAAAAATCTTCCAGCAAACAAAAGCCCAGGTCCAGACGGCTTCACAGCTGAATGCTACCAAAAATTTAGAGGAGAGCTAACACCTATCCTACTCAAACTCTTCCAGAAAATTGCAGAGGAAGATAAACTTCCAAACTCATTCTATGAGGCCACCATCACCTTAATACCAAAACCTGACAAAGATGCCACACAAAAAGAAAACTACAGGCCAATATCATGGATGAACATAAATGAAAAACCCTTAACAAAATTCTAGCAATCAGAATCCAACA